>OX454268.1:13789823-14135827 GCA_949715065.1 Periphyllus acericola | reverse complement strand
AGCAGTGTGTACCAATTATTAAAAAATGTATTGTTATTAAAATATTAGAAGGAAACTCATACCATAGCAGTAGAAAAGCATGGCGCTTTATCTTTATATGTTTATTATCTACTATTATATATTCATTATAACGCAATACGTGGCAAATGCCAGCCAGCATGCGCGTGCGCATCACGACGCGCTCGAGTATGAGCGGCCTTTTCCAGAATGGCGGCGGCGACCCTCCTGTAGAGGGTAATATAAAACTAACGAACGATCTCTTTGTCGGGTTTGGAGGGAAAACATAATACATATTTATGCGCATCGCCCGTGAATGTTACGATCCCTTCTCCCTCGCACCGAGTAACCTATAATCCTCTGTTTTTTTAAGATTTAAAACGAACCCGACGGGTGTCACAAATTTCGACCGCGTCAGATAAAATGGCGGCCGAGACGGCGTAAACGGCGTAAACGGCGTAAACGGCCCCTGTTTACCACCCGTTTACTGACGATTTTATGGATTCTGTTTTTGCTTTATATACAATATATATGAAATCACGCGCTTGAAAAAAATATAATAATAAGCTAATGCGATTAGTTTCCGCCCTTTTCGTACAACTAACTACGTTTTCCGGGTTACAAGCTATCAAAACGCGCTACTCTCAATTTCTTTAAGTGCCCGAACACGGAAACGGTAATATTATACATAATATATTTATAAGATTATACGTTAAATTATGCTTACTCGCTCTTGACAATACTTGTCAAGACTCGGATATTTTGAGGACGACTATGAGTCGGCGAGACGCCAACTATCGATTACTTTTGTAACCAGATGCAGGAATGAATTTTTTATTGACAACTGTGAAAACGACGATGAAACTGCACATGAATACGGGTTAGTCCGACGAAAAACAAGTAATAACGATGCTACTCAACGAAAACATGGACGCACACACAGCATAAAGCAACAATGTCGCTGTAGAGTGTAGTGACGGTAGAAAAACTGAACCGACGCTTAGTATACGAGGGTGGAAAACATCCACCAGAGGGCCTCACTGGCGTCCCACTTACGGGTCCATTGGCTACACTTACAGTGTTCTTTTAAAATAATAATCTATAGCCTGGCCAAGGAGGATATATGGTGAGGTAGAGAGGAGGGAAGGTTCAGAGGCTTGAAATCGAAATTGGAAATATTAAACACGCCCAGGGCGACAATACAACCACGAAATACGACAGAAAAAGGGACATCCATCGCATCACCAACGTCGATGTCGTGAACGCACTGTTGATGTTGAGGATGGTACATAACATCTCACAAATATATTTAAATATTACCGCGGATAAATATTTTATATTCACACAATTTGCCTGTAAAGTGTACATGCCACGTTTACTAACGTGTTATTTAAATAATATGAAAAAAAAAAATTTTATTAAATGCAGACGCCCGTATAGCCGCATTCATATCACGATATGACGTAATCCATTTATATTAATTATGCAATATGATATACACCTATTGAACTCATCGAAAAAAAAATATCTTTAATAATAATTGAAACTTAGATATCAAGCCTTAATATCAAATGCCACTAAAATAAAAAAAAACATTCAGATTAGTATTTCAAATAAAAATTTAATCAAATTATTATTATATTGGTGTCGAACAACCACATTTTTACATAAGTTTTTGGTATAAGCGTAAGTATATATAAACGTATAAATATAAACAAGAGTATAATAATCATATAAAAAAAAAAATAAGAAGCAAAAATTAAAATATATAATATACAAATCACAAGAAGGTCAGCTATTCTAAAATTAGATGTGTAAATGAAGTGATATTTGTTTGTGTTGGTTATTAATTATTAAATTGCTCTTTCCCAGTATTTCACACCTTAATTTTGATTGATCACACCTTTTTTCACTGTCGGGAGATCTGTAGTAGTGCATGTTGTAGTGCAGTTTGAGCAGATCAGTTGGTATATGGTGTTTGTCTCCGCAGTTATATTTTGTACCTTCTTGCATAATAAGAAACTTTTTTAGATTGTCTTTTGATCTTGGACTCCCCTTCTTAGTGTGTTGAGTATTCTCCAAACAGGCCAACCGAGGTCATGAAAGTGTTTTGCCAGTAGAATTTGATAATTTTCAATATTACCTACTATAAGTATCTAGCTATATACTCGGGGTTGCTTGAGGGGTTATGTTAAATTATTTGAGCATTTCGGAAAGCTCTTTCTTGATTTTAGTCTTGATCAGTATGTATTATTGTCGTCGTCTGTTCGTTTCGAGACGTTTAAGCAAATGAGCTTGGCTAAATTTAATATAAGTGCAATTTTGATAACAACAGAACCAACAATTTTCGGGAGAATTGGTTTTGAGTTATTATAAATAACTAATAAGTAAGCACCAGGGTCGCGTTTATGAACTGGTCGCCGTGGAGCAAGAAAAGAAACAAGTTAATATATTAGGATTATAAAATTGAAGATTTGAAAAACAAACAGCCCTCCTTAAATCTGCCTCCTAATAACGGGAGGTTTGCGTTTGGGCGAATGTTAAAATTACAATGTGTTTCGACAATTTAGCAAAATGCGTCTAAGCGAGTGATTTTAAAAAATCTTAAAATCGCAATGCATTTGAGCCTAAAATATTGTAATATGTTTGAGTTTCATTTTAAAATATCCAGTTATATTAATTAATTATTTTACTAACTCATTTTCTCTCTTTCATTTTGAAAAATACTGTTAAAATAGTTAGTTTTTATAATTAAAAATTACGAATATAGTTAAAATATGTTTGAAACTATCAGTTTTTTAAAAATTAAAAATTAGGTGTATAAAATATATTTTTCTAGATTCTGAATGAAACGAGGGATATAATGTTTTTATTATGATGTGTGTTTTTTTGTGTCTTCGTATACAATTTCGAATAGAAGGATTGCTCCAATGTATACAAAATTGACATTTTTCTTATAGGAAATTTATGAATTTCTCAACAGTTTTACAAATAATTGAGAAAAACAGAAAATTCTTTAAAAAAACTTTAACCATTGATTAAATATACATATTGTAAATTTAATTAATGCTACAACCTTGATCGAGAATCGAATCCTGCTCCGTCTAATATATTTCGTCACGCACTATCCACATGTTTATACTTTAGGAAAATAAGATTATTCATGAGATTTTCTTTATTTGGTTTTAATTTTATAAATATTATTTTAGCGATTTGAAACATACTTTATAATCTATATATTGAAAATATTTCGTGTACTTTTATAAGCGTTCAATAATTTCATAATTTTTAAAATATTATTTTTTAAATACTCATTCTTATATAATTGTCACTTACGTATTACATCGCTATTAACATGTATATACAGATCCCATTCTTGTATTTTTCTTTGAATTAATATGACTTACGAAAAACTTTTTTAGTTATCATTTTTGATATTCGAGTATATAAAATATAAACAAAATATAAAATAGATATAATATAAAAATTAAATTAAATTCTTTTATAAGTACACAGTAAATTCTTCGAGTGACTACGATTAATATTTATAAAATACCGTCCAAATAAGTTATTTGAAATAAATCGTATGATAAAAATTTGATGAAATATCTAATTTTGGTAAACTGAAAGTGATTGACGAAATATTCTAACGGTATAGGATTCTATTGTTTCTACTTTTTACCTGTAAAAAGACAATTTTGCTTAATTTTTGCGATATCGCACCTCTTGCGTAGACACCGTTCTTCAACTTGTGTTAGTGTATTTATAAAGCAGAATTTATAAAGACAGAATTTATAAAGCTGGTGGTTGTTTTATACAATGTAAAATAATAAGACAATAATTAAAAATTGTCTTTACACTTAGAAATTAAAAACTAAATAGGTTACGGTGCCCAATGCGCCACCTGTCGAAAAACTATTGTTACTTGCAATAGAAATAGAAACGATTCCGAAACACTAGGTTTTGCGATAACTGCGGCTTGTAGACTGTCCCCCCGCTTTTCGATACCCAAGATCCTTCAACAGAGTAGAAGGGGAAACCTGATGATACTGGTCGCCGCGTGGTGCCACGGCCGACCACAATAAAATGTGATTTTGCACAAAAAAAAATTTGAGCGTTGTATTGACGTATTGATGTTTTTACACATTTTTTTATTTACTGTACATAAAAATAATACACTCAACTTCTCGACTAAGATGGTGAATGGTGACCAATTAAAATATGCATAAGCATTTACGTGTATAATTTGTATAGATATAGTGCATTATTAAGTTACATGTAAGAATGTGTAACATAATAAAAGAACAGCTATACGTTTGTAATGGCGTGTGTATAATGCATATGATTATATTTTCTTGATCGATTTTTATCACATTTTTTTTATTATATACAATATAGATCATAGATGAATTAAATTGGTTCATGGCTGTACATATGTTGAAAATAAAATCAATTGTTATTTATAAATATAACTTCGTTATATCCGACCAAAATTACTCCACGTGAGGTATAAAACTTAACAAGTACATGGCTGGAAATCGTTTTATCCGGAATATTGTTATATAAGGCATCGTAATTAGCGGATTCGACTGTATAATAATTTTTTTTTTTTTATTGATCTCAGAAAGAGAAATTTTGACTTGAATTATTGCGCCAATGTATAGAAACCTTGTACTTTTCTGAAAGGAAATTTCGTCTAGTTGGTATTTTGAACAGGTTATTTTTTTAATTTCTCAACGGATTTCCGATAAATTGAGAAAAATAGAGCAAAAAAAATGCAAAAAACATTAACAATAATTTGAATCCTGCACCTTTCATAGAATTTTCGTCACGCACGATTCCACTTGTTTTTTTTCCACGAAAACAAGATATTAGGTTGCTATTTCAAAATAAATAAATCGTTACGACCCGAAACATACATATATTACCGATATATCAATATTAAACCTATATTAGCATTTAATAGAAATCTCGTAATTTTCGAAACATATTTTGATTACAGTTGATACTTTGAACTTAATATAGAGAATAGCCAGAGGCGCGTTACATCAACAACCGTACAGCACTCATAAGTTTGATAGGAGTCTAGATGAAAAATCAACCATGTTACTTAAAAAGTTAGAACATTAAAATTTCAATTTATCTTATTCATAAATTTGATTCTGCTATATATTAACTATCATATATTAACTATCTTTAGAAATTGAAACTGATGTACTCCAACTCTTTCATTCAGAATCGTTTTTTCGAGAACAATACATTAGTTTTGAGTTTAAAAGATAAATACAGCAACTAACCCATCCCTGTTCTCGCCCGACTTAAGAGTTTCGCCCTTACTTTTTTTAAATTGAGCTTAGAGGTTTTTGGTGTTAAGAAGGCTATTATCTAGATGTTGTCTTTAGTTTCTAGTCCCAATGCAGTGTTAAGGATAGGATATATTTTAATATTTTGTCGATGTCGTTCGTATTTGAGGCATTCTGTTATAATATGTTTTACATATTTAATACCACGACTTCACATGTGGATGCTCTTTCCTTTGTCAATAGGTATCCGTGTGTAAGTCGAGTGTGTTCAATTCCCTTAATACCGTTTTTTCTTTCTATTAAGAGAGCTGTTTATCCACCTGTTTGTAATTATGTTAACGATGTTACGTTTGGTGGTTTGTTGCTTCGATATTCTGAGCTATTTATTATTAGTAATTTAATTTATTGGATTTTTAAATCATCGTCGGTAAACCTTTGTAATTTTCTAGTATGCTTAAAAAGTATCTTTTGCATATTTCTGGTGGAGTATTTTTTTCGTACTGGAAGGGCCACAGGGTTAAGGACATTATAATTTCTTTTAAAATTATATGAGCCGGGTTGATGCCGTTTTCTTTTAATTCTTCATGAAATTCTGTGTTAAATAAAATTCCAATTTAATCCATAAATATCAACGTAAATTCTGTTTTATGTTACGTTAAATTATTAAATATATATGTAATGTATAAACATTAGAAGTACACACTTATATTAATGATTATATTTAAAGGAGGTACAAAACTACAAAAAATAGTATGATATTATAATTCACTGGAAAACTGTTAAGAAATTAAAAAATATGATATTTTCAAAGTACCAACTAGACGAAATTTCCTTTCAGAAAAGAACCAAGTTTGTATATATTGGATCAATCATTCTAGTCCAGAGGTATTCAAACCTTTTCATCCCAAGGCTCCTTTGAGTCTTCACAAAATGTTGACGGCTCCCAAATTATAAATGACAAAAAAATCAATGTTTATATGAATGTAATTTATATTTTATACTAATTATTTATTTATAATATTAAATATATGAAAAAATTACAAATAAGTAGTTATTGTAGAAAAAATTGTGATTCAATATTTTATGTTAGGCTTAGTAAATATAAATCAATATTAATTAAAACTATATTTAGCGAATGATTATCGTAAACAATTCAGCGTTTCCCAATCGGTGTGCTTCAATGATAATAATAAACGTAATAATAAAATATTAATTGGTTTTCAATTATATATACGGCTCCCTTCGACAACTCCCGTGACGCACAGTTTGAATACCTCTGTTCTAGTCGAAACCATGTACACAGAAAATAAAACACACATGATAAAACCAATAAATCAACTCGTTTCACTCAGAATCTAAAACTGATTTAATGATATTGAACAACGTATAGCATTAGGCTTAAACGTTTGTCATTATTTTTACAGTAGTTATGGTTAATATTTTTTGTAATAAAGTTTTGTATAAAATGCAAATTAATTAAAAGTAGAAAAAACTTTTCTTTCTTTGTAATAGGCTAATAGAAACTATTCTCAAAAGAAATTGGATACATTTGCTTCTAAGTTATAATTATATATAATATATATATTACAAAAAGTACTTTCAAGTACTAATTATTGAATTAAGAGATGAAAAATATAAAATAAATAAACTTAGGAAAATTAACCAACCAATGCTTTTTTTCCAATTTATTTAGGCGTCCATTTCCACAGTAAGAAAATAATATTAGTTACAAAATACCCAAATTTAATTTGAACGGTGTCAAATTTACTGTAACCTCGAAATCTCTTTTTTAAATTATTATCTTATTTTTGTGTTATTCAATATGATAACTTTGTATTTAATCGTGATATATTATGTAAATACCTACTATAAAATATATAGATACCTATAAGCAGTGGCGTACTCAACATTTTTCAAACCTGAGGCAAACTATACAATTTTAAAGCCCACCCCCTTACCACCATTATTACTTTAAGGTTTAATTTTGAATATTTTATAAAATATAAGAATAAAAATAACACAATTTAACGTTGTTTTCGGCATCGCTCGTGGGCTATTTTTCTACTGCATTATAATTTTACAAATCAATGTATAACTGTATTTTTCTATACCGTTGATACGTATATATATATGGGCACTCCTTGGTAATTGAGAAAACCCGACCCTGTTCAAAATACACACTATTTCATTATTATTAACAATCGTGATATACGTACTAAGCTAATACTTACTAGGTAGGTACAGGACCGTACTCAGACTGGTTTTCTCTGGTCATTTGTTCGGGGCCCGACCCTAAACCTATTTTTGAGGCCTTGAGGAGCCCGAGTCTACAATACAATTTTAATTTGTCGGGCCCCAGCTGGAGCATAGGTAACGACCAATGAGTACTACCATTTTATTGAACTCTTTATTCATATATTAATACAGTGTATCCGTGTATTATTACAATGATAAATGATAATTTAAAATTATTCGATACACCAAAAACATTCGAAACAATTCAATTATTTAAAAACCAGCGACTGGATACTTATATTTTACCTTAATTTTATCGGCGCGACAGCGTGGCGTCAGGGCGGTCAAGGGTATTCTTCAATAAATATAATTTATCGGCCGAAATTCACGAAAACAATTAAAAAGCTTGATTTTTAGTAGGTTGTTGACAAACAAATCCCCTGCATTTTTCTGGGTTGTTCACATTATTTTAATATATTATGATATAAGCTCAACTGGCAAAGACGATTGACATGGAGAGACCATTGATGACTTCGCAGTGTGAAAAACAAGAAGAAAAACCCTAGGACTATTTTAAATTTAAGGTTATTAATATTACGTTTAATATTATTATGTCGTTTTGTATATTATCATTTATGTATTTGAGTATTTAAATTTTCTTTAAAAAAGTTTCAACGTTGTTTTAAATAAAAATAAAACATATTAAAATAACATGGTTGCAATATTATTTGATGTTAAAATAATTTAATTATTAGTTTTATACATAATTAGACAAATTTTTCTTACGAAAACCAGGAAAACCCCTTTGAAAAAAAGGGGGCCGCCACAGCTGAGTACGGCCCTGGGTAAGTAATAGATATACGTAGTAAGTATACAAATACTCTACGCACGTTTTTCGTGTACAGCCGTACAGGTTACTTAGTAGGTTACATAAAATTTAAAATGTGACTACCCAACTATAGTTTCCAGTTTCACCCCTACAACCCGATCCACTTACCCGCCTCAAATTTTCCCTGGATAATCGCCTCAAAAAATGACTGTTGAGCACGCCACCGCCTATAAGTAAATATGGATAAAAGTATATATTATAGGTATATTATAATGTATGTACAGGTAAATGACGAATATCAGACAAAAATAAGACAGATTTAAATATTAATAACGATATAGATTGGTGTAACAAAATAAAATAATACTCACAATAATTACCGCTTTCCTTTGTCTCCATGGAGTTTTTTACACGGGGTTTGGCGTAGCGTTTTGGTTAGGATATCACAAATTTTTTATTGTTGTAATAATATATTTGAAAAACCATTCTATATTTTTAAGTAATATTTTAAAAGCTTATGAAATTTTTATAATTAAATTATATTAATATTACTTAATTTTTATTAATTACATTTTTAAATAGCAATTGCATTTTTTCCATTGTTATTAAATCACTATCTTTATCCCTACAACTATTATTGTACTATTGTAGTAACAACAGCTGTTATTCACGTTTTGTCTAAGACCGCGTCATGCATACGTGTTTTATTTTAGTTTTTATTATGTTTGTAATATTTTGTGTAACGGTTACCGGATGCAGGGCAACACTGGTTCTGCCTCACGTGTGCACTCCGACCAGCACTCAAGTACGCTTGCAGCCTTGCACCTCCATCGTCCGACATCCAGTTTTAGCGGTAACTCCGAACGTCACGTGTGTTCCTGTGCTTTCGTTCTCCGTGTTCGTTTTCGCGTTTGTCATCCGCACGCGCTTTGTCGTCTTGATTTGAACAAATGATCGAACACGTGATTTCTGTGTAAAATACATCCATTTTTTGTATTCGAATTAATCTTGGAGTCATTTTATTTGTTGGCGTGAACTTCATAATAGTATGAAGCACGAACCTCTATAGTCGTATATTGGAGGGTGTCTCGTCGGGATTTACACAGAGCGATGATAAAATAGAGATAATCAATTTCTGTTTTTTTTTTTATATGAGCATCTCTGGGTAAAGGGTAATTTTGTTGACAATAGTTTGGTAAATAAAAGTGCATTATTTAAGGAGTTAAAAATTTAACTTTTCATTTTATAATTTTAGAGAAATTAGAAAATAGACATTTTATAGAGCTTCTTTTTCTAAAAATGTCAACTTTCATTTTTCATTTGATTCATGGTTTTTAATAATTTTTTAGTTTACAAAGAAATAATGTAAATTATTATCACCTAGTCATTTTTCCGATAAGGTTTGCTTATAATTGTATTATTATTTATAACTGTTTAAATAGTACACTATTTTCTTGTATGCTAGAAAATTTATTTAAAGTCAAGAATTAAATGAAAATTGAAAGTTGAACATTCAACATTTTCAGAAAAATAAGCTCTATAAAATGGCTATTTTCGAAATTTTCTTTATTAACACTGGATATATTTCTCGGCGATTGTAAACTGCGCCCAAAATACAGGTAAACACAAAATCACACATGTAAACTGCGCCCGAGTTTTTATCAAGAGTAAAAAGGTGACATGTAAACTGCGCCCGGGTAAAATTACAGGTAAAATACTTAATTCGTTACAGCCATATAATTTGAATAATTAAAAATAAAATATAATTTAAAAAATTAAAATAATTATAAATATTACAAATAATAACATATGGTGGATACATATTCATCAATTGGAATTTGACTACTATTATATTTATTAATTAAATTTTCTAACTTTTCGCGTTTTTTTTTTGTTTTAGAGTTTTGGAATTTAAACGGTTCATTTATACTATTTAGTTTAATGTATACTTCTATTTGAATTTCTTTTAACTTTTCTATGAACATGAAAATATTTGGATGAGTTGTATAAAAGCTGGAATAAAGTGAGAATGAAAAGACTCGCATGCATTTGTGGTTAAAGTTGGCTCTGCTGATGCTTGAGCCCATACTTCAGGTGGATACTGAGCTTCTTCACTTATATATACGTCTACCAAATAATCCAAATAATATAAGTTAATAAGTCGGGCGCAGTTTACATTATATCTTTTTAACATAGATAACATTTCGGGCGCAGTTTACACTATACCTTTTCAACTAAGATAAAAATTCGGGCGCAGTTTACAAAAAAAAAGGTCATTTGGGCGCAGTTTACGTATGGCCATATTTCTTACTGGTTGGACACCTTTGGAGTTTAGATAATAAACATAAAGTACAGTCCAAATTAACGTGTCGTATGAATTGCCTAAATATTACTCCTTAAAAGTTAAAACATTCCATGCTCCGAAATATTTTTATTTTGTGATTATATTTCATACATGTATTTGTCACATAAATAACGCGTTATTGTAAATCAATAAACTTTACTTTTTTAAACAAACTTCTTGTTAACTACCTATTTCTGCTGGTGCCGCAACTTGGCACTGTAAAAATAATAAATAACAATCAAAAAAAAAAAATTTCATAATACACTAGTTGACTAGTATAATAATTAATTCATAATTCATAATTAGTTCATATCTGAGTGTTACTGCTGGGTAACTTCTCTTTTCTCGTCTTTCATGTCATTGTTATTCTTCTCGCACTTATGCTTATTGTAGAAATTTATTTACAGATTGTATAATATTCTAATAAATGTTAAAAAAAAAAACTACACATTTCTATGAAACATTCACAAACACTACAGGGTGCAGTTATTTTTTTTACAAAACAATTCAATTTTATTCTATTCGCTATAAAAATTTTACCGAATACGGCACCACCAGATCATGTGACCGAACTAGATTGAATTAATGTTTATTTTGGATCCATCCAGACTTCCGCAATGGCGCTGCGGTGTGACTGGTCGGAAGCGGTGAAAACGTATCGTGTAGCCTAAAGGCTAAAACTATGAATAAATTCTGTCGGATCGCAGCGGATTCGGCGAGAACGTAAATCATCAATATTCAATCATCATATTCTGAGTGAAGGAGTGCATTTTTAGTCAAAATAATAAACTTTTTACTGGGGAAAGTTTCAAGTCTAAACCTAAGACAAATCATTTTTGTTAAAAATCAGTGCTCCTTGAAAGGAGTGAGTTAACCAACTTCAGTGGTGGTGTCAATGGTGTTTTTTGCGAAAAATTTTTAAGTCAGAAATAATCGGTTAACTCTCTCGGTCCGATTATTTCTGACTTAAAAATTATTCGCAAAAAACACCATTGACCACCACTCAAATTGTAAAAAATGTGTAAAGGAACGGGAACGCGTTCCTTTTTAAAAAGGAACTGGAACGCGTTTTTTTTTTGCGATAGGAACGAGGAACAGGAACGAGTTCCTTTTTTACAGTAGGAACGAGGAACGGGAACGAGTTCCTTTTTAAAAGGAACTTTCCCAACACTGACAACAGATTATACAACTTTGTTTGATACGATTTCACAAACGATTAGAATTAAACTTGCATAAAATCTATCGTACGACAAGTCTGAAATGCGACAAATCGTAACATGTGTGGACCTGCGTATAATAAGTTTGATCGATTTAACCATCATCTCTCAACTCATCTCCTATATGCACCCGGCACCTCGTTGAAACTGTCTGTGACTTTAATCATATTATTTTCCATTGCCCCTCTCTCCTAATAGACAACTCCTTTTTTCATTCCTATCCACCCTAGGTTATCCCCAGTGGCGTATTTTGGGGGGGTGTCCACGGTGTCTGGACACCCCCCAAACCAAAAAAAAAAATTCAATCTTTAATTTTGATAAATTTTAAAGGGAATTTGACAAATAAAAATATGTGATTCGTTATGAACTATTTTAATATTATATAAAGTCCTAAACTAATTAGGAAAAAAATTAATTTAGTTTTATAGGTAAATAATGTACTTATTATCCTATTATAGTTTTAATTATTTATAAAACTGTTATTCTTAATTCTTATAGCACCACTGATATCGAATGTAACAAACAAAATATATAGTAATAATTATTAAATTATTGTGACCGATGATGATTACTATATAGGTACCAATGTATATTAATATGTTTAAATGATATTATGTTATTATTATTCTATTACAGTATACATGCAATTTATATTTTTATCTTGCGGCTTCGTGGCCCGTGCCTTCATGCGTCTGTGTTACTTGTTTTTTCCAGCGGGAATTTGTGTATATTTAGATATAAATATATTATACAAAGATGTTTTTTTTTTTAATATATATTAATACGTTGGATTTTAAATGTCCATGTACATTTATTTTAAAACATATTATTATTTATCAATTGAATTTGAATCATTTTTCATTTAATCGTCGTCGAAGAAACAAGGCAGATAAAATATACAGTGAAATAGTAATATTATCATATTATTGTCATTGGTGAGTATTTATATTATTTATAATATTTTTTTTTCACAAGTGCACATAATTCGTAAATTAATATTCATTCAAATTTAAAATTAAAACATTATAATTAAGTATTTTTCAAACTAATAATAGGCATATTATATAATGTTCTTTATCTAAATTATATAGAATCGTAATATTTTTAAGTCATTTTTTCTCGTTGCTTTATTATTATTATATTTAAGTATTAATACTAGGATCACATATTCACATGAGCGTTAGACTTAGAAATTAGAATAATCATCCATTATGCATTTTTAATTATAAAACTATTATGACCTAGAAAATACAATTTTTGTATTATAATTATTTCAGATATAAAGTAAAGATAATAGAGATTGAATTAAAAAATTCATCGACCACAAAAATACAATTTTAGATTTTAAATCGCTAATATCTGTTGAACAAAATAAAAGGACATTTTTGAATTTGGCAAAAACTTACACGACTGATTTGAGTGAATGTCAAGATTCTATTTTATTATCAGAATATAATCTATGGCAAAGACGTTTTAAAAATGTTGAGACTTGTAATTTACCAAAAAACGCAATGGAAGCAATAATACTATGCAATCAAGAAATATATCCAAATGTTTTTAAATTGCTACAAATCTTTGCAACATTACCAGTTTCTTCATCATCGAATGAGAGAACCTTTTTAAATTTAAAAAGAATAAAGACTTACTTACGAAACACGATATCTCAAGTAAATATAATTTATTAATAGTTTATTTTATTTATTTAAAACTAATATATTTTAAATTTTATTATAGAAGAGATTAAATGGTTTTGCCATGTTATCGATTCACAAAAATGAACAAATTACTACTGATGATGTTATGAAGGAATTGAGCTTAAAAAAAAGGCGTCTTGAATTTATTATTTAAATATTAATTTATATAATACTCTTAAGTGTATTTATTATTTTATATTTTAAAAATTATTATTATTTGCTTTTATTTTTATTAACTTACTATTTACTACTTTTAATTAAATAAATAAAAAATGTTTCATTACAATATTTGATGAATATATTATGAACTTAGTGGTAGTAGACGTAAAACAGAGAAATATTGCAACCAATTAACAAATAAGTATATACCTATTACCTATATTAACTGGACACCCCCCTAAAAAGCATACAAAATACGCCACTGGTTATCCCACTCCCGATTCAAATCTTATCCTTAATACTTGCACTACTCATATCATCAACTCCATCATTACCTTCATCATTTCCGCTGGCTTCTTAATTTGATTTGATAATTGTAAATATTTTGTAAATTTATTGTATATAATTGTATTGCTGTAATGTCCCTCATAATGGTAAAAAAAAAGCACATGTGAACTATAAGTTACAACTTATAACTGATAAGATTTGAAAACTGAATTCGTTGTTATTTGATATTTCAAAATACTGTTTTTTGTATTATAACTTCAATAATATTGTACTTGTCAAATGTCAGTTGTCATTGTTTTTATTTATTGTTAAGTTATTCATATAAAAACATTGTAATGGATGTTAATAAAGATTTTTAGGAAGATTTCATTGAATTATATCGAAATCATTCATGCCTCTGGAATGTGAAATGTAAAGATTACTCTAATAAAATTAAACGAAATTCAAGCTATGAAATACTATTGAAAAAACTTAAAAAAATATATCCTGAAGCTACAACAGAACTTCTAAAAAAAAAGATTAATAATATTCGTACAACATTTAGGAGAGAATTAAAAAAATTAAGTATTTATTTTATTTAGTATATTTATTATATATTTATATGAATATAAGTATTCAATTATTGTTTAAAATGTATGCAACAATTAGTTTTAATTTAAAATTAGGTTAAAGTTTCTATATCTTAGCTAAAATAAACACACTTATTGGTTAAACAATTTTTTAACTTTTAAGTAACACTTGTAATAATTTATTATAATAAATTAATACTTGTATTAAAAGTATCATGACATTTTTATTAAAGTATTATGTGTAGTGATAAAACACATACATAATGTAATGCATTTCCAAGACATTTTATATAATACAAATATATATTATAATAATCTTTTGATATAGGCACTAAACTTGGTTTTAATTTAAATTATAATAATTATTTTAAGAAATTTATCCTTCAGAATTACTGAATTGATAAATAATTTCTTCATTATTTGATATTGTTTTATATTTTAGCTCCTTACAATACGCATTATTTTATTTTTTTATGTATTGCATATAAAAAAATTACTAATTAAAATTTTTTTTTTATGTGTGGCCAAACTTATGGAAATTGATAAACTTGTTTAAAGTATATTAGTATATTACCTTCGTAAAAATTATTATTAGACATCATAAAAGTATATTTAAAACATTTTTTAGGTAAAGAGTTCCATGCGTACTGGATCAAGTACAGAAAATGTTTATGAGCCTTCTTTATGGTATTATAATTTACTGTACTTCACAGTTCACTGCACAATGTGAAACAGGGAGAAATGGCGTATCCAATGATATTAGTGATGAAGATGAAGCTCAAAATACAACTTTAGCAGAAAATAATAGTGTAAGTTTTATTTGCTGAATATTTATTAGTTAAATACTTGATACATCATTAAGAATAAAAATACAATGCATTATATATCAAAAATATGTATAAACATTTATTTTAATGATTTATTTATGAAATCATTCTTTCTTGAAATGGTATACTTCCATCACTATTATAATAATTTTTAAATAAATCCCTGACTGATTTAGCTGAAATACTACTGTTTGATGATTTGTACCGTTCAATATTTTGTAATTCTCCAATTTGTCGCCACATACCAGGTACAACCGTCCCACCTTGAGTATCTTCGTGATCTACATAAGATTCAGTTACATAATTTTTTTTAGACATTTTTCGTAAAAAATTATGTAGTGCACAACATGCCAGAACTACTGTATCAATTTTGTCAACGTCAATAGCAATAGGTCTCAAAAATAAATTAAATCTAGTGGCCATTATGCCAAAAGCATTTTCCACTACTCTCCTTGCTCTACATAAACGATAGTTAAAAATATTTTGTTCTACATTTATGTTCCTTTGAGCATACGGTTTCATTAGATTTTCCATCAATGGAAATGCCTCATCTCCAATAAGGACATAAGGCATAAATCCAATTTCAGGGAAATAAAGAGGATGTGGTATATTCAATTTATTTCATTCCAAACGTTTGGAAAGTCCGGTTTCCTTCCATATACCTCCATCTGATACGCGGCCATTTGTGCCCATATGAATGTATATAATTTCTGAATTCATAATTAGCATTTAGTTACAAGTAGATTTGTAACTAATTTACCAGTGATAATGCAGACTGAAAATGTCTGATGAGTGACGACTGACGGTCTATACTCTATCTAATATTCTAATATTTGATTTTGAAACAGTAAGACGTACGCAGTACGAACACTACGGTTATAGAACTGTAGAAGTGTAGACGTGTAGTACAAGTGTACAACTCAAGTGCCGATAAAATAATTACAAATTACGCATTTGAACATTTTACGCCTCTACGGCGTAATCAGCCGGTTAGGCGGTAACACTGTGCGTACTTCATTCGGGAGGTACAGTCTAGTCGTCATGTAAATAATTTTAAACCGTGAACCACGATGTGGAGATTATAGGTGTATTTTGGTTTGGTTATCAGTATTATCACTTTATCCTTTAACAATAACAATAAAATTGTCAGTTCAAAACTTAAAATTCGTTTTGTATTTTTTTTTATACCTAATGAGTACATTATTAATTTTTTTACTTTTATTTTCACTTTAATTTTTAGTATATATTAAGTTCTGTTTGGTTTTTTATTTGTTTAAAAGTTTTAAAATGTGTCTGTTATTGAGAAAACAACTGCATTGGAATTTGTTAAATTTAATATGGCAAAAACAGACCTGGGTTTGTGCTCAAAGATTATATTCAGTGGCTCCCAATGAAGTTAAGGTACCCATCAACATTAAAGGTCGATTTGCTAGTAATGAACAAAAACGTATTATATCAGATTTTATTGCCGAGTCAAATTCTAAAAAAATTGATTGGAATGCATTGAAACTGTCTGTTTTGTCTCTTAAACGAGGGTATATAAATGAAAAAAATATAAGTGGATGCATATTAGAGAATTGTTCTCGTGAAAAACGTTTAGATTTAGCAAAGTCGTATATGAAGTATATGAAAGAATGCGGTCAGACTAAACCAAATATATCACTAGAACTTCTATATTTTCGTTCATGTTATGCATCTAGAAATCAATTGACAGATGATGATAGACATGAAATTCAAGCTAGCTGTCAAATGCTGTTTAAAAATTATTCTCATTTATTAAATTCTACTCTCCTTGAAGGTAATGACAATAATTTAAGAATAATAGTTTTTAAATTTAAATAATTTTACTATGTTATATGTATTATTAATTTAGGTATTGTAATGGGACTTTGCTGTACAGATATTTGGCGTGATTCCTTAGAACATTTGAAAGTTGTGAAAAATAAAAGTGAAATTACTATGAATACATTGATCTGTATCATTGTAAGAGCATTCAAAGAAGAAGAAATTGATTTAGGTTGGACCCTAATTCAAAAAATATATGATCAATTTGAAACGTTACCAAAAGAAGTCTTTGTTGCTTGGTTTAATCTCTGTGAAAAAAATATAAATTGTTGCCATTTAAAAGTATTAGAATTTTTGAGAGATAATGAATGTACTGTTAAGGAAGATTTAGCAGAACTAATTCATGATAAGGCTACACAGTTTGGCAATAAAAGTACTACAACAATGATTTATCATTTTAAGTAAGACATTTTTTTTTTATATTTACTCTTTTAATTAGTACACTGACAAATTACAGTTTTTCGGTTTTATTTGTACCTGTTGTATAAATAGAGGCTATGTAACTGTTTGATTGTGACCAAGTTTTAAATCTTGTTAATAATTTCTAGTGAAATTTATTTTAAGTATTTAGTTAGTTAACTAAATATTGCTGAAAATTCTATTAGATGTATATTATGCATTATTTATAAATCAAGCAAAATTCTTCCAAATCACATTTTATATGAGATTTCCATTACATAGAGTAGTATTTTTAATATAAACTTTAAAGTAATTTATTTACTGTAAGAATATTTTTGTTCATATTAAATAAATATATAACAATATGTCTTATAATCGGGTATCTTCTTGTTATTTTTAAAGCTTAAAGAAAATTGAGCGTACATATTGTATTCTATTATATGTATACACCTTGTTTTTTTCTTATCCAATATATTAGGTATTTATTTATTTGTTTTTTTTTTCAGTGGGAAATGTAAACATTGTAATCAAATTTTAAAACCAATTGAAGTATCGGACTTTGAGTTTAAGGAACTTCAGGAATGTTTTTTGGCAAATGTAATGATTGGAAAAAATATATTTAACAACTCATCTCCCCAGGAATTTAATGATTTTAAAGATTACATAGAAATGACTGCCCCATACGATGTGGTAGTTGATGGATTAAACCTAGCATATGCTTATCGCCAAAAAATTGCCAATAATTCAATAGTTAGTACAAAAATAATGAATAACCATTTGTACATTAATAGTGTTAAAAATATTTAAATAAAAATTATGTACAAATATTAAATTAAAACAATTTGTTTTTAGACTAAGACTGTTATGAAGACCTTCATTGAAAAAAAAATGAAAGTATTATTAATTGGCAGAAAACATTTATCATACATGCTGGGAAATGAATTTGATTTTATAAAAAAAAATGCTCATATATTTTTTACAAATGATCTGTATGTGCACAATTAAGTATGCAATGTAATAAGACTTGTATTATCCATGTATATATTTTTTTGTTTCAGATCTAAAGATGATCCTTTTGTTTTATATGCAGCAATGTATAGTGGTTTTAATACAAAAATTCTTACAAGGGATCTTATGCGAGGCCACAAATTTTTGTTGAAAAATACCGAAATGAAAAAAGTATTTCAAAAATGGTTACAAAAACATAGACTGGTATTACAACTTCGTGCAGGGAATCATGTTTCTATAAAAGTAGGTTTTAAGATGTAACAGGGTTTGTAGGATGACTTTTTTGGCTGTAAAAATGCTTAAGTTTGGATTTTTATTTTAATATTCAAGTTATCATAAAATCTATGTTTCAATAATTTTTTTTATTCCAAGGGTTTTCTATGGCTATTAAAACTTTTTTTTTCAATTGGGACACCTAATTTTTATACAAAATATTATTCAAGTTAATGTTTCTAGAATTTTTGTTGTAACATAGACAAAATTTGGGCTGATAATTATTGGAACTATTCAAATTTTAGATTCGGTATGAAAAGTTTAAAAAAATTATTGTTATTTCAAATCAGTAGCAATTAACAATTATTTGTAATTAAAAATTATATCATAATTATAGTGATTTCTGCTTTATAGAATCTACCGTTTATTAGAATCAAAAATGAAAATCCTAAACCTAATATTATATTACTAATGTTAAATTAACCTTTTATTAAAGTCCGTGGATCACCAAATACCAGATAATTGAATAACTTTTATAAACATTCTTATTGTTTTTATGGTACATATTTCAAACTGATTTATAAGACCAATTTTATTTTTGAACTTATCAGAGTGTGACAGTATATCATTGTGTGTCACATCGTTCAGTTATCTTTCTATGTTGTGTACTTGTCTCATTTAGTTTATTTTACATGTACATAGTTTGTGATCAAAAATGTTTCTTAAATTTCGAAGTGAATGTAAAGATTTATCAATAAAAGAAAAAAACATTTACTCATATTTTGATAAATCAGAGAAATGTTCTCAAAGAGAATCCGCATTAGATCAGAAAATTCAACAGCCAACGTTAAATAAAATTTTAAAAAAATGTAAGATAATAAATTGTTGAATATGGAGAACAAAATTTGCCTCTTTCTTAATAATGGAAACAAAATGGACAAAATGTCGATGTTGAAAACTCTTTGTTATGATGGTTTCAATAAGCTAGAAATTTAAATGTGTTGGTCACTAATTCTATTTTAGAAGTGAAATCTATAAAATTAGGTGTAGATAATTTTAGTCCTACAATTGGGTGGTTGACTTGTTGGAAAAACAGGAACAATATTGTTTTTTAAAAAATTTGTGGAAAAAGAAAAGATGCAGATTATCAAGCTGCAGAGGACTACTTAAAGGATTTTATTACTTAGTTTCTTTACTTTATTTTAAATGTGTTTATTTTAATTTTATTCTAAGCATACGAATAAATATAGAATCATTAAAAAAAAAATGTTTTATGGAATCAATCGGTTAATAGAATCAAAATTACCTGAACCAATGTGATTACACTAAGCGGAACTCACTTTATTATAATACTATTTTCAATAATATATGGAATTGAATGTATTTAAATTAAAAAAATTAAAAACAACTTATTTAAATTTTAATTTTAATACATTGAAATTCACAGAAAAATACTCTCAATAAAACATCATAGTGAAAAAAAGGGTGTTTCCCTTAAAAAATAAAAGTTTTTATTGCCATAGGAAACTCTTAAGATGGAATGATAAAAAAAGTTTTGGAAAATAAAGCTTTTATGTACTTGACATGAAAAAAAAAATTCAAATTTAATCAAATATTACGGTCAAAAAAACCATGAGCTTGGTTAAAAAAGCACTCTGTATATGGTAGAATACATATCAAATTAATTTCATATTTATTAAAAATACAATTTTAATTTTTCTATTATATTTATGATTTTAGGGGCCTATAACTTATTTACAAGCAACACAAAATAACATAAATGGTATATGGCATTTGCCTTACCAAGTAACAAAAGATCCTGGTTCATGGTCAAGACCAGATTCAAGCCCAGATAAATGGATGTGTATTAAAACATTATCTACCTAAATAAATGAACGTTAAATATTTATTTTTGGTTTTAGTTTATTAATTTTATTATTATAGTTTAAAAAGGATATAAACCACCATATTTAATAAATTATTGCATGTTTATTAGTCAATTTACTGTTTTTTTCTAATTGCTGTTTCTTATTTTATTATAAGTTTAAATTGTAAAAGTCATAAAAGAAGTAATTTTTTTTTCCTGTTTGAACCGAGGATCAGGCGAGAACAGTTTATCACAATACTTTCGCCCAAAAGAAATAATTAAACAATGATTAAGAATTATAAATGATAATTTTATAGATTTTACATTGTTTAGCATGGTCTAAATAAACAATCACTAGCACTTAAAAATGTCACCACAATCCTTCATTAAATATTTAAAGACCAAAGGTTACTATATTGAAGTTTATAAAATGCCAACCTTTTGTTTCATCAATTAACTTATTTTTCTTTGAAAGTGTATAAACTAAAATAAATATAAATAAATTCAAAATCATAGCCTGTGGTAAAATAATTAATATTAAAGTAGGCCACTCAAACCATAAACAAGAAAAGTTTTTTAATTTAAAATTTAAGAATGTACATATGATGTTTTGAACTTCAATCTTAAATAATAAATGTTATGTGTATAATAATATGTTTATATTTTATAATTACCTGTACAATTATAGAAAACATCAAATTTAAAATGTAAATTATTGTTTTAACTAGTCATATTAAATATATTGTATCAAAATAATTTTCTATTTGTGTGCAGTATGTTTTAATGTAATAATATAAATTGACTGATAACATTAAATATTTTATTTATAAAATTGAATTTTTATTATATTCTAAACATTTTTCTAATTGTTTTGACACATTAAAAAATGGTTATGACAATTTATTTAAAAATATTTTGATTATTTATAATTTCAAATAAATTGCTAAAAATAATATAATATTTGGTGAATAATGTAATTTAGTGAAATATTTTAATTAAATGTAATGGTAAAATCAGTAATGTGAAGTTTGAAGATTTTTGAAAAATGTTTTTTTTTTTTTTTACAAAATGGTTAAGTACCCAATAAAAAAAGAGTAAATTGATTTATTTAATTAGGTAATTATAGTTTTATTTTATAAGCCATCAAATGCATTTGAATATTTCAGGAATAGATAGACTCATGAAAATACAACATCCTTAAGACACAAATTTTAATTATTGTAATAATCAATAATAAAGTTATTTTTATAATCAATTATAATTTGTTTAATTATTAATTTATAAGCATTTTGTAACTATAACACATAATATTATACATTACTATATATGGTGTTACAAAATAATAATCTGATGGCTATCGACGTCTGGATGATAGGTATAGATTATGGAGTATAGTGTGTTTAACTAGGTATATGCCTGGACATCATTTATTGCTGTAAATTAGATTATTTCTATACATCTTGCTTAACAATTTTAGTAAGAGAGCACATAACAAAATTGATTATAAATCATTATTCTTAAGATCATGCAATTTATAGTGAATAAAACACATAACAATAATAATTTTATAAAATTATTACATTGTTGTTTAAGTATTAAACTATTGAGAAATAATATCATACTTTTATTTTTTTGTCCTGGAGAAGGGGTTTGAACCAGGAAAACACATTTCTTTAAATTTTGAATCATTCAATAAACCATATTCATATTCATGCTGATGAAGAGTATTTGTCAGAATTATTTTTACTTTTTAAATGAGATCAATTTCTCAATAAAAAGTTGTAGAAATGTACAGTATAAAATCAATTATTGCAGTACAGCAACGCAAAATGTGAATAGCTACTACTAACACATACCAAACAACTAACAGTTACAAGTGAATAGTCTTGTAATTTGCAATACCCTCATATTTTTACGTTAGAAACAAATTTTATAAATTTTGGTATGTAGTTGTGTACATATTCACTACGATCAAATTTCAAACTAATTTTGTCGTCTGGAACACGTGTTGACTTATAGCTAATGAGTAATGACTAATGAGTAATGACCATGTGAAATGCTGTCTTAAAGTAGTGATTAAACAAAAGAAAGGTAGAAAGAAAAAAGTAATGGTTGTTGTAGGAAGATAATGAAAATTAATTTATAAAATAAAAAATAGGTACAATGACACATTAGTTAGGTACCTACAACCTACCTACCTATATCTATTTGTCTCGCTCTTTTCACGCTCCTTCCCATGTTCTCAGGATTGCAGAAAAATGTGGTATAGTAGTATTTGAATAAATGATGATGAATATTGTAGGTAAATCTGAATTTAACGACATCATTAGCCATTATACACATAAGTCATTACAATTTAGATTCTCGGCAGAATTCTTTCAAACAAATTTGTTGTCATTTATCCTATTCCGAATACTATTAAAATTAATGGAACGCAACAAAAGTATTTGAATTGAAATAAAACCACAACATAGAAGTTTTTTTATTTAAAATTATTTATAGCAATTTTAATAGTTTTTTACTTGGCAGTCATTTTTTTTACTGCAGTAAACAATTTAAGCTCCATCTGCAAAATATGTGGACAGTTTTCTAAATTGATTTATATCCAAGGATACAACGATTATAGAGTTTATATCTGCCGAAACTAATTCTCAATTACTAATTATTTTCACGACTAATTTTATTAAAGAGGATTATTTTAAAATCAATCTAGGTATATAATATATGAGATTTGTGACACGTTTTTTTTATCATTTTTTAATTCACTGATGCGAGCTTGGAAACAATATATTTATTATTAATAACGTTTGTGTGCTTTTTAATTAATTGAAATAGTCGCTATTTCCTGTATCTTTATATCAACTATAAAAATATTTTTATAACGATAAAAAGTTTTTATAAAAAAAACCACATAATGTAGGTACGCCATGAACTTATAGTAAAAGTCTTAATAGGCAATAGCATATAATTCAGGTACCTGTTCAGGAAAAATACATTTTTAATTTTTACAACACAAGAATAGTAGAAAAAATATAAAGGCTTATCAATGTCTTGCTGTTTATTGTGAAAAGAAGTCTATTGAATCTATAGAGAAATCGAAAAACGTTGTTATGTCTTGTGTCAACCAGTTTTATGCCATATCGGAAAAAAAGACAAGATAAAATGTACAATTTGTACCTAAAAATTATACAGAAAAATTTCTCCTCCTCGTACGCATAGTTTGTACAATCTAATGTAATTTAGTATTTTAGTCCGTATACGTTCCGATTTAGAAAGAGAAATAACGCGAGTACAAAGTGATGATTTAATTTTTAACGACAACAGCATACGTACTGTTTTCACAAACATACGACATCATGTTCCATGTTATTCGATACGTCGGCGGCGTGTCGTCGACACAAATTCACGAACAAGAGTCGTATCGGGTGAGAGAATAGAGCCAAACCAAATACGTGTACTTGATTTTAATTATTATTGTAAAACGTAATCGTAGTAGTCCGGGTACGTTATCGGGTAGTCCCCCCCTGTACCAGGTAGCGCACAGCAATGTCGTCTACCTATAGTCGGCGCCTTACATAATTCATCGGACAAAATATGTGTGCGCATTTATGGTACTGTTGTTGTTTGTTTTTCCGGAATTATTAATGCACAGAAACACACCGAGTCGACAGTGTCAACTCGACACCGCAATCGCGCCCCACGACTGACGTGCCGAAGAATTTCCACGGAGTCGCCGCCCGTTCGAACGGGTCCCCCGGCACCGATCGGCGATCTCGCGCGCTCGACACACGTTGTTCAAATATTATTATTATTATTATCAAATCACGTGACGCGTACTAATTGCGGACGGGGACGTTACACAATATCGAGTGAATTCGACGGCGATAGTAATCGTAGGAATAGTAATAATGGTAAATATTATTTTAACACCGACGACGATAGCACCGCGGTCGCCGTCGCCCGTCGTTCGTGTTTCTTTGTTGTTCGTGACGATCGTGCCGTCGTCGTAGTGTGTCGTTCGTAGCACACACATCGTAGCACGTACCACGGCGTAAGGTGTTGCGCCTCCGTTGCCGTGCCTGGCCGTGATACGGCGCCACGGTCGCAAATCTGGTTTCACCTGGTGCGCGCATGCGCGCCACCGCCAGTTTTATCGTTAGGCACTCGGCCGTTGTCTGGTGCGTGACGTTTTGTACGTGCCGCTGACGTTGTACCGTATTTATATTATTATTACTCCGTTCCCCTCCGATTCTCGTCGCGTCCAAATCCACCGCCGCCGTCGCCGCCGCTCGTGTGCGTCCGTATGTGCGTGTTTTGTAAATTGTAGTGCACTAGTGCAGTGCAGTGCGCGTCTCGCTGTTATTAAAAATACGTGTTGTGCGCGTCATTATTTTTCCCTCCCGCGTCAGTGTTCGCCGATCGTACGGCTCGATAATTCAATTCAAATGAAAAAATAATTATCCTCGATGCGCCGGTGAGAAGCGTGTGCGTATCGATAGTAAACATCTACGACGATATTTCAAATTTAATATCTAAATCCCGCGTATCGTGTGACGACGGCCGCCGCGCGCAGTGACCGCATTTTCCCGCTACGTAGTTCGGAACATGGCCCCAGGGCCTCTGATTCGACTACTACCTGTTGTTGTCAACGTTAACGGTGGCAATGTCGACGAGATGACGTGCGACAACGATCGCGGCACCACTATCGGCAGACACTGAACGTAGGAGAGACCCGTACGAAGTGAGTTCCGTTTTAGTATCGTATTTATCCGCGCACGTATCGCCCCGTTGTAAGGGAGGGCAAAACGAAAAATCGGCCGAGGGAAAAAACGGCGGTTGGGCTGGGGCGCATTTGAATAGGCGGCGGTGGCGGCTCCCGTGTTGGGTTTGCGCTACCTGCGCACCGCCGTCCGCCTGCCGCCGCCGCCGCCGCCGAGTTCACGTATAGATTGCGTGCAAAGATGGCTGCCGGCCGTGTCGGACACGGCGACCAGGTAACCTCTTTATTAGTTTTTTTTTCGCGTACCTACCCGCTTGCTCGGTTTACGTGCGATTTCCGATTCCCGGAACGGCAGACTTGTACGCACACGAATAGACACAACAATATGGGTACGTCTCTCTCCCCGTGGACCGGCTCGCACGTTTCAGGATATCGCGGGTGACGTCGCGACGGTGGTAGGGAGACGTGCACGGAGACTGGAGAGAGAGTCCCCCGGATGAGATAAGAAACTCGGTTGGCCAAGTGTGTCGCGAAACAATAATAGAAACAAACGTACGCTCGGCACTAGTCACTATCAATTATTATTGTTTTTTGATACTATTCGAGATCGCGTCTTAATTACGGTTGGGATAATTTTTCACACCTCTCAGCACGGCTCGTGGTCGTGTGTCGCAAGCGCGCGCGCGCCCAAATCGTATGTCCGACGCGAAAAATAAATGATATATGGACCGAGGCCAATAATACGCTCGGCGGGGTGGGAGAGGGCGAGACTCTTGTCGCCGGTCGGTGTCATATTTCATAAAATTACTCATAGTATCGACAATAGGTATGTTTAGTCGTGTCGCTTCGGTCTCTTTTCTTTTTCAGGTTCTACATTGTCGTTACTAGGACCTTTGAAATTTTTTACGATTGTTGTCTCGTTTATCGATTTCTTTCGAAAATGATGACAACCTTTTTTCTGTGAACGTTAACCTGTTCTCCCGGGCACATCATTCACACACACACACACACACGCAGTATTGTTATTTGTTAGTAGTCAGTCGTCACCAACGGACCCAATATTATCGGCATGCGGTTTCCGTTGGCAACGTGTTTAGTTTGTCAAAGGTCGTCGCGTCTTCGGCTGTGCTATGACGTGCCACGTGCCCGAGTCGTCAAAAGCGTTATTCCTTTTCCGTCGTTTGGAAAA
Source organism: Periphyllus acericola (assembly GCA_949715065.1). Classification (NCBI taxonomy): domain Eukaryota; kingdom Metazoa; phylum Arthropoda; class Insecta; order Hemiptera; family Aphididae; genus Periphyllus; species Periphyllus acericola. Next base: position 14,109,124 of record OX454268.1, on the reverse strand, counting down.
CAAAAAAATAAAACGTAGACGTCGCGTTTCATATGTATACATTCACCGTGTGAAATACTGTGAACAACTCTCGGTCGTTACTGAAATACTGATGTCTGATATTTTAAAGATAACACTTTAAATGTGGAATGTTACGACGTTTCAACATTATTTGATAATTATAGAATTTTGAATCGTTAACCCGTGTCTGGTCGGTTTTCCTTATCCCGCAGACCATTCCCACTTCTGACCGTGTTCAGTATTAGAATGTGAAGTATTTAGTTTACTTGCTGCCACTTGCTACTGACACGGTTCGATTAGATTTATTTTATTCTTCAAGTGATGTACAAAATGCACGATAAAAATCTAGTGATGAGCAAAGTGGTATTTTTTTAATGCGAAAAGAATGCCATTGTTTTTCGATAAAAACTAACCGATTGATGAAGTTTTTCTAAACCTCACCAGCACGATTATGCCCGTAAAAGTATGATTGCACTTTGTATTTCAGAAAACTTATAATTTACAAAATAATTAAGTTTAGACTTTAGTGATTGATTAAGTCGAGGCTTAAGCTTATCTATAATTTCCGTGCATCTCGTGTAAATATCATCTGCGGACATACAAACTACAGCTTTAAAGTATAGCTATTAGTTATTACCCTTGATAATAAGTCCTCGATTATAAATGTATACGCAAGTGCATGCACACATTCTCACTTGTCACAGTTGACCTTAGAAACAAAAATAATTACGAGTAAATTAAAAAAATGTATTTACATTACAATTTATCTTCTATAAATAAAAAAATATCATTATGCAACAATATTGAATACCTAATGATATTGGTATATTATCCTTATTAATTGCTATTTTAAAAAAAATGTGATATACCACCTGAAATATATTGCGGAACTTTCAACTTGTGCTACGTAAAACTAAAATAAAAATAAAAACATTTTATCTACAATAAAATGCTCGATTAATTGTAAATATTATAAAAAAATGTATTATAACAACTACTTCGAAGGAATTTAACATAAATTAAATCAAAGTTAAAATGTTGATGGGTTTTTAATACAATTTCAGACTTCTAATTGACAATGTATATCTACATATTAACCGAGATATAGGTAAAATAATTTTTGTAACAATTATTAATTTTAACTTTTAGAATATTTTAATTACTATTAAATAGATACGATTTATGATTTAAAATATTACGCATAGTAAAATTTGATGTAGGTATGACGTATGAATAATATATATTTTAACTTGAGTCTTGACTCTTCTGGTAGTAGGTCTATATATACCCCATTTATTTAGAAATTCCAGATGCATATATTCCTAACTGAAATTTGTAACAATATCAATCAAATTATTTTAAAATTTAAATTATATTTTCATTATTTCATTAGTCATTACTCATTATAAGTGATGTTACAATTTTTTGTGATGTACGTTATAATGAAAATATGCATTTTTTTTAATAATAAAAATATCGAGAAACATTCTTAAAGAAATGTTCTGAAATGTAAGGTCACCTAGTACCTAACTGGTTTAATGTTATTGTTTTATATTAATGATGCACAAATAATTACTTAAATAAAATATAAATTAATTAAATCACGTGTATCGTTTACTGTTTTGTTTTGCGATATGTTACTTTCGTTTTTATAATTTATGATTGAGCTGATATTGGTTCAATAATATTTGAATAAATAATTATAGGTTTTTTTTTTAAATTTTTTATTGAAACTTTGTAAATACAAATAGTTTTGACAGTTATAATTATGAGTTGGATCGGGTTTAATTGAATTTTTTTCTACTAAACATGTATTTGATACAACTTTTATGACAAATTTTCTTTAATTATTTTGTTGTTATAGTACACACAAGACACAAGTACTGAATTAGGTAGTAGTGCACAATGCGTTATTTATATTAATATATGCATCTTTTAATGTATTTTGAGTTGTGACTGGGTAATCATTTTTATCTTATGCAATTTTTTTTATGATTTCATAAAATCATTACACTTCATTACTACTACAAAATAAAATTATTTACTCGGTACTAAGTACTTACGTCGTAGTTATTAAATCTGAGAAATGTATTTTTTTATATTTCCCTTAGGTAGGTAGGTACGAGGGTAGGTATATTATATATGAAATTATTTTTCCTGGAACGTTATCAATATTATGTTTATAGTATGTGTATAGCAATTAGTACCTTGTTAATTTAGGTTTGAACACACAATCCAGATCATTATTTTCATGTTTGTCATTCTAAGGTACATTCTTTAAAAGAGTTTATTGTAGTATTATATAGTCACAGTCGTTATAGTGTCAATTCTATACGGACACGTGATAAAAAGTATAATAATGCACATATCTTAAATTCTGTCTATTCTTATCCTGCGATCGTTTCCAGAAGAATTTTTTTAGTGTTAACCATTATATATTTTATTATAATATAATATAAATATTAGTTATACTCGTATACCTAATCGGTATTTTGAGTCTAAAATTCTAATCGATTTCAATTTCTTAATATATACTAGTTTTACGGCCTTATGATTTATGAGAGTATAAATGTATTATACAATAAGCAGATGGGTGTATGTTATTGTACGTGGAATGCTTGAGTGTGGAGGTTTATTGGAGCATATTTTTTTTGTGTAATAATCATTTTTCTAATTGTTATTCTATCACTTAAAGTGTTGTTTTGAATTTTGCTTTGTATTCTCTTATTATTTCATAATGCAGTTACATTATTTAATAATACCTACTTATTTATTTTGTATAAAACTGTATAACAGGATGTTTACACGTAGGAGCATGTTGATTTTTAACGTTTATTTTAGATTTAAAGTTAAGCAACCATTTATATGGTTTGAGGATCTTATTGTTTTCAGTATACTATTTAAAAATAGTATACAATGGTTTTCGGGTTATCATTTATATATTTAATTTAGCTACACATATTTATTTTATTAATTAATAGCTATTTAAATGTTATAGGTCGCGTCAGTTGTCTATATCAGCTGATAAAATTACCGTAATACTATAATTTATATATTTCATTCCTATTTCATTCATTTATGAATAACCCGATACATCGGGTTATTTATTTCATAGCTAATTATTTTTAGAAATTGATTAGGGAAATAACACCAATAAAGCGCATTAAATTGGAATAACTTGATTATTTTACGTATCTAGGCATGACAATAATGCAAGTCGTTGTAAAAAAGTACTAACTACGGAAATAAAATATATTACACTTATCATAAAATATCTAACAGAAATAAAAGTTTATATTATACGTTTATTTCACGTATATTTTTATTAAACTGGTTTAAAGTCAATGACTGAACTCAATATAAGCAGTATTGTTACTTATACTTTAGAGGGATCCGAGGGTCCAATTGTACCCAGACCTTTAAGGTGCCCTCGGTAGTCGGTGCTCTGTGGTTTTTACGTATTATTATTATATTATGTATTATATATTACATATTATGGTTTTAGGAATGCGGTGAATTCTTGATTAGATAAATAGGGTACCCGTTATAAATGTCACTTCCGGGCCTAAATAAAAAAAAATACGGAACTAAATATTAGCTTTTTGCATTTATCTAACATAAATTACTCGTATTTGGGTTACTTGTGTTACCATTTTTATACTTATGCAACATATGTCTCAGGTGTAAGCCCAAGTAATCAATTTTTTTTTTATTTTTTTTATTTTTGAATTAGAATATAAACGATCTGTACTCGTGGTACAATAAGCTTAAGAGATAATAAAATTGACTATATAATAGAATTAATAGCGCCAAGTAATCAATGAATCCATAAATGATAGTTCTCCAAAAATATATTCATATTAAATATTTAATTTGTATTTTATGTTTAATAGGTACTAAATAAAGTTGGACGTACTTATTTGAAAATAATACAGAACTTTTATAAAAAATAAATCTAATTCTAAAATATAATCCTTTACACCGATTATTATAATTTATATGGCTGCGCACTGTGCAGCAATACTGTAATCAGTGTACAACGTATTTATAATTTATTCTCTGTCGATTGTCATACATTCATATATTTTTGTATGTATGTACCTCGGTAGGTATATTGTAAATGATGATGTTCGAATGTTAAGTAATGATTTTTTCTTTTGATTATTATTGTTATCTGTCGCGTTTGAACGGAAACTATGTTTTACAATTGCAGGAAATCACGAAAGCTCATTGTACTTGTACTCGGGACAGTCATTCCTCTGTGATTCTATTTATTTTTATTCCACTTCCAAGTAGGCTATAAGCCCGGTTATAAGTTATAACCACTAGCAGTTGTGGATAAAACCGCCCATCCTTAGTATTACAGGAAATGACTAGGCTCGTCCCTGTTTTGCTGTTATTATTTTCATCATTATTTTTCGTAAATCCTCTAATTTATTTGTTCAAGGTTTGCTAATAAAATTCATTGTACAGTTTAATTTGCTAAATGTGTGTTTATAAATAACACAAATATCATTCTAACTATAGAATATCTTAATTTTGGTATTAATTTAATAACTAACGAGATAATAAATAAAGTTTATTGCTTTTTAAATAAATAATGTTTATAAAACTACATAATAAAAAAGGGTTACAGTATTTTAATTTTTAGAATTTTGCAATTTTTTTTAGTGTTCTTATTTTATATGTTCAAGATAATTTTATGAGTTTGGTATTTTTTAATTCATATCGATTTAAAATAAGCAAGCTTTGATTTGTAGTTTGTATATTTAATTTTTCGTATTATCATTCTAACGTACTTATCCAGTGGTGCGAGTCGCATTGAGATCGAGTCATATAACTCGTGATTTTTGCCATGAATTCTACAAAATTTTGTTATAAACTCACCTAAAACAATTTTTATTTATTCATTAATTATCTAATGTCCGCAAGGCAGAGAGTGAAGCTTAAACTACAATATTACATAATACAAATAATTTATAAGTTGAATGTTTGAAAGGAATAGGATTAATCTTTCTTAAATTTTCTAGGCACCGTTTTTTGCCGTTCAGCAATTGTATAGAAATAAAACATTGTTATTATAATTCCTCCTCGATTTTAGAGATTTTACATACATTTTTTATAATATTGGAAATTGCTAACCTAAATATTTAATTTAAACTTAATCGTATAATAGAAAATTCTCGCTTTTTTGAACCTTATCAACTTTTTCAACAAAACCGATTTTCATAGAGCTCCATATGGCGGCAGAATTCTATGATTGCACTGAAGACAGAACGGACTTATTGTATTTTTATTGCAAATGATTATATTATTTGGCATATTAGGTCCGTATTTTTACTTGTTTGACTAATAAAGCCTTTGTTTCTGAGCGCTTTCCTTCAAATATACGATTCTATACGATTATCAAAAGAATGTTTAGATGTTAATCAAATATATTGATGACATCATACCTAAATATTTAATTTTATTGACCATTGTTAAGGAGTTTGGAAGTTGTAATTTTTGTATTATGAATTTTATCACACGTTCAACACATACATTTATATTTTTATCATTTTGGATTTTGACATCTACTTCCAACGTACTAATTGATCTATTAATGCGTTCAGGATTTTGAAAACTGAATTTAATGAATCATTAATAATTCTACTTGAAAACGACTGTATCACATCTTTAACTTTATCCGTATAAGTTATACCTATAAGCCCCACTAAAATCGATTGAAAATTAAAACTTGACTATGTCAACTTTTGGAAATAATACCACTAAAAACAATTTTTAAATTATAAATATCTTTTGCTATTGGTTAGAATTTTGAGGAATTAAATTTAATATGTGTCATAGTAAGTTAATAGTCGAACAGTCGTTATTGAATAGTTTTCACTTTGATTTCATAGTGACTTCAAAATTCTTAATTTTAGATTAATCTGATATAAATATGTCTGTAGTTGCGCGTATGATGGACGCGTTTTTGTCTGCCTATTTATTGTATTTATCTTATTGTCGACGTATAATACCATTATCAAGGTTTAATACTGTACTTTAAATAATATGTTGTTTTGATATTTCTCTGTAGTATAATCTTAGGAAAATGATCTTAAAATAACAATAGAATTGAAGAATATGGTTTAACACAATTTAAAAATCGTAAGTGTTTGGAACCTTGATATTAGCAGTTTTGTTAGTTTTTCAAATAAACATTGATAGATTAATGCTGTTGTATAACCTTGAAAATGACGGTTAAGCATGTTGTGCATTATGTCACTGATGATAAATTATTTAATATTAATAAAAAAAATTTTAAATGTAATAATTTTTATTATTGTTTTTTAATTAAATGAGTTATTTAGTTTTGTCGTATATAGAGTAAATATATTTATTTTTTCTGTTTTTTGAAGTTGTGGAAAACAAATGTGTAGAATTGCAGTCCTACATTAAGGATATAAATAACAATAGTAAATAATATTCACGTTTACAATATATATACATATATTATATGTTGTGTGAGTCATATTATTACTACTATATTCTTTCTTGTAATTTATGACACCCGTTTCTGAGTTTCCTAGTTTTTTTTTCCGTGGGCGTGTTCCATTGAACATGATGTCGTCTCTGTGTATGTATTTACTAGTTCATCATGTGTTACGTACGTAACGTTATAAATTTATAATATAGTAAACCGTCATCAGCCGAACCGCGATGATCGACGATTGTCGCTACTGATTTATCTCATAGTCTCGTAGACATTTTTTATGACGAACATTTTTGTTCGGCATCATAGATAAGATCGAGACATTTATGTTAGTAAATTAAATGTTCGATCTATATTTTTTTTTTGCATTGGTAAAAGTACCTAAAACAAATGGACTTGGTTCCGCACCGGGGATACTGTATTTTTGTTATTATTATTATTATTATTATTATATTGACTTACGTTAATGATGCACTCCGGTGCTCGAGAACAATGTGTTCATGCAAATTGCTGGTTACACAATTAATTCGTTCTTGTAGGTTTTTAGAAATACTACGATGATATGATACGTGCGCGGCGGGTCGGCTGAATTGCAGGCGTGTGCTGACTATGTGTTATGTATATGCGATGTGTCTTCACAGACCGGTTGCATGCTAGACCGGACACGGTGTTCCGTAACATTTTCAATCGTGCATTTATGATACCCGAGTATTTTTTTCTTTGATCTTTCCACACGGAATAAAAATGTATAGTACGGTATTCAGTACGGTGTCTGAAGCATATAATAACGGTAATGGGTTATCGCCGATTACCGCAACCGTGGCTGATGCTGATGATGACGACGATGATCTATATACTTATGTATATATATTTTAAAAATAAATTTATTAGATTGTATAAAATTGCATATAGTACCTATTCAAAAATAACATCATTAATATCCTATAGAATAGGACACTAATATATTATAATGATAGGTACTATCAGTACTAAAATATTTTTTTTATTACTTGGTAAATATAAACTTTATATTTAGGTATATATTTAGGTTTTTATAAAATAGATCATTTAATAAGGTTAGTAACTTGTGTAAATTCAAATAATACACATGTGTGTATTACGTAAAACTTGAAGTTGAACGGTAAAAAATATTTAGGTCATTTCGTGATAATATTATTACTAAGCATAATCTTTTTATCCGATACTTGTGTATATGTTTAAAAAATGTCTATCAATACTTTAATAATTTAGAGAATAATTTATTTGTTATTGGAATGTGAGAGTTGTACTTATGTTAATATCTGCAAATGTTATTTTTAATTAGCAATAATACTGTCTACGAGTAAGTCTATATGGATATTGTATTATACACTATACTATGTATCGTACTAAAAAAAATATTTTATCTTGTTAGTTGGTGTTCGTTTTCTGAATTGATTCGACCTTATTTGGCTATTAAGAGAACTTAATGATGACTGTTGACATTGGAATTTATTTATTATGTTGAATTTGTATGTTGAACTTTGTCAAACTTAAAGATTTTTCGATTTGGATAAACAATAAAAGTATAAAATGATAACTTAATGATAAAATAGTTTTAGTTAATATCAATTGTTTTAATGTAGTTACCTATATGTGACAATTTTGTCTTTGATAGATTTTGTAAGCTTATTTTTCTTTAATATTGTTTGTATAGTACCTACCCAACTTGAATTTTACCATTGAAATAAACCCTATATAAATGTTGATGTTGTATTGTTTTTAAACCTTATATAATTCATTTAAAATATTGGTCTAGTTATTTGAAAAGTGTATAGTTAATATTCATATATAATCACGTTTAAAGAAATATGTTATGTTATGAAAAATATTATATTTAGACGTAATTGATCTCTTTGATATATATAATTTGTTGTTTATTAATATTAATTAAAAATATTGTCTTGCATAGTTTTTGAGATTTATTCTAAAATAACGTGGATTTTATAATTTTGTATTTTAAAATTCATTTTTATATGTATTATTTCATTGAAGATAATATCAATAAATTTATTCACAATCATAAAAATACATCATAAATACAATATACGTGTAACATTTAACTGCATGCGACTCGCGAGCCTCAATTTTGCCTATTTAATCAAAAAAAAAGAAGAAACTGATGAAGTATTATAAATAAATAATAATATAATTGTAAAATAATAGTTTGAAGATAAATTTGTTTTAATTATTTATAATACTGGTTTTAAAAATTCAGTTTCATTACGTATTGCAAAGTTCACGGAAACAATTTGTTTTCTAGTTGGTTCAATTTTTATTTAATTTTAATTTTTAAATATTAATTAATTTTTTAAAATTGTTCTTGTTATACTCTTTTGACAAAATAGGTTGATATTCTTATTAATAATGTTCTAAAAGACTGGAGTACAATATAATTTATATTATTAGTATAAATATGATGGGTCTGATTTATATTTAGGTTTGTCATCAAATAAGATGTTCTCAAGCAGTTTATGATCTTAGGATTTTAGTCACACAACAAAGTACAATGATTGTGTATACACTACACATGTAGTGTATTGGAATTTTGTAACAAAGTATAATAGGGCATCACTTTAATAGGTTACAACAGCGACGTGACAATATGGCTAGTGTTCTGGGTTTTGTTTTTAGTCACACCAATAAAGAACCGTTATCATTTTTAGGTTCTAATCAACACACGGAAAACTTTTATATTATATGGCCTTTATTTTTAATATATGACAGGGTTAGTAGAACTTCTAACAGTTATCCATTTTAAAATTATTTTTCAACAGTAATTATGAAGTAAATGCTATAATTATCATTTCATGTAATTGCGTACAACAATTTACGTCAATATAATTAATTATTCTGATAACTATTTAATTTTATTTAGGTTGTAGCTTAGGTACCTATTTGAAAATGTTTATTTCAATATTATCTTTCAATAAATGATTCCATATGATATTTATATTATTATATAATATTTTATGACAATGAACTCATATTTATAATTTAAAGTTATAGTCATCAGATATGTGCTTAATTTTTTTTTATTGCTTTTAACTATAGAAATTATTAACATTTTAATAAAAAAATTTTACTTTAGTATCATTTAAATATATATACGTACTCGTATATACGAGTATTTTTTACTTTAAAAAAACCTTTAATTATGTGAGTAGGTTGAGATAGTTTTAGTTAAACCTTTGAAATTAAGTTATTACTTATCATTTCAAATTTACGTTTGAAAATCATGTAAGGGATGTTTCTTTTTCAATTTTCAAATAATAAAGAAAATTTGCAAAACGATTTAAAGTAGCGTTTTTGATACATTGTAATATTATAAATATATATTACATTTTTTAATTAATAAAGTCTTCATTTCAGTATGTACCACTGTACCTATATACCATAATATTCTTTTTTTATGGGTTAAGAACAAAATAAGAATATATACAATCTGTAATAATCTTATATGATAGGTAATATACTAATATGGATAAAATATTATAAGATTGGACGACTTGATTGAAGGAGGTGACCAAACAAACATTTTACAAATTTTACAATACTAGACTACTAAAATTTTTAATATTTTTTCTAAATGTTGAGGAAGTCCCTGGGTCAATTACGCATAAGGTTACGCGTAGTGGGGATATCAGGAAGTGTACGACAGGAGGGGTTGGATATTAAGGAATGGTTGAACGTTACTATATGATTATAATAATTATGTAATTACTAAATATTCGATATACATAAATTAATTAAAGAAATAAATATCCAATAGATTTTGCAATTTTTAAAAATCTAAAATCAGAAATAAAACATTAATTCTTTTATTTCGTTTGAAACGCATGTATGAGGGTGCCATCCATATACCTGGAATTTAATATATTTGTGTTACGGGTATACTTGCGGAGTACCATAGAGGTACTTCCATACATTATTATACAATACTACAATAGCCTACATGTTGTATTCTTAAATAATAATAAGCCCTTATAATGAAGATCATATTATACGTATACATTGTTTTACACAAAGTACTCACCTTTATTTATAATAAATATAATAGCTTTAATATTTTTTTAGGTTACCATGAATCCTGAAATGACTATGGCCATGAAAAGGCACGAAGAACGGGAGGCTTTGAGGAGCGTCATTCAGCAATGGAATGCTAATCGACTAGATTTGTTCGAACTTTCTGAGCCAAATGAGGTAAATTAAATATTGATATTATTTACACACATAAGTATAATACTATAATATTCCGTTTTATAACAGCTACGTCCGTATCTTGGATGTTTATTTTTTATTTACCATTTTTTATATTTTATAAATTTTACGGTCTAACGCATGGGAATAAATACTCACAACAAATAGGGTGTGCAAAGGAGCAGAACACCCTTTATATCTGTGGTGTACAATAATTAACTTCAAAACATTTAGTACATTTTCCTTGTTGATATAAGAAGTAAGGGAATCTAGAGCTCAGATCAAAAACTAAGTTATAATTTATAACAATTCAAAAATTATTTTGAGAATTAAAAATATTTAAAAAAAAATAATATGGTTAACATAAATGCAGATTATCATAGTGTACCTAGTTTTTCAGATTCTTTTATTAATGTTATAAAGTATAATACATACAAATTTGTTAAGGTTAGGTAATAAATTATTGTAAATAATGTATTTTCGTACGACACGTTTATAAGATATGAATGTATAGTACATTTGAATTAAATGAATTTCAAGACATTTCCCAGTGCATGGTTTAAAATATATCGGTTATAAAATTCATATTTTAATGAGTAACTATGAGAGAAAATGTACACTTACAACCAATGTATCAAACACTGTGTAAATAGTGCAGCACTTTTAATACACACATATATGTATAATATTATAGAACTCATAATATATACAATTAAATATTGTACAATTTACCTACAAATTTATCGATACCGCGAATATAGTTTTAATCCATTTAAAAGTTTTTATTACACTCGAAACCGCATTATGTAAAACTTGATATCTCGAATTTCTTTTACTTCTCGTACTTTATTTGTCCTTGATTCGGCATATAGGGTACAAGAATCAACTGTAGCTAAGACATCAATAAAAAACTAGCTATAGCGTTCGTCTTTTGCTCGTTTTCAACATTTAGAAATTCAATTAAAAATATCCGTTGATTCAAAATTAAACTAACTTTGTTTTTGTAAAAATATTTTTTTAAAAAGAAACATTATTACATTTGTAACATTTAAGTGTTATCTAGTTAATTATTATTTGATCTTCTCTAAAATGCATATAATATGTACTGTTTATTCTAACGACTGTCTTCGTTTCATCTAGAATGTTTATTAATAATTGTTTCATGAGCACTTGTAAAAAATATTAATCATCATTTTACAATTTAAAGGTACCAATACAATAAATATTTGTGTTCAAGTGCGTGGACGAGTTAAAGGTTTAAGAATATTTTATTATTAGTTTTTCTTAATACCTATTTATAAAAACGAATGTTAACTTTTATATCAATAAAATTTAAAGAACTATTCAAATATTTAAACTAAAATAAAAAAATGATACTTCTAAAAATAAATGCGTCAGTATAAAAATCGATAAAAAGTGAACCTCATTTTATAAGCAGTTTTCTGGAGTAAATTATTTATACTGCACTATGAGTCTTATTTGAATCCGACATCTGGCCTCTTCAATAGCACGTGCTTTACTGCCTTGTTTTTCCTATGTTATAAATGTATATTTACGTACCTATAATGTAAGAGAGTATTTGAGCATGGTTGTGCGTGCTTGACGTCGATTGGATTAATTTGTTTATTCATTTATTTGAAAATAACTGTGTCGACCGCAATGTTACAATGTCACTGAACATTGATGCGTAGTATATTATTTTATTGCTATACCTATCTATTTGATTAAAGTTTTGAATAAGTTTTATCAATAGAACAAAGATTAAATTAATTATATAATAATTTATGATTTATAAAAATAACCCATATAAAATAATATAATCTATATATATAAAAATAAGTGTACATTTTGAATAAATCTTATAGCTCAAGATCCACCGAACCGATTTCGATAAAAATTTCAGGGCATATTAAGATTGATATGTAGATGGTTTCTGTGAAGTTTGTACGCTGTGCGATATGTGGTTCCGGAGTTATGGCCTCTTAAGTTAGTACGATGTTTCGCGCGCGCGGTTTCAGCGTACGACGTGCGTGCGTGTGTTTCCATGCGATAACGCGAATAGGTTATTATTATTATCTATTAATAATCTGTTATTTATCGACGTCGTACGCGGAATGCGTACAATACTAATAATATGTGATAATCGAGATTTTAAATAATTACTATATTTTACGTTTTGTCATTAGTTTTTGTCATCACCTATTAATTGATTATAAACATACATTTTAAATTAAAGTATTTATTATTTATTAGTTACTGTACGGTTACTATATAGTATATACATTGATTAAGTATATTATGTATACTTAATCAATGGTATACACATAGTACCTACCAAATAATAGTTTATTTATGTATGATATTTTTATTTATGAATGATTATTTTGAGTAAATACATAAATATAAATAGTATTTCAATATATATATATATAGATCTATTCAGTTAATGAAAATTAAATTTTATTCGTGCTTTTAAATACTTTAAGAAAACAATCGGAAAATTACAAATAATTAGTGTGCTCTTTGGAATTTATTTTAAAATTAGAGATTAAGTACTATAGGTGTCATTTTTTACTTTTGAGTTAAATTAAAAACAACTTGACACATATTAAAGTAAAAGTGTAATATTTAATATTATGATATAAACATCGTTTTAATTTGATACCGCATATCAATAAGTTGTACAATGTACGTGTTATTTTACTATTCCACGTTGGCATGAAGATGACCGGAATTTGTTCGCGGAACGTCCACGGTTAATTATTATCGGAGAAGTTTGAATGGGTAAATACAACGGTGAAAGAGACATTCTATATTCACGTTTCAGGTCATTCATCCGATTTACACGTTAGTGTGTGTACTGTGTGTGTAGAAGACCGCATTTTAATTTCATTGGACATGGAATGTAATCCGTACAACAGTCTGATTTTCAATGATGTGTCACATTAGTAATTGAAGGCACCGTAAAAAAATTCATAAGAATAACATTGTAGTTAATCATACACCTTAACCTTGTTGCATTCTTATACGGTGGAGTTTAGCGAGGTTATGTAATTGTTACATATGTGAGCACAGTTAGAATGAAGTGTTCGTAGTTTGTCAATCGTTTGTTTAAAATGTTTGGCATTTGTCCAACATTATAAAAATCATTTTATGTACTATTTTTAATAAATATACTTAACGAAAAAATTGCCTTTTAATAGGTAGGCACAAACAAAACTACAGTCTTAAACTCATCGGGATAAAAAATGTAATTTGTCCAAAATTTGTTGTTTTATAAAATCATTACTTTTACAATTAATGTGTTATGCTTTTATATTTTATAGTTACTATGATTCTGGTTTGTAATATTGTTAATCAAGTAACATATTTTAGAACTATTTTATCCTTGGAATAATAGTGACTCAGCATTGTATATATTAATAATCTGATTACAATGTGAAGAAATTGCATACAGTTGAATATTTTATGATTATTAATCTGCAGCTATAAGTAGTAATCATTGTATTGGAAAGTAACTAAACCATTTTCATTGTGTTCAAATATGGTTAAAATACTTTGTATACACCCACGATTCAAATGATTCATATAATTATTGATTTTCTTTGATTTTGAGATATATTTTTTATATTTTGTTTGGTAATTAATAGTAAAAATCCTATTATAAATAAAAAATATAAAATAATAATAAGTAAATAATATATAAGTTAATAATAATAATATTAGCCAAAATATAATTAAAACTAAATAAATAAACCTAAATATGTTAGACAGTTTCTAATTTATTTTGTATAAAATCAAAAATGTTATTGTTTATTTAATTTTTAATAATGATTCTTATTAATTTTGTTAAATAAATAGATCAGCATTTTTATGTCGGTACATACAATTAATCTAAAATGTGTACGATTTGTAGTCAAGAGAAATTCGTAGATAACATACTTTTCACGATACTTTTGAATTAGTATTATTTTCAATATTATTAAATTCGGTGCATTACCCTGGGTTATACCATAGATGTACTGGGAATAGACTACGACCGTATACGTTGTATTATACTTGTATCATTTATTTAAAAAAAATATTTATATATATTAAGTTTTGAGGACAAGAGGAGAAATTTTAATTATTTTATTATTTAGGATATATTTTAAAAATATTTAGGAAGCAATGCTCAGATTGGTAAAATAATTGTGGTTAATTTACAAATTAATAGAGTTTTCTCCATTTTTTTTCTCTTGATAATTTTTACTTCGCGTCTTAAGATTTTTTAAGGCATATACTTTTTATTTATTTATTAATTTAATCTTTTACTCCTTAAGATATAATTTTTTTTTTATGATCAATTGTGATCATTAATTTCAATTTTTTTTATAATAAATTTTACTTATTACTTATCTGTAGTCTTCAAAAGAGCAATTTAGATGTATTTTATATTTCAAATATCAAAAATACATAAGAATATAGCCCACATCTCGTGAGTTCCACTTAAAAAATTAAGTGCATTAAAAATATTTGAAATTAGTCGAACTTCCCTGTTCCCTACTGCCATTTACAATTCGAGCTGTGTATATAAGATGATTAGGCACTGTAGCTAAAAAACTAAAGAAACTAGGGTTTCCAGTCTCCAAAATTAAAACCTCCTTGGGCCTTGGCTATACTTAAATATCTCTACACTTTTCATTTTCATTTTCGCAATAAAATTAATTTAATGATGATACAGTCAGCAGTAGCAGACAGTAGTACTGTTTTTAGAAATCTAATATTTATCTCTGCGCATATTTAACTGTTTTAAAGGATTGCTCTCTACTGCAGGCGACTTTTGACTTTTAATTTGGCTTCACAGTAGTAACATTATCTAAAATAAACATGTGTTTGGAGATAACCTATATTAAATACAATTCAGAAAACAATTGCGATGTATTACTAATTGTATCATTAACATTTTATTTAAATTTAAAGCTTTACAAACATTTTACAAAAGTATGTATGAAGTTAATTTGTCTTATTATTTATTCTTAATTTATTACCGACAAATTCTTGTCAAAAACAGATACTTATCTTAAAAAATATTTTGTTATTTTTAAAATTATTCATGAATAAAAATATAACAATAATAATATTTATAATATTTAATTCATTCATGTGCACACGAAATTGTACGCGAAAAATATCTGTTTTTTTAAATTAATAATTATTGGGAATTGTTGATCTTAAAAAATCTTAAAAAATCTTAAAAAACAAAAAACAATCTGGTGCATTTAAATACTATACATAAAAATAAAGTAAATTATGCATATTATTTTATTATGATTTATGACTTACAACAGTAACTTGCACATATTTATTTCTACATAATAATACAAAATACTAAATAGTGCCGATAGTATTAATAACAATAATAATAATAGTAGTATGCTGTAAAGCACTTATTGTTTTACATATTAATATTAATTCTTACTTAGTAATGAGTTGTTGTTGAGCCTGTGAAGTTGTATAGTAATTTGTCGTTTTAAGTTTGACCGTGGGAACTGAAGGCAGGTGGTCGAATAACATACAAATAACATGCACATATACACATACAAATAACAGTGTTACTCGTTTATTGAAATAATAGGTGTGGTTTCGTATTATTCCGTTACTAATTTTATTGCTAAAGTTCTGTATGCATTTTTTTACTATACATACTAATAAATTGCTGGGGCTTATTTGTTATAATATACCATTAGTTTATATCAAGTAACGATAGTTGAAATAAGATGAATCACTGAAACATTTATTTAAAGGTGCATGATAATTAAAATGTTCGTTACATTTACGAGTGATAAAAATCTTAAATTAAGTATTAACAATTTCCTTACAAATTATTTTATATTTTTTAATTGCAGGAACTACTTTTCCATGGTGTAATGAGGTTTTACTTCCAAGAACCTGGTACTGGCCAAAAAGTTGCTACGAAGTGCATCCGTGTTGCATCAGACGCAACGTCACAAGCAGTTATTGAAACTCTTATTGAAAAGTTTCGACCTGATATGAGGATGTTATCAGTACCGGAGTATGCTTTATACGAAATACACGAAAATGGAGGTAATTAATATTATATGAAAAGTATTATAAATACCAACTTTCAAAATAATCGTTGTTTCTATTTATAGATGAAAGAAAACTCGGTGTTGATGAAAAACCATTATTAGTACAGTTGAACTGGCATAAAGACGATCGTGAAGGCAGATTTTTATTACGCCGGATAGATGAAAAAACAAATGTAAATATATGTGAACATTCATTTTAAAACATTACATACTATACAGACCAATTTGTTCTTTCTGTTAATATACTCGTAACTTTTGTTCTATTGTTTATAAATGCTATTAAATCGATGATTAGGTTATTTTTATTAGGATATTCGCAATGCCAAATATCTGTACAGTTTTGTAATTTGTATTTTTATTATGAGAGTTAATGAGTGATAAATGATAAATTAAATAATAATTAATAAAAAATTATAAAATTTACAGTCCTTGTTATTTTTTTTTAATCAACATTTTACAATAATTCTTATTTCTTTTAAAAATAAAATATGATTTTTTTTTTATGCAAATAATCTCATGCTTAAAATTATAAAACTAATATACATCAATATATTTTTGATACTTTAAACATTTATATTGTTTTATATAACTTTCTTTATCGCTATTAGTTATTAGCTTATTACTTTTTACTGATTAGTTATTGTATATAAAAGAACTGTCCTTTTTTAAAAACAAATTTTCTGACTATACCACTGAAAAATTATATAGTGTCACACTGTTACACTGTCTCTACTTAATTTTTATTTTAAGAGTTAATCTTAATAAATTCTGAGTTTTGTTTCCACATCTACCTTTTTTAAATTTTTGTTCATGATGGAAAGGAGGGGAAAGGAAAGGATCTAATGTGTTTGGATGTAATTTTCAAACATTTTCTTAATATTTTCCGCAAAACTATACTAATTGTTGATGTCGAGTTCCCCGACTTGTGATGAATGTGAGGGTAGAACATATTACATGCATTTCGATTGTTCCTTTTTCGAGGCAAGTAAAACCAACTACACTTATCTTGCATTCAATAAATGATTTTTCTAAATTTTCCTCTACCTTAAAATTATATAATTTAATTTTTAAATTATACTTAGAGTTCAATACCATTTAAAGTCTCAAGATTCACAATTGGTTCTAGGATTAATTAAACTTGTAGTTTCGTGTTTAGAGTTTCTACTCCTGTTTTCTCTTAAATACTTATCCAACCTATCAAATTCTGTGCTCCAATTTCATATTGACAATAATCATAAACTTACAAAAATAAATCTTTGATTTTCTGATGAATCTAGTGTATTATATGAATATTTAAATTGTTTGATTATTAGCTTAATAATTATTTATTATTTTAAGATGCCTGCTGGGACGTTTCAAGAAGCAGGATCTAGTTTTAAACGCAAGCTATCAAAACGCGAGAAGAAACAGCTAAAAAAGCAAGAAAAACTTAATCGCGCTAAAAGTCATGGCTTAAGCCCAAATGATGAAAATGATGCCGGTGTTGCAGAAAAACTATACACAGGTACTATGATGATCTATCTTGATGTGTTGTATAATTAATTATTTATTTTCAATATTATTTAGTTTTCAATTTGACTATAAATAATAACAATATGATATATTTTTTGAGTTAAATGTTTATAAAATATAATGATACTATGTAATATTTTAAATTTATATTTATTTATTGTGAATGTTTTGAAATGTTATCTAACATATCTTAAACCAGGGGTCACCAATTAATATTTTTGGAGGCTGAATCGGGAATTTTGAAAATTTTCGGGGGCCGTCAAAATAGCCAAGCAAATATTTTTTACATACTCGTATTATGTAATGAAGCAAAAGTATAACTCAAATTAAAAATAATAAATTGAAAAAAATTAAATAAAATAAAAAACAAATTAACAGCAATATTATAATATAAATAGAAAGTCAAGGTAAAATTAGTGGGAAAAATGGCAAGTAAATTTGCTATCGAAGTTTATTCGTATTTTACTTTTTTTTCCTTGTCTTCAGGCTGGATAAAGTGTGTTCGCGGGCCACCATTTGGTGACCACTGTCTTAAACCAATAATAAATCTGTCACACTAATAGCTTTAACTTGAAAAAAAAAAAATTATTCAAATTGTTAAAAATTGAGTTACTATCCCACAAAAATTGTTTCTTTTCACCTTTGCAGATAATATAATAAATCTGAAATTTATTCTTTATTTTTAATGATAAGTTACAAATTTAATTTTTAAGAAAAAATTAATAATACAAGAATATCAGTAATTTCTTATATTTGGTTGATACAATGTGTTATATTTAGACATTTTATGAGTAAACTATAAATATTATTTCATTAAAATGAATTTGTATTTGTTATTAATGAATCAATGTGTGATATTAATTTATTTTCAGAGTTACCAGAAACAAGTTTCACCAGATCAATTTCAAATCCGGAAGCAGTTATGCGTCGTCGACGCCAACAAAAATTAGAACGAAAATTACAAGCATTTCGTAGTAAAGATGGTGGCCCTGATACAGGTGGCACTCTTAAAATCTATGGTGAATCTCTCTGTAGAGATGTGCCTTACAAAACTCTATTACTGTCTATTAGAGATTCTGCTCAACAAGTTGTTAAAGAAATGTTGGCTAAATATGGTCTTGATAAAGTGGATCCTCATAATTTTTGCCTTGTTCAGGTATTATAATGCTTTTACATAATAATAAATAAATTAATAAATTATTATGTTCATTATTTTATGATTTTTTTTTTAAAATTCCAGGTTAATAATGCGATTGCATTAAATGAAAATAATTCTGGATTGAACAATGGAGTTTCAGAAAATAAAGAAACACTTAATAACAATAATAGAGAATACATACTGGATGACGATGAATGTCCTTTAGCTATTCTAATGAATCATCCACAAACTAGAGGTAAATTAGTTATTTTAAAATTATTAACTAAATAATTTCTTAAAAATTAAACAGATATTTAATATTCAATCAGTATTATAGCAGTATAAAAACCTTAGGTACATTTTTCTTTAATTGAAAAATTGATACATATTAAAAAAAAATGATTGACACAATCACTTGATAAAGTAATTTTGTTAATAAGTGGTTATTCATTGAAATTTACTTATTAGCTTACACTATGAATTCTACAATTGTTATTATTAAATAATTCATATTTTCTTTTAATATATTTTGTGTAAAAAATTGTACTCGATAATTGTCATAACAATTTAACATATAAATGCTGTAAATGTACCTACATTTTGATAGACATTGTGAATGTGGTAAAAAGTAATTTGTATTCATTTTTGCTTGAAATGTTTTACTTTCAATCAAATTATGTAACAATATTCCTGAAACTTAATCCATCATTAAGAAGCATCTACTTGGGATCACATTCTTTATGTTTGAATTTTTTGCTTAGTGTTACTCCAAAATTGATGTTAGAACACTTTAATTTAATTCAAGTGGGATTTAAAATAAATTTAAAATCTGAAAAAGTAAATATTGCAGAGACTTCACAACAAGTCTTAATCTATATTAAACATCCTTATCACATCACTAGATTGATCAGTATGTTTAAAAAAATAACACATTTATATTACAATATTGCACCATTGATTTTATAATACATTATAATATTTATACTCGTATTGTTACAGTATATTATAAAATTGGTTGCATGTATGATGGATATATATCACCTTATCACTACTTTCTATTTTCTTCACTTTAAAACTTAGTCTGTAAATATAGATGTATACACTAAAACAGAGATAATAACTTTTATAAATTTTAATAATTTTTGTTATTTTTAAAAATAATAATGTCAAATTATACATAAATATAGCATGGTTTGTTCAAAAAAGAAAAATAATGATATACTTGTTTTAAGTATTTTCAGTAGTAGTTTTTTTGAAACATTTTACTTTCATCTAAAAGTCTCTCGACTTTGAATTATTTTGTTTTTATTTGTGCTATCAAGTATTTTATGTTTTTAAAATATAATGTTGTTTTCTCATGAAAACGCTTACTTTTGTACACATTAAAATAATATAAAGTTTCATTGTGTGTTTTTATTAATTAGGTCAAATATTAATAAACTAACATATTTATCAAACTTCATGATCATGGATTGAGCTATACATTTTTAAAAAGTAAGAACAAAAGTCGTGTCACGGAAATGTTCAAAAATTTTTAAAATTTTTAATCCTGTCTTTTAGTTATTTTTAAATATTTCTTATAATATATGCTTCATACTTTTATAATAATATATTATTTCGTAAATTACATGTCATGTAATGGAACTCCATTTCTTTATCTATTTTCACTTAATCATTGGAAGTATTATTTATTTAATTATAAGAATTTTAATATTTTCAAATAAATCTTATTAATAATGATAACTAAAACTATCTGAAAAATCGGGTGAGGTTCAGGAACCGCGGATGAATGATATTGCTCATTGGTCTTTTTAACTTGAAACCATTGCTCTCAAATAATATTCCGAGGGAAAGCAGTCACGGGTGGATCAGTTTATATTACTAAATATGTTAGATGTAGTAGAACCATTTTTTTTTAGAAAAGTAGGCTTAACTTGAATTTTAATGGAAAATTAAATAAAATGTCAAGTAAATCATCACTTATTTCATTTAAATAATTTGAAAATGATGTAGTTTCTATAAAATGTTAATATAAGTACTCCATTTTGACTTATGGAGTGCGTGACAACATTTTAGGTTGTGCTAAGTTCGAAATTAGAAGATTTTTCATGTGTTATCTCAATTATTCGAAAAACTGTTAAGAAAATCAAAAAAAGATCCTCCAAGTACCAATTAAAAAATTTCCCATGAGTGTGATGATAAGAGCAATCCTTCTGGTCGAAACCGTGTGCACGGACAAAAAATAAAAACACATGTCATGGTAAAACCCTCAATAGCTTTTTCATTATTTCACTACAAATCTAAAAAATTCTGTATATTTGACTGGGGATAACAGTATAACCATAATATCAAATTAGCCAATTAGTTTCGCTCAGAATTACTATAATAATAACAGTAATTAATAGTAAATAAATTAGAAATTTAATAATTATTAATTAATAATAAGTAATTGTTGCAATACTAAGTATAGTTGATAACAGTGATAAGTTTTTTGTAAATAAATATTAGTGTTTAAATGTATGGAAAAATTCTAGATTTACTCAACATTTTTTTTTTAAATTTACCATCTTATTGAACATACCCTAATAAGTTTAACTTAACTTAAACCCTATTTTATATTACGTTTCATACATTTTTAAATCAAAATGTCTACATTTTATTCGTATTTATTTAATTTTTGTGCTGTATGAAATTAGTTATATTTCATTATGTCACGCGTTATGTCATATCATTATTAATGCAGATAATATTCGCACGCATTTAAGATTTTAGTATAAATTTTAATATAAAAGTTGTAAATAATATTGTTTTTATTTTTTTCTTTACAAAATGTAGTTTGATGAAAAATGAATAGCCTACAATAGCCTACAAAATATTGCATAACATATCGTCCGTAAAAGACTCATAAATCGATCGAATAAACGAAACGAGTGAAGGTCGTTAATTAGTACTTTGTGGTGTGTGTTTTATGGCAATGTTTTTATTAAATTTTGTGGAATTACGTTTAAAAATATTAGGATAATTTGGTGTGGTATCATTTGAAATCGGCCTATCAGAAGCCGTAAAGTTTCGTCTCCGTGCATCCTTTTTTTTTTTCTTTTTTATTTCTGTAGTGTCTACGTATGTACACGCGTCAAGGGTTGTAGTGCGTCGGTAGCCGTCGCGCGTTTATTGTTTAATAGTGGTGTAGCGTGTTCACAGTGGAGAGCGTGTGGTGGGAAGGCGGGAAGCCCGCGTCCTCGACGGGCGCACGGACCAGACGTCGGTTGTCGCTGGCGTCGCGCGCACCGAAGATCTCAGTCACGCTGTTGTACCGCATCGGTTCGCATGGCTCCGCGTCCTTTGGGACGTATAATTTTTCCGTTACATTTTCGTATTTTCGTAAATAAAAATATTGCTACAGTTATTATTATTATTGACCTACAACGGTCGACGACGACATCGTGCGTTGTGGTAGTGGTGCGTGTCGGTACACGTTGCAATCAATTTTCCACTCGTCTCTCTACATATTATAATAAAGTGTACGGCACACGACGGGAACAATGTCAAGTGTGGGTACAAATAGTTCGACGGGACCGTACGAGTGCACCGCGTGATGTTTTTAAGTTTGTCGGGCCGAAAGTGTATTGTCGCGTGAAAAAATAATGAATTTTATCCAGTGCATCCCCGACACTGCCCGTGGCGCTATAGCGTGTATCGTTTGTTGTGTTTGGTCGTCACTATCGTCGTTTCATACCGGCGTAACAATATAACTCAGTCAGTATATTACATTTCAATGAATTGGTGGCGTTTGACTGTGGCACGGGGTTGCTACCATTATACGGTCAAGGTTGTGTGTATATGGATGTAACGATCACGCCTCCGTGTACCCTGACGACGACGACGGCGGCGGCGGCGGTAGTAGTGACGACGGCTACGACACTTCAAACATGATGGATTGGGGTATAAGACGTAAGGAAAAGACTGCATTGCGTCGACTATTGCTCGCGCTTCCGTTTTGTGTAATATTTACAATGTGTGTGTGCCTGCGTGTGCCTGCGTGCCACGGTTGTACGCGCATTCCGTTTTATTATTATTATTTTTCACAATCATATTTTGCTTTTAAAAACGTTTTCAACGTATCTTGTGGTAGACCGATGTTACCAGGCGTGTTGCTATTGCTCACCCGCGTAATCGTTATTGCTATACGATGGTATATTGTTATTTGTTTTCTTGGCGTGCGTTCCTGAGAGTCATTTGATGCGTGCACATTTAATACAAGACGTCACTGTGTTCGTTATTTTTTATTTGAATTTCGAATTATTTTATACCTAGGTGTTGTGCATACGGGTCGGTTTTTGTCTATTGATTTGATTATGACGTATGTATACATATTTCATATTTGGTTGTAAGCAGCCATACATAATTTATGCAATACATATAAAACACCAAGTATGGGGGTATAAGCTACAATATTATAATTTATATAGATACGTAAATTGACTACAAAAGCTCTTGCTCAACTTAATCTTTTTTTATTTTTTGCATGACATATGTAGTAACTTCTATTGTATTGATCAAATAATGTAGTGTTTTGATATACACTTAGCAAACATTTTTTCATAAAGCAGGGGTGCCCAACATTATTTAAAAAAAGATTGTCAGGTTATATTTTTCTTTAGAAGATCGACCTTACAAATGTTTATGGCAGCTATGTATATAGTACCTACATAATAATAATATATCAATGTTAAAATTGTATATACTATTATAATGTAATAAAATTATAAAATTAATCATTTCTAAAAATAATTGGCGATTATAAACCTGCTGAGATAATGTTTAAGGATAACAATTCTTAAAAATAACTAAAGATCAAATTTTTTTTAGCTATCAGTAATTGACCATAATCACAACAAAGTTTGAAAACAGTAATAATGTATTAAATTAACTAATATTATCCATTTTGATTTAATTTATTTAAAATGTATTGGCTATTTTTATTTTTATGATGAATAAATTAGAGTTTAAAAACAAACACTTAAAATTAGTTATTTTAAACATTATGTTTTCCTATAAAACTTGTATAGGAAATAATTTTCTTTAGTGATTTTCTACAATGCATTTTTTAAAGACCCATATAATAAGATATTTTATGGGTCAAGTATTCAACTGTATGGCATCCTTATTGAAAGTTAATCAAATTATAGAGATATGTAATTTATTATAATGTCCAAGAAAACTCTTTAAGGCACATATTTTGTATCATATTTAATTATTATAAAAAATATTACTTCAGACAAAGTATAAATATTTTTTTTGTAGTTAATAAATAATAATGATTTAATCAAATTAATATTTGTTAGTCAAATGTATTAAATATTAGTTAATTTATTTACACATGCATATTGTATATGTATTTATTTTTATTTATTACTTATTATTTACTATATTACTAAAACTTTTTTGCTATTTATTAGCTAAGGATAGGTTATGAAGCATTTCTAAGGGGTGATAGATAGGCAACTTTTGGGAATTATATGGGCTCTTATTGTCATTGATTTAGTAGTAAACCATCAGTTTTTTATTAAACTGTATGGCTGTTGAATATAACAAATAAACAATTATAAATGTCATGAAATTCTTTTTTTAAATATTGTATCATTATTAAATACATATTATGTTGTTTTAAAAACTATAAAATATATTTCTAAAAATTATTTTTAAAATATTTTTCTTTGGATATATTATCACAGATTGCTTAAAATGTTAAATGTGATCTGTGATATTATTGTTATCGGTAATTTATTATTGATATTTTGTATCCTTTTAATGACTATAAAAAATGAACCTAATTTATATTGCTCAATGAAGGCAAAAAAATATATGTAGTTTATAATTTACATATTTTTTGTACTTAATCTATTAAGAATAATGTAATAGTAGGAAAATCATAGAACTCCATTATGAAAAGTTTGAAAATTAACTTTAATTATTTTATTTGTAGGTACATTCATACAATTTATTACACTCGTATATAATTTGTATTATTTTTTCCTTGGCCTATCATTGCTATTTTTTCTAGACTAAGCTAATATAGTGAGTTGAGAAATACAAATTTCTCCAGAATATTCGTTGAAATTATTTATTTTGATTTTTTATCCATATTATGATAACATAAATTAACCTTGTTAGATTCTTTAATATTTGTTAATAATTTTTTTTAAAAATAATATTGCAAAATATGTGGTATTATAATACTAAGACCTTAGTTGATAAACTTAGTGTTTATTTCAAACATATACTTTTACTTTATTATAATTGTTTTTACTTTTTATAATAAAACAAGGAACTCTTTAATGGTCATATTTAATATTTATACAGTTATTTTTTAAATTATGTCATGCTGGTTGACAAATTACTACAATCTAATTAACTATTCACGAGCATTTTTAATTGATCAAATAAAATGTAATTAATTAAAAATTACTTAATATGAAGAAATTTATACAATCTCTTTGATTTTCTATTTATTGCTTTAACATTTAAATTTGTTGTTAATGAAAATTAAATTGTCAGATTTTACTGTAAATATATAATGTAAATAATGTAAACAATTACCCAATTTAAATAATATACTAAACTTGTAAGATCATACTGACTAATATCATGCTGACACATTTTATTTTTAATAAATGAAAAAAAAAGATATTAGATTTATTTCTTAACAATCTTACTAAAATAATCTATAACTATTGTTGTGCTTTAGAATGCTTGTTCTTTCATATATGCTACACAATCTAGATTTTTTAATATAACGCTTTCTGATTTTAATATATTCTTGATGGGTCATCTCAATTTTTGAATAAAATATTTCTTAACTTTCTACGTTTAAAAATGTTATTTTTGTGTAAGATTTCCTGTGAAATTTTATAATTAGTTGTATAAAAAAATATTATGAATACTATTTATTTTATTAATGCTACATATTATATTATAGGTACTTAACTATGGTCTAGGCTAAGATATAGCTTAATTAACATTTCAATTAAATTGTTGTATTTACAATGTTATTAGTAGTATCATAAAACTATGAAAAAAAGTAATAAATAAAAATAATTGTATTTACCTAATAGCTCATTTATATCAATTGGATAAATCTTGTAATGATTTCATTTTTACTTAATAGTTGACGTCATTCTTTACTGCTGCTTAGTCTTTAGTAATTGATTGGTTCACAAATACTGGTAAAATAAATTGGTCAATGTATTTATTTTGCATGGTTATATTTTAATGAATTTTATTATAATTGTTTTCCTAATAAAATAACACGTTGAATAGAAAGTTGTTGATTATTGGTTATTTTATTTAGTCCAATGTCACAATAATAATGTGTTACTTGCTGCACAAGTTGTTTGGCTTCAAAAATATTTGTGACCATATTCCTTTTGTTTTTTAATTTTTATTTAGTTTTATTATTAGTTATTCTAAATTTAAATTTAAAATGTATATAGTTTTATTTGTATTTATGTATGTATTTACCTTTTTTGTTTCCCCCTGTTTAAACCAAGGATCAGGCAAGAATAGTTTATCACAATTTATGTATATGTCTACCTATGTTATATATTATATCATAATAATATACATTACATTTGAATTATATATTTGTGGTAAAACTATTTATATAGTCGGTTAGGTCATTGAATAAAATAAAAGGGATTTAAAGTAAAATTATACATAACAAATTTGTTTTGGTAAGTTTGGAATGATTTAATTTCTTATTATTAGTTTAAGGATCTTTTGCTACCGATTGACTCATAGAATTTATATTTAATTTATTTAAAACAAAATAATCAATTTAATCATTGATTTGTATTTATAAACTCTAGAACTGTGCTGCCATCTAAGACTATTATTATTGCTATAGCCTATAAGTCTTGATAGTAAATTTTTAAACCACAAGATAGCGCACACAGTCATCTTTCGGGTATAAAAACTAAATTATAAAAAAAATATTTCTCGTTCATGTATAAAACTATAAATATTGATAAAAATGTGTGAGAATTGAATTTATTTTTAACTTTTGAAGTAATAGAGATCGTAATCTTCTCTTAATTATTTATAAACTTTGTTTGCTATTACTTTTTCGGACATTTTTTATTGTTACAGATTTTATTTTTAAATCAATTAATCTTTTGTTCTGAACCTATTACTACTAAATATTTAGAAAGAATCCATTATATTCTATGTAGTTAATTTTGAGTGCAATTTAAAGTAACCCATGGTAACGTCCTAATCAAATATAGTTCTTAACTATATTTTTAAATAAAAATAAATTTAAATATTTGATGGCTTGTTGAATAGGCATTATTGGTATGTTAATGTTGTATATCAAATTTTATAAAATAATAGAACCTATATGTTATAAATATATATTTTGTATTGTCATAAACTAATTTATTAAATTAACCGATCAATGAACTAAATGTATGATATCACATTACAGAAGTAATAAATTATACTATTATTTTTATTTAGTTTATGTTAATTAACGATGATAATAATTAATATGTCCATCTAACTGCCTACGTAATTTCCCAGTTTATAATCATAAATTATTAATGATTAATGATGACATTTTCGAAATTCCTGATGTGTGTTATGCATTGTTTCTTGATGATTAGTATTTAAAAATTGTGTTGGTTGTTATCATTAGTATATTGAAGTTTGAGATAAATATCCTTGATTAAAATTTAAAATTACGTGAAGTTTGATTTTTCAATGAGAAAAAAATAAAAAATAAATTAAATTAAAAAAAAATGTTTGAAAGTATGTCATATTACTTTTAAATATCGATTGAACATAACTCATTAAATAATTTCTACTTTTTTATTTTTCGATGCGTAAAGATTTTAAATTGTTATTGCAAATCCAACACGTCCATTATTAACCATTTTTTTGCATTGGGTATTTTATTCTATATATTTTTTAATAATTATTTTTTTTTCATAAATTTTGTTCTATTAAATGCTATATTATAACATAGTATTATTAGGAAATAAAATGTAGAACATTTTTCTTAAGTTTTATTTCTAGTATTATCAAATATTAATAATTTGAATATTTGAAGTACATTGTCATGAAAGCTACACAAGAAAACGTGATTTATGTCGTTAACAATGTAAATGGCTTCGTAGAAAATGAAGTCACCACTCTGGTCACCCTGTCGGTGATCTTACTGTAGACATTTTTAAAACACTTCATTTTGTTTAATATAAATAAGAATTGTACTTAGTTATTGATTTGTGGACAGTTTGAATTTTAATATTAGATGATAGCTATTGGAGTATTTATTTTTGAATTATTTTTTGTAAGTAAGTTACTATTTTTTAAAGTATTTAAATAATTTAAATACTAGTGCATTCAAAATATAAAATGGTCGATTTCAAAGTTAATTACATTTTGTGTCACTTTTGTATTTGGTGTACAACTTCTTTTATTTGAAAATATTGCTTCATTTTCACAGTCTAATTTTTGGGTAAGATTTCTGTAACAATTAAAATATTATTTTTGAATGAACACCTGAAAGAGATTTAAGTTATATTTTGACATTTAATTGTTTGATTACAGTGCATTATTATTTAATTTTGTTAAACGTTAATGCAAAACAATAACATTCATAATAATTATACATATATTATTAGTATATTATTTGTGTAGTATAGTAACAAATCAGATTACAATGATATACTCGAGTTAGATATAGTTTGGTCGACACGCGAAGGCCGTTTGCCAATTGATAACCAAATTAAAAATCGTCTATTCGATCGTCCATATAGTTTATTTACGAGCTTCGGTCCTTGAAATCGATAAAACATAAAAGTGACATTGTTTTGTAGTTTTCAGGGTATTATTATAGTGCCAACAATAATGGAAGTATTTAATGAATCATTTTTCTTTTGCCCTATTAGTAATGAAGGTAGAATTCATTTTCTTGGAAATAAACACTTATCCATTAGTTTATTACAATTTAGAACGCACATTCTTTCTTTTATCTTTTTTTTTTTAGTTTACCGAATATTAAACAATTCTTTTACTTGAATGTAAAATTTGAAAGATTTTCTTCACCTAAAATTTCATACATAATAATTCTATATGGTTGTTAAACACGTTTTACTAAATTTGAAAAATAATAGCTTTGTATTTTTATATTTAAATATTATAAATACAAAATAATTGATTTCAAACATTTTAATTTTCCTTCAGTTCAAATTAAATAAAAAACGATATATAATTATAATTATAATATTAAAAATAGTTTTCAAATAATGTATCAATATCATAAAGATTTTACTTATTATACTATTTGCGTATTCATTGTTAAAACGTAGTTTAATAATAATTGATCATATTGTGTTATTTTTGAGTAAAGATAGCGCCACTGCTTTTAAAGGTCCCGTGCACGAAATTTTGTTGGTCGACTTTGGCAATCTACTAGTCATACCAAATGCATTGGGCGTCCCAACTTGACGCGATTTGTACGTCAACTTAAAATCGTGTTTTAAAAATTTGATTTTTTTTTATTCTTTTACCTATAAGTAACTAAATAATTTTAACTATGATTGGCCTTTGGTCGTACACAAATTTTCGACTACGAAATAAAGAATGCGAAGTGCTCTTAGGTGGTATAGTATTTTTTTTTTTATTTTAAATACATTTTAAGCTTAATCAAACAATAATTATTTACTAAATATTATGTGCTCACGATATTTCTCTATTTGAATTTAACTGCAAAAAGTTCATTTATGTTTGACACTTTTTGTTAATTAGTTGTAACTTGTGTCATTATTGAAAAATATTAAACATGTATTGTACGCAATTGATAATTTTTTTTATAAGTGCAACTCAACGAAAATTAGTTTATTATTTTAATTTAGTATAGAAACCTACCCGAATTGTAGCTTATTGTAATTTATATTCGTAATACAAAAATATCTAATCGATTCATTTTTTAAATGTATATTAATTTAAATGGTTTTTTTTTTGCTATTCCATGTAGATAATGTATTTGTTGATTTTTGCTGAACTTAAATATAATAAAATT
The DNA here is from genome assembly GCA_949715065.1 of Periphyllus acericola. Lineage (NCBI taxonomy): Eukaryota > Metazoa > Arthropoda > Insecta > Hemiptera > Aphididae > Periphyllus > Periphyllus acericola. The sequence continues at coordinate 14,078,585 of OX454268.1, read as the reverse complement.
GTTTGATTAAGTGTTAGTGTTTAAGTCAAGGATTTATTTTTGGTGGTTTGTTCTTAATTATTAGTATTGCATGGAATTTGGTTTCTAATAATTATTTATACAATATTTCTTCTTTATAATTCAACTCATAATTATTCAATTTTTTATAGTTTTTAAAATTATTTGCTGGAAATTTTACACGTAAAAATTACACTTATAATATTATTGTGGTCATATTTATCAACTTTAAATTATAACGCTTTTATAAATAAATTAAAAATTATTTTGCTTATAAGTAATACGTTTTGGTCTCCAAAATTTAGAAATTGTTATAATATTTTAAATACGAATGCAAAGGTACATAATATTTTAATAAATTGAATGTCAATGATTTTTAATTTATAATTATAATCTGATGTTCTTTTATTATTTGTTTAGATTTTGAATTACAAGAAATAAAATTATAAATAATTTTATATTTCTTCGTTTCGTAATTTATGAATTTATTTTGAGTGTTTTTTTTTAAAAATGTTTTCGGAAAGTTATAGGACTATTACTAGTTTAGCTGAACATATTGTCTGTGAAATTCCATTTGATTGTTGTTTTTCAAAAGCCGAAATAACCAAACCAAGAAGTTCTAAGGGGTTGTTGTCCGTGCACTCTACATCGTTCACATAAGGGTTTATAGAAATTGCATTACGTGTTAAATAAAAATATGGGTTTCACCACAAGTTTATAGTAATATAGTAATGATTATACGTGATGGACGAATACTCCATTCAACCTTTCGATTTTTGTTTACGTATTCGTATTGTAGTCTTGAGTTGGAATGATCCCAATCCTATGTTCATTATCTCGTCTTATTACTATAGACTTTTAAAATAACTTTTCTTTTACAAGGAAATATATGATCATTGTGTATGATGATAAACTATAGTAAATTATTGTTTATAAAACTTACCATCCAGATTTTATATTTTTAATAACTGTTTATCAATTTTTATATTGTTTTCCTAGTGTAGTTTAATGTATTATTGGTGTTTCATAGTTCTTCTATCGTGGTTTTAATTGCAATTTAACTGATGAAACCGGGAATTGTAATACAATTCTGTACTAAAACACTTCTTGGAATGTACTCGGCTTAATTTGTTTAGACTCAAGGGTCTACTAGAGTGGTTGTTGTATTGTAGAAAATAAACGTGAGTTCTGTATGAATTTAATTTCAAGAGAAATAATTCTCTACACTTTCATTTTTAAATTGTATTTTACAAAGCAAATTACGAAGAGCCTTTAAATCCTAAATACTGTTGTGCCTCAGGAAAACATTTGGATTTTTCGTGTGGTAAGAATATTATTTTCTGAAAGCCCTACAACAATGGGATTTAAGTTAAGCTATGTACCTTACATATAAGCTATGATATGTTAATATTTATTCTGTAGATCTATGTATATAAAAAATTTAAACGTATTCGTCATTCTTTTTCATAAAAACGTTATATTTTCCTACATAATATAATTTAATTAATTATTCTAAAGTAATAAATCAAACTAAATTTACTCATGACTCAATGATAGTTAAAATCTAATTTTAAATTGAATGAAATGCTGATACTTTGTAATTGGATTTAAAAATCCATCAAAATAACCTGCAACTATCAGTTTTACTTTGGAAGAATGATGAAAAAGGTTTGAATAATTTTTTTATCTCGATATTTTCATTAATTTACAAACAAATCGGCATATTTACCCCAGGGTTTGGAAATAGACAGGTGCGTATTCAAAATGAATTTCCTTGAATTCCGGATATAATATAAAATTATAATAATATAAAATATTATAATTAATATTAATAATATAAAAAAGATAAATAGGCAGGTACTCTAGAATGTTAATTTTTTTTCCACACCATTGTAAATAATTTTTTTTTCTAAATGTCTGCGAAATAGTCTTGTTAAAATTAATCGTATTTATTGGGTAATATTACATAGAACTTAAAATATTCTGTATAGTCCGTTTCTGGCAAGTCTATAGTATTCCGATTGCTGTTGAAATAAATGTATAATATTTTTGTTATAAATGAATTAAAAAAAAAAATACATTAATCGTGTCTTAAGAATATTGATAGTTCAATTAATCAAAATACTTTGTAGGTAAAAAATACAAAACTTTCTCTGACGGGTATATAATTATCCGATATAATATCTAAGTGTACAATTTTAATATAAATATTATATTTTTGTCTAAAATTGATTGAATATGTCATTTATTTTTAATGAGATGAATATAATTTATCAAGTCATATGGAATTGATTGTCGTTAAGTTTCATTGTTTTAATGATTAGTGTGTTGTTTTGTTCAAAAGATACGAGAAAAAAATGTATTTTAGATTATAATAATTATTGAAATATCGCGTGTCGACATGATTTTTGTAAACAACATTTACTTAATGTATAACTAACATGTTATACATTATAACCTTAAACAAGTCAGGGTTTAGTTATTGTTGGCTTACACATTAATCACAAACTGAAAATTGATAAACAGATGACACTAATTTGGAGTAAATCATCTTTCCATAATTAACTCGAAGATATTTACTGTAAATAAAATATAGTTGTTTAAAAGTAAAATATAATAAACATACACCCACCCACGACCCACATAATATATATGTATATTTATTTGAAAGATATTTTTATAATTTTGAATTAATAATTACAGATTTCTATTTTTTACTTTTAAAATTGTATTTGATCTTCGTCGTGATTTTATTACTAAAAATATTACAATATTTTGAATATTGTATATATTGTCGTATTTATTTATCAAATCCTACCATGAGATCACCAAATAATATGACCAAGACTAAAATTGATCGTTACTTCGGCTTGTATGCCATTTACCGAGAATCCTCGGGAAAAGCGTGGATGATAAATTATTTTACAAGTATACCTACTAGTCGCGGGATTTTGGTTTGGTGAATAATGGTTTTATTATTAACAAAGAGACTTAAAGAAGAAACATTGTAAAGATGATTTCAATAGTTGGTATTTGAGATAATTATTGATGTTAGGCTCTCTCATTTAAATGGTTTATTTTTTTTTTGTAAATTATGATTTTTTCTACTTAAAATAATCATTTGGAATACTATGAGTACAAAAGGTCTATAAATTGATTTGTTCGTGAACACCACTCATGAATAACTACTGTCAATATCAGTATAGGTCTTGTTACTTATATTATTATGAGTTATTACATTTAATACGTTGCTGGTTAGTAATGTTATTCGATAACTATAATATTTCAGTTTGATTATAACCTTTAGCGAAAATGGCATTTTTCTTTCTATAGAATTACCACGGCTATTTTTTTGGCCGACTATCAAAATAGCTTTTTGCAATTTGGTGATTTTTCGTTTAAAATACTTACTATAGCACGTAGCAGTAAGTGAAATCAAATGATGTAAGGAAAATACTCTATAATAGACAAATCGCATGGGATTGTACTTGAATGACCAACTTTTTCTTTGCTTTTAACTTTTGATTCGATTTATGTTATTCTTTTTTACCCTCTAACCATTTTCAAATTCAGTACCTATACAAAAAAAAATAAAAGCATATACATTCTGTTGTGAGTATTAGAGATTTTCCAAGGGTATTTGAGTACAATTATTAAACATTTAATTTAATAATATATTCAATCCTATTTAAGATAAAAAAAACCACTACAAAATAAATACTGACATATATTTGAATTTTGAACTGTTCAAAAAATTTATTATTTTATATTATTTTGCTCCTTGGAAATATTTCAATAATTATATATAAATTTATATATAATATTATAAAATTTATAATTCTTGTGAAAATAGTGGTATCACATATTTATTTAAATGTGTTTTATCTTAATTATTATTATTTCATAGATTTATTCTTACTGCTGTCATTCAATGCTGTAAACAAGCAAGCTTCTAAGTCGATAATCATGTTTTTGCTCCCAGACGACTATTTTCAATGTCTTGTCACGTAGAATTTATACCCACTATGTTGGCAAAGTTTCCTTTTAAAACTTTCGTTTTTATGTATCAGCCGTTCCGAATTTCGTGTATGTACATTGTGAAGTAATGGTTCAGAGAAAAAAAGTTTAAACTAAAAAAATAAAATAAAGTACCTTTATTGTATGACTATATAGTTCTTATCATAAATCATTGAACTCTTTCTATGGGTTATGAATTATGATGATCATATTTTATGTAACTCATACAACGGATCACTATTTTATTGTTATTGTTCTGGATTTTACTTTTGGTTTTCATAATATTTTTTAGATATTTTAAAATGTTGACCAAAAAGGTAATTATAATACAGTTTTACTATTTCGTTTATATTTTAAAAAATTATGTATTAGGTACGATTAATAAATGATAATAAACAATAATTAATTTAAAGTTCAAATTAACATTTTTATTTATATGTATGGATATTATTTATTATATACGCAAAAAACTTTTCAGTGTAACAAAAATGATGTATAACGCAAAATTCCGTATCGTTACGTATAAACATTGTATTATATATTTATGTGTGAATTCGGACAAGTCCGTATGTATTAACCATGGTATATAATATACTGTGGTATTAACGTATCAGGTATTATGCGCGATAAAAGCTTATTGTATGTTTCATCCATTGTCATGGCCGGAAACTTCAGTGATGGGGTTCTGTCTATTTCGTCGTTTTTACTTACTAGTTGATTTAATAAACAAAATATGTTCGCCTTACTATCTATATGTCTTATGAGTTATGACTAAAAATGAAATGGATATTGATTGGTAGTCGTCCCGGAAATATGGCTTTAGTTTTGACAGTTCTGTTTACACAGTTGTACTGTTTGCATTTTATGATGAATACCTTTATATATTGATAATTAGGATATAGGATTAACAAAAAAAGTTTTAAAGTTTGTTTATGTTCTTTTATCAGTACTATAGTGTATAGGGTATACAGTTTTGGATATAAATAAAATACAATGAATCACTTTTTATCTAGGTGTTACAATATGAAAAAAATGCATTCCTTGCTGTACTCTGAATCTAAAATTAAAAATAAAATATTTTCTAAGTAATAATAAATTTGATCAAAGTTTATGTGATGAGTGATGAATATTATCAAATGATCTAATTGTAGTTAAAAATTAGTAATTTTATACAGGATTTTAATTCTTAACACGTAGTTAGGCTTTGTCTCTTCATTTGAAAGTTTTATAACATTATAATTTTATAATTTTTGGTTATCTCAACCCCTTCCTCATCGCCCATTAAGAACTAACGATTATTACGTGTATAAATATTTTTTCTGTATTATTTACTACCCAAATACTAAACCTATTATTTTTAGAAAGGTCTTTATAGTTTTTTGTATTTACGTCTTACTTAACATATAGATTTAAATAGATTCATAGTATGATTTCTTCAGTTGGTGCTTTCCTATAAGCTTGTATCCTATGTTTAAAGTTTATTACAAACTTAAATAAATTACGTACTTGGAGTACTTTTTATTATTCTGTCGATTCGACTAATTTATTATGATCTATGGTATTACGACACGTTGATCGATACAAGTTAATTATTCAAATTTTTAGTATTAGTTCTTATTTTTTAAACGGCATTAAAAAGCAATCTAAAATCACGATTTTTTTCTCAAGAAAACTTTTTTTTTTATATAGGTAAAGATTTGATTTATGAATTATTCATGGGCTCAAAGTTTGAACACCACACAATGTTAATATTCGTTTTGTGTAAAAATTCGATTAATTAATAACGTTAACAGTAAACTCCACCAGAAGCGTGAAACAAATGTTGTGTAAATATACCGATCTTTTTGCTCAATTAACAGCCATAATTTAACCGTGGATAAACTGGAATATTATTCAATTGCTGTAGTAAAAACAACGGCGGTGGCAGACCTGTTTAAAATGTAATAAAATATTGTAGTATGACTCGTTTGATTTAATTTTGTTTGAATTCCGTTTGTGGGACGGTTAATTCCCCTTCCGTCCATTACTATATATCCGTATTTTACATTTTCTGTTAATAACTTATTTGTTTGAGCATGTTATTTTATTTTTATTAATTTATTTTACTAATAATCTTAGCATAGTAAATACTTGGTTTTAATTGGTAAAACGCGTGTACAGAATTTCTTCAAAATTACTCGAAGTCGCACTCGAAATATATTAACTTATATATCATAATTTATGTTGTCACTTGGTAAATTATAAAGTATCCTGTTGTTTCGGTCCAAGTTCATTGTTATCTTTTGAAAAGTTCTAATAAAATGTGCTTTATGTATATCTGTTTTAGTTCATTGCAATAAAACTAAAATAAAAAGCTTACGGTAATAAAACTTATGCACTTTGTTTAGCGAACTTTATGATTTTGAAAACATCAAGATTTCAGTGAACTAGTTTTTCAATGGAACTTATAAATTATTTAATTCCTAAAAGTAATACTTACGACTAAGTGTCTAAGTCAATATAAGGACCGAAACGATTATAATTCGATTAAATATTTTTTTTCGATAGATACTTAATTAATTAATTTGTACAGAAACTTTTAAGTACAAACAATAATTTTATAGAAATTATTGGACGATTATTTTTGTTTTAAATTTATATTAAAACGATATTTTTTATAGTAATATATAATATGGGCTTATAATGTTTTAAATGCACCATCTAGTTAATTTTTTCTTTTATAGGTATATTAGTTAAACTTTAAACAATAACATTATTGCTATCCGTGATTAGACGTTGTACATTTTGACAGTTTTTTTTATTTCAAATAACTTAAGAAACTTTTAGATCTAACGTCGGCAATGACGGTTGTTTTGGTTTGTATTTTTCATGTTGTAAATTCATCATATCCCTCAATTCTTCTTGTAACGAACAATTTTAACATGTAGGTCGAATTATTTATGTACCTACTACTTTCTTCTGTTGCCACCTCTGTTTAACCACAGCATTATATTGTAGCACTGTGTAGCGTGTTCTGGTTACGATACTTTTAGAATGTTCATGTTTGCAGTGCCGTATGATGATGATAATATAGGGTAGATGTTTCTCGTATAATATAAAAAGCAGCTGCGGCGCTCAACGGAGGTGGATACGCATAGAGCGTAGTATTTTGAGTGCTCGGCGTGTGCGCGGTAGAAGAGAACGATGATAATATGTTATGAGTTCTGACGACCCCTAGCTTCCAGGCATATCCCCAGTGTTTTTTTTGCCAGATCGACGTCATTGTTTTCCTCACAGAAACATACTATATATGTATATATGTATATGAATTGCTGTTATGGTTACAATTAGGTTACGTGGGCAAACTGCGTAACTCTATGTGGACTACTGCTGCTGCTGCTGCTGCTATACTACTGATCTGCCCGAAAGCATTTCATTTTTATTTCACGTTCCTCTCGGTGGTTTTGCTTTAGTTTTCCTGCACCGTAGCGTATAGATATTTATGTGTGTAAATATTCATTCAATGTACTGTTTGGGAGTAAACCCGTTATTTATGAGTTATGATGTGTCCGAGTGTCGTCGAAAATAATTTTTTCATCTTCACCTGTTCATTTACCATTCCGAGTCTGACACTTGTGTATACGATTGTTATGCACGCTCAAGTAATTTAATATAAAGACGCATTGTTGTTACGTTCTATCTATGATAATATATGTAAAGTCTATAGTTATATACTATTATTTCGCGTAATACTTCGAAATGAACGATATTATTTAGATACCTACCACTCTGTGAACATTTGTTTAACTATATTTTTTTGTTTTAAAGAGAAAGAGGATCAAATAAACAATTCTTTTATAGTCCTTTGTTTGTTTAAATATCATACGTTCAATTGTATATCGTGTTAAATTTATTATTAAATTATTTATTTATTAAATAAAACAAAAAACAATTTTTCATTTTTTTTAAGTTACAGTAATTTTGCATTTTTAATATTTTATATAGTGATAATTATGATTATAATTTATAATAATGATATGGGATGGTGTCTATCAAAGTATTTCTATTGAAAGAAAAGCTTACATGGCTCGGAAATGTCCGAACTAATGCGAGCATCGCGAATGTTACTACTGTATTATTCTATCCTAAGTGTTTATCGAATTTTGTGAAACTTTAATAAATGGAATGCAGGTATCTTCATAAATGCTACAACAGAACAATAATCATAATAATAGCAAATTTATTTATAATGTCTTGTACAACTGGGAAATAGAGAAAATTACAGTGAAAAATAAAATTTAAATAATTTTTTCAAACTGTTTAAGTTGAAATGGCAGTGCATATTATTAAAAAAAAAAAAATTCAATACAATATTCTATATTGTAATAAATTATTTTGAACTATTTTTTCATAATATAAACAAAAGAAAACCTTTTTTTATTTAAAGTGTTGCTTAGATTCATCTTAGCTTTTATCAGATTAATTTAATAAATGAAAATATTCTGTTTGTTTTAGGTTCGATTATGTTCCATGTACGTCGGAGACCTGCTGATTACCATCCTAGAAAAAGAAAAAAGAAACCTACCCATAAATGGAACCAACAAAACAGCACTAGCGAAATGTTGGAGTATCGATACGAAGACGGTTTGGATAGATTACCATTCTTTCTAGAGCTTAATGCAGGTTAGTTATTATAACATTCTTAGCAATAAAATTAAAAAACCTTTCAAATTATTTTTATCGATCATGAAAGCTTTACCATTTCAACGAATTGTTTTGGTAACTTACCTGTCAATCAACTGGATGAAATACTAAGGTCTATACAAATGACCTCGTCCGCCCTCTTATCTGAAATTAATATTGATAGTCTATAATTGGCATTTTATCAAAATGAAATATAGTAAATGAAATGTCAAGTGCTTACTGTAAAATATTTTTATTTAAAATTATATCTGCCTGGAAAATGTTATTTTATTCTGTTTTATTACAATATGTTAAAAACCAATATACTTATCGTAAATTGGCAATGTAAATATTATACGTAAAATTGTTAGGTTTCGATATTTGGAACTCATTTTAAACTTATATTTTATAAATAAATAATAATTTTTTATTGTCTATCGTTAAATTATAGACTTGAACAGTTTTTAATATTTACCTATGATTTGTTTTAAAACTTTATGTACATTTTAAATTATAAGCGAATTAATGAAAATTTTTTTTTTTTATTTTTTTTTTGTGTAAATCGTATTAATATGGTATTTGTGTGCATTCACAGATGGTATGGATATGGTAAATCCTAAGCGGTATCGAATTCATCCCAATGTAACGGAAGTGGGCTGTGAGAGACAGAACCAACCCCAGAGTAATGCTCAATGTTTACAGCTTAATGGTCCTAATATTCAACCTCGGCATTGTGTGATCGCACATACTGAAGGCATTGTCACTGTAACGCCTTGCAGTCGAGACGCCGAAACATATGTCAACGGACAACGAATATTCGAGACCACTATTCTTAAAGTAGGTTTTATTGATTTAATCTATTTTGAAATAATTGTTTTAAACTATATTTTATCCACAGAACGGAGAAATAGTGAAATTTGGGCGGTTAAATAACCTTAGGTTTTTGGATCCTTGTTACGATGAACGACCTCGGCCTCGTAATAATTCATTAAGAAACGTCCAAGACTACTATGATAGGTAATCATTTTTTTCTTGATTTAAAAAAGTTGAGCATGTTGTTTTACAATTAACTGCTTATTTTTAATTTTCGCATGTGCTTTCGATTTTTAGTTTAGTTATTTTTTGTTTTTTTTAACACTTAATTAGCGGGTCAGTAGACAACACCCAGAATTCAGCTGTTATGCAACAAAATTTTGAAACGACTTTTGACGTGGACGGTAATATTGAAACGCGTTCCACTTCTAGCCAAGGAAATAAAGATGATACTAGATCACAGAGGTCAATCACCAGCAGCCGCGATGGCAATCGGTATTATTATTAAATCAACTTATTTATTGATGGTCAATTAATGAAATTTACCGTTTTATGTTCCAAAAAGTTTAACAATAATAAGAAAAACTACTAACTAAATAAATAAAACTTTGTTTAGATTATCTGCTGTATATGGCCGTACCAGTACTGCCCCAGTAGCAGACAACATTTTACCCTGCGTCTTGGAAGTAAGAGAAGAGACTGAAGAAGCATGGATTCATGCCGTCACCATGGACATTGATCCTTCGACATTAACGTTTAAACATGCTCCTGCTTATTGTCTATACCTTTTAGCTAGATATAGGGCATCAACTTCATATCGACCAGATGTTACTCCAATGGAACGGGCAAATCGATTATCATTGACTTTTGCTAAAGTAGCGACTATACTCTATACTATGATACAGGTGCTTAATGACGAAAATATAATTGTTTTATTTTAATAATTGATAGTAAATAAGTTATCTAATACTTTTTTTTTTTTTAGGGAAAACAAAATGATTTAACTTTGTTGTCGTTTTGGCTTGCAATTGTGACCGAATTAAGACAATTTTTACATAGTGATCGCCATTTGTCTAACTTTTTGACAGAAACTATTGAAATGTTGCATGATACCCAGCAAGCAGCTATGCGGTAAGTAACTAATTAATATTAATAATATTCCTTTGGGTAATTTTGTGATATTTTTTTTTTTTTTTAGATTTATTGTTGAATGCATATTGGAAGAACTGATGGCTGTATTACCTGATCTTTTTGCTGAAAATACAGATGCTGATAATGAGCATTTACCAGCAAATTCGGTTTGTTATATTATTTATAGTTTTGTTTTACTAAAAATATCTACTGAAATTATAAATTTCTATTATTTTCAATCAGCTGTTACTGAAAAAATTGATTCAATATTAACTATAGTTATTATTTATAAAATATTAGGTTTCAGCTGTTATTATACTTAATGTAATGTATAATAATGTATAATATTTAATTTTTTGTAGATTGTTAGTAAGCTGGGTATGATGATGACAACACTACGTGAAGGTCGTGTAAACGCATCTCTTACCATTCAAATCTATAACCAAGTATTTCGTTTTATTAATGCTTGGGCATTTAATCGTCTAATCACTGCCGATATGGGTTATTACACTCGTGCATGGGGTGCGCGATTAAAGTCACGTATTGGACGTCTTCAAGCATGGGCTGAAAGACAGGGTTTGGAAGTATCAGCTGATTGTCAGTTAGCACTAATTTCTCAAGCTGCTGATCTACTTCACGTAAATGATTAATAATAAACCTAACTATATGTTTTATATGCTAATAGTTTATTATTGATTAGGCACCTAAATACACTGGTGAAGATTTGGCAAGTATCACTTCAACATGTTTTAAGCTCAATTCACTTCAGCTCAAAGCCTTGTTAGTTAAATATCAACCTGCCCTCGACGAACCTAGATTGCCCCATGAACTCATTGACAATGTTGTACGGGTATGGTTTTTATAAACCAAGTGTAAACTTTGAAAATAATGCAAAAAAATATTGTCTATTTTAATCAGGTTGCTGAAAACTTGGCTGATGAATTAGCTCGATCAGATGGCCGTGAAATACGACTGGAAGAAGAGGACGAGTTAATGATAACATTTGTACAACCTGAAGAAGGTTTTAGTTATGAAGTTGCTAGAGGTGTTCCGCCTGGTCTTATTGAATTCATTCAACCCCTTCAGCAAGCAGGAATGTGTCGTTTGACACTTCATTCAAATGCTTCTGGCTTATGGACCGTGTACTTTTTGCCAAATGTAATATTTCAGAATATTGTATTGTGTAAACATGTAATTTATTCTATATTTTCTTTTAGGCTCGAAGTCCAAGTGCGTTGAGTAACAGAAGTGGTGGTTACGCTATACAAGCACCAGAACCTGATGTACAAACCATAAGATTACATAAGTCCAATAACGGAATGGGGTTGAGCATTGTGGCAGCAAAAGTAAGTTACTTAAAATCATGTTCAATTGTTTCAAATTATTATTTTTTATTTTACTTGTTCAGGGTGCTGGTCAAGAACGCTTAGGTATATATATCAAATCTGTCGTGAAAGGAGGTGCTGCCGATGCAGTAAGTTTATTAACAACAAAAATAAATAAGTTAATAATACTCAAAAATTATCATATATAATATATATATATATATATATGTATGTATGTATTTATAGTATTTTATTTTATTTAATAATTATTTTCATTAGGATGGAAGACTTCAAGCAGGTGATCAATTATTAAAAGTTGATGGTCAAAGTCTTGTTGGTATAACCCAAGAAAAGTAAGTAACTTCACTATTTTAAAGTTCTCTAATTTATTGTAAATTATCAATTCAGAGCTGCAGAATATTTGGTGCGTACAGGACCAATTGTAACTCTCGAAGTAGCTAAACAAGGCGCCATACATCATGGTTTAGCTACATTGCTTTCTCAGCCTTCTCCTGTTATGACTAGAGGTAAGATTTTAATGAAGTATTAATTATTTATTTATTTAAAAAATATTGTATTTAACTGGGGTGTTAATAAAAGTGCTTTGGTTGGTGATTTGTGAACAAATCCATTGAAGTCATTTAGTTATTTAGTAATAATAATGAGTTTCATTTAACTAACTAATTAGCTTATTAAAATATGACATGCATAAACTTGTCGCTTCTATAAATAATTATTCTTGCAAAATCAGTATTAACATAAAGCGGATGAGAGACACATTTCGTCTAAATGTCCAAAATGGTCAAAACTATAAAAGAATCTCGATGGCCGATAATAATTAACTTTTGACTAAAAACAACCCGTTGTTAGATTCCGTCCGTAGGGAAAGGCCAATATCTGATTATCAGCCCCGTGTGAAAGCCAAACTCCCGCAAAGCAGTTTATCAATGCATGACATACACGAATGTAGCGACGAAGAAGTGATAACCACTTGGATGACGGACGTACTATCTCTATCAGGTGAATTGTGTGTGGGTTATAGGTGGTGGTGTTGGTGTTATTGGTGGTGGTAGAACAAGTGTAGCCTGCAGGGATCCCACACAACCTCGCTTTGGTCACATATCCTCCTGCAAACCTCATTCCGATTACCTTTCGGTGCCGGACGTGCGTAAGAAATGCTATAAAATACCGCCGGAGAACGAGCTGTGCCTGTGCGAGGATATATTCCAGCAGCATCAAGCAAAATTGGTCAACTGCGACGTGGAGGACGCGAATGCCGTCGAGTCGTACAAAGAGCCGAGTTTCGATTCCAACGAAAACATGTGTGACGATGGCGGTAGCAGCGAGTGTTGTTGCGCCGGTGGCGAAGATTGTGGTGAGTCGCCTAAATCGTCATATTCCTCTTCCGACAACCGAGGTCTCGAAGACGACCGCAAGAGCAGCGTGGTATCGTCCGTTGCGGCGGCCGCGTCGTCATCGTCGTCATCGGACTTGGCAGTAGTTCCCGTTGAAAACAGCAACAGACAGCTGTCGGAAAAGCTGACAGCCGAAGAACGTGACAAAGTGCTCAAGGAACTCGACGACATAATAACAGGGAATTTTTTGACCAAAGTTCGGCGGTTTAGCCAAGACGTACAGTCCGATTCCAGCGATGACCATCGCGGTGGTAATCAACTGCAGCTAACCCATGCCGCCGCGACGAGACTTCGCGGCAAACGATCGAGTTCGCTGGATACTGATGAAATCGTCAATTACGGCAAAGTAGCCGAGCTCACTCGTAGGTTTTCCAGGTTAGGAGAAGCTGGTATAATTGGCACTCAGCACTACTGCTCCGAACCGAATTTCTTCGGTGACCCTTCGTCCGCCCGCCATTATCGCCACTACGATAACGACGATGACTCCTCGTCATCCCTTGGCGTCGGTGGTGGCAATGGCGATGGGGTCGTCTGCAGTAGTGGTGACGATTACGAAGTTGTTCGACAACCCATTCGAATGGTGTTCATAAGGCCGATGAGCGTCAGCGACGACCGGTTAAACAACAAGAGCGGTGGTGGTGCGGTATTAACCGAAGTAACGAGTGACGGGGAAAATGACGTTCGTCGAATGTTAAACGCGACGCAAAACAGACGTAGGTCTTTTCGGAAGAGCGTGGCGTTCGATAGTTCATTGAGCTCAGTCGATGGCGGCAGTGGAGACGAAGCGGCGGCACGTTATCGGCGTCTAAAAGGCGGATGGCAGAGCGTGGCGAATCAGCAACAAGACCACCATCGAACCGCCGTCAACTACAGCAAGAGTTCAGACACAGTGTCCGTGTCAAACCTGGGTCGGTCTCACAGGCGTTATTCTAGCGTTGATGTGTACGACCAGGTAAAAAACATGTTCCTTGACGTGGAAAAGACGGAAAAAGAATTTCGGGACGGTTTGCTGGCCGAAAAGAATCGGCGGCGTGAAGCTATTCAGGAGTATATGGCTAACAAGGAGCTACTGTTGATAAAAATGAAATCGGCCAGTGTAGGTGGCATACTCCGTTGGAATCAGGAGCATCAGGATACGCTGCTGGATGACGAGGAACCTCTGGCTCCTTCACCGCTTCCGATGTTGCTGCAGCCTCCATTGATTCAGGACCGTCGTTCATCGTCATCATCAGAAGAAGGATCGCCCAAGGATGGCTTACGACGCGTCTTGCACACTGGATTAAAAGGCAGGCGGATTAGAAGGTTAAGAAAGTTAGATTCGAGAAGTAGCGGCTTCTCGATGGCAGACCTCTGGCGCGTTAGTAAAGACGAACTGCCGTCGTCGTCACGACACAGTACAGGTTGTTCGTCTGCAGAACCACTCGATAAACATAATAATACGCTGTGAGCACTGAAAAACACTCGTTTAGACAATAATAGAAAACTGCTTGCTTTATTTATATTGCTTTGCTTAATGTTTGCTGTGTGTATGCACGTTTGTAGTACTTCATGTATTTAACTTTATACTTTCTAATTACTTTGGAATATTGGTTAGTATTTACTAATCAAAAAACGAATTAAGTGGATAAAATTTGTATTCAATTAAATTGTTATTGTATCAAAATCTTCTTTTTAAATCTTAAACATTCCTTGCTACTAAAAATAATATTTTTATTTCCGAGTGACAAATTCAGTATTTTATCTTCTCTCATTTAATTTTAATTATTTTGCAGTGTTGCAAATTTTTTACTTTATATTTAATGTATAACAACCAATGTTAATTTACAGGATATTAAAACTATTAAAACTATGTTCTATATTTTCAAAAATATAAAGAAAAAAATATATGCATCATTGTCTTAAAAAAAACAAAGATGTATGTATTTTGTATAAGTGTAGTTATAAACAAATGTATGTTATAAAATATTAAATCTCAAACATGTGTACATTTATTTGTATTAACTATAAGCATATTTAATATACCTTCTTGTGGTTTAAATTTAAAGTAGTGCACAGTGTTGCATGAGATAATTTGTTCACTTTTATAATGCAATTTTACTTATTAATTATGTGTATATAGTATTTTGATGCAATTTATTATTTATATTTCCATGTAGTTCAAGACATGTTTTTTTTAGATTTTGTAGATTTTATTTAAAACATTAATGTAAGATAAACTTAAAATAATTGATAAAAACTGTTATGAATTATTAATTTTAATTTCGATTAACGTAGTTAAAGTTGTACTTTTTTAGTATAAAATATGCTGTTTAAGTATCTAAACAGAATTTGAGATATAATTTAACGAAATTATTATTATTATTATAACTTGTTTAATTACACTTAGTAAACTTTTCTTCTCACTGCATGAAATTATAAATAGTCTAGTCATTTTAGATTCTGAATGAAGCAAGCAATTTATTTTGATTTTAAATAGCATGTTTTGAATTTTGAATTTAAAAATTACTTAAATAGTATTATATAGTGAAAATGGGAAGCTATTTTCTTGTTTGAGCACTATTTGATGAATTAATAAAGTAAATATTATTGTAAGATCTATTCACAAGGGGATCTACTGTTTCTATTGATTGTAGAATAAACTCAAAAATGTATTCTGCAATCAGTGCTATTACTTATTAGTAATTACTTAAATAAAATTAATTTTGATCTTAGATATGGTTTACTCACCAATTAGTTTTATTGAATTAATTCAATATATAAATAAATGTAATGCATTTTCTATATAATTGAATACACTTAAAAAAATTAAATCAGTGACATAGTACATAAATCATAAATTAAAAACACATTTTATAATATAATTGATACTATTCTTAATAGAGGGTCAACTGTTTCTATTACAATGAAATAAAAATAATATTCCATGTTATTTAATTCATATATATTTTATTTGAAATAATGAACTTAAAAAATGATTTACACAATAATCATAATTTTATATCATTTTTACCTATGACGTATTTACACAGTGTACGTTTTTGTATTAATATTTTAAAATAATTAGTTTGAATAACCATTATTTATTTTATTTTATTATGGTTCTTATGTAAATGAAAATGAATGTGCCTTATGTACATTTTTTTTTAAAACTTTTAATATATTTCATAATTTATTATGTGAATATATTAACTTTTTTTTATTAAATTTTATAAAATGAAACTATTATACTAAATAGTAGTTTTTTTTTTTAGTTATTCATATTTTCAATACAGATATATTGTGTAATCTATTTAATGATCAGCATTAAATTATTAATTTTTTTTCTGATTATTTAATATGTTTAGATTCTGAAAATATTATTTATATTTCATTTTTTAACTTCCTTTTTATGTTAATAAATTGGTTACATATATATATATATATATATAATACTATGTTATGGTAATAGTATATTATTATTACCTACAAAGAGGTGCCTTATAAATATTTATTAATTTCTCTTTAGTCGTAACTTAAATCTGTGTGAAACTAAAATATACAATTTATTTATTTGCTTTAATATGTTGTAAGTTGGAAATGCTGAAGATTGGTTTGTGTAGTATTTTTTTTGATCTATGTAAGAATTAATTAATTTTTATTCACTTGGTTGCTTATTAGAATGTGTCTTTTATATGTATTATATATATACCATTACTGTATTTATGTGATAATAATTCTTTATTTGATTAGGTCCTCGTCGTATGAGCGAACGGGACTTACCGTCTCGTGTGTTAAACGAACAACAAAACATCAACTCCAGAGGTCCACCACCTCACCATCTGTCGCAAATTCAAAGTTCGAAATCCGTCCCTTCTCTCCACAGTAAGTTTTTCTTTGACTTTTATACTACACATTCTGGTAAAAAATATGGTATTGACTATTAATTTAATTTATTTTTTTAGGCGTTGAAGGGGCTAGCACAACCATACCTCCTACAGTAGGTAGACCACCAACTCAACACGAAGTTTTTAACCCTGGATATAACCGCACTTCAACTACTTATAATCTTCAGCATCAGAATACACTTAAATCTCGGTATGATTTATTTTTTTATATTTTTAATTTCCTAATAAAGATATTTAATCAATTTTCTTTATTGTTTTTAGATCGAGCCAAAATCTTAATGATCCTCGTCCACACTCCCAAATGGCTCTTCGTCAACCATCAAATCCAAATCTCTTAAATGGCAACTACCATCCAGAACGACCACCGTCTGTTCATCCAAATGTATACCAACCTCAACAGCAGCACCCAGCATATCAACAGCATATACAGCAACAGTTGTTGATGCAACAACAGTATAACAGTCCTACTCCAGAAACCACTGGTGAACGTTTCTACCAAAATGTTAACCAAATATACAGAAACCAAGATCAAAATGGTTATGGACCATCTGGGAAAATGCCAAGTCCACCCGACGAAAGGTGAGTCTGAAAATAAAATTGTATTGTCTGAAGTAACTAGATTTTTTTTTTTTTCAGAACTCCTAATCAATTGCAAAAGAGCTTTAGAGGATCACAATCATCATTGCAGAGTAGACAAAGCTCCGATGTCACACAACATTTGAAAGATAGACCTACGTCAGCATATATGTCCAACAAAGATTCTTATAATTTACAGAATCAGGTAAGAGTTATACTTGTGATGCTGTGTTATGGCTAGCAAGATGTAATCATTATTTGTTGTTTACAGGGAATGACAATGCGTTCTCAATCCTCAAGAGATATGTTAAGGCAGGATGCAAAATTGCAAGAGATGACTGAAGAAGTACGTAGACGTGAATTAAGATCTAGTGGAGTTATGTCTCCCCATCAATATGCCACACAACAGAGACCACCACCAAATAGAGCTCAACCATATCTCGGCTACCAAGATGCCAAGCCTACTCCATACTTGGCAGATCAAATAAAACCTCAACAAGATATTGTTCGCTCTCAGCAATACCATCAACCAATGAGAGCCACAATTCCTGAGCCCATGCCACCTGCATACAGGGAATCGCCTCCACCACCTCCTCCACCACCAACGTCAACACATCCACTGTATCAGACAAGTCCACCACGAAATGAACCTAATAGATACATGGCCAGTGGAGGTGAACCACCCAGAGGTGGCTTCTATCAAACACCTACTGAGCAATCTAAGCAATACCCATATCAGGGCACTAATCCTTGGCAAAGAGAAGAAAAAGAAAAAGAAGCAGAACGTAGAAGGGAAGTAGGTAGGATGTGGCGTGATCAACAAATGAGTGAACTTGTAGCGCTTGGTCCCAATAGAACTGTAAGTCAAGAAGAACAGCTGCGAGCTCTCAGATTAGAAAAAGAATTTGAACGTCGGGCTCAGGAAGAAGGAGAAGATGATGATGACGATGATCAAGTAAAACTTATAATAATTTATTATAATATTTGTTATATTACATAACATATATATTTTATAGGAAGCAAATGAAAGAGTGCAACAGTTAATGCGTAGTGCCCAACAACAAAGTGACAGAAGACCACCTCCAAATACAGTTCGGGCGCCAAATAATTACATGAATGGTTCGCTTAGAGGTCAACAACCAGTACCTTCTAATGGGTATGAATATTTATATCTTAAATTGTAATATTTGCATTGGGTTTTATTTTTTTTAATATATAATTAATTATATTTAAAAGAATTAGTGATGAAAAAGAACGATTGAGAAGACTTAAGGAAATGAAAACAAAACAAGTTGAAATGGAAGCCATGAGAGAAGCAGAATTAAAACTCAAAAGAAAGGTTTGTTTCATAGATTTTAATTTTCTTTAGAATTTGTAAAAATTATGTATTAAAATGCGCTTTGGTATGACTGTAAGGTTCTCATAATACAGTTTTAACTAATATATAAAGTTAAATATGGAATATTGTTTGATTTAAATTTCAGTTAGTATATCAATATTTAACTTCTAATTTTGAAGTAGCTATTAATTAATTTTTGTTAATTTTAGGAGGAAGAACTCAAGTATCAACAACAGCAGCAGCTATTAAATCAATCTTATAATAATAACACTCCCAATCGCATTAATCGTTCTGTGAATCCACCCAACAATTTATCATTGGATAATTCTGGGTATGGTTATAGTCCATCATCACAAGGAAGTCACCCTTCTCAACGGTTGGATAATTTATTAGGGGGCCCCAACAATAACGATCCACCTCTCCCACCCGAACGTGGATCGTCGTATGTTATAATGAGTCAAGTAGAAACAAAAGCGACGCCACCTAGACCACCAGTTCTTTCATCTACTCCAAACGGAGTGGTTACCACACCAAATGCAAATACTACACCTAAACGTGTGTCATTTCAAGACCCAACATCAATGCCTCCATCACCACCATCTCCAACATTGGAGAAAATTATTGAAGATCCTGATGTAATTTCTCATTTTTTCTCCTGTTGAACTATGAAGTGTTATATTTGTCTAAAACATTTTTTTTTATTTTCAACAGAATTTCATTGATCAAGCCGAAACAATGTTAGCATCACCATGTAGTCCTGATGTTCAGTTTACTAGTGGTAACACACCAGGAGTAATTGGAGCTCAAGAAGTCTACAGGTAAATATTTATTTTTGTTCAAGTAAATACCAAATTATTCATATTGATTTACTTCTGATTTAGGGACCCGAGACAACGTATGCTAGCTGAACAACATCAAAAACAAATGTCTAATAAAGTTAGTGCAGTGCCGGAGAAGTTGAGTTTTAAAGAAAAAATGAAAATGTTTGCCATGGAAACTGGAGAAGATGGTACACCCAAGGATAAAGTAAAAATATCAAAAGCTCAACGAGAGATTGACAACTTAGGAACATCAAATACACCATTAACTAACTAAATAACTATAGTTGAACAATAATTCTTATATATGCACTTAAACATCCCATTAAAGTTAAGTAATTTTTTTTTTCTTAAAGATTTGCTGAAATCTTAATTATTAATTGTATTTATTTATTTAATTATTTTTCTTTACTCATCAGCATATTATATTTAATAAGTACACATCTAATACTTGTGATTTAATATAGTTGAATATTTAACTATAGTTTATTTTCTATTATATTGTATCGTTATATTGTTGAGAGTATAGCGTTAAATTATTATCGTTGAATAGTTGTATCATTGTGTTTTTTTTTATTACTATTATTTGTTGCTTAGTGCAGAAGCATTATGTTTTGTTTTCGATTAAGAGTTCCGAACAATTGCAAATAACACATTTTTTTCACCAATTATTCAATATCTACTTAGACGAATACATTTTATACCTATTATTACAATAAACATATTGTTGTGTAAACAATCAAACATTTAATATTATTATTATTATTATTATTTTTTATTATTATTACAATTATTATTATTATCATCTTCATTTTTTGATTTTTATCTTTATATAATTTTAAATTATTATAAAATCTTAGTTAAATTATTTTTATTTTGTTTTGAAAACTTTATTTGAGTTAAAAAAAAGTAATAAAGAAATTTAAATAAAATAAAGTTATATTTATGTATATAGAAGTACATGTATAAATATAACAAATACAATTTATATTATATATGATTATAAAACTTTGTTTGTACATTTTGTGTAAAACGAATATAATTTCGATTTCAAAAAGTATTTTATTATAGTATTGTATTTACTTTAAATTATAATATTTATTATTAATTTATATCATTATTATTGTAATTATTATAATTATTTGTAAAAATAAAACAACAATGATATATATATATTTATATATTATATTATGTATGGTTTTATCTTATATATAAACATTATTTAGCATTTATATAAATTATGTTTGAAACCTGTTATAGACTTTTCAATTTTGATACTGCAGATGTTTAGAAATTTATCTACTTTTGTAGTGCCAAGAACTCTGAACAACCTTTTGATATTCTTACAATTGTTCAAACTTTAAATTGTAGCATAATATACTAAGTGTTTCTAACAGTTATATTAATTCTGTACAATTATGTATAATTGTTTTGAAAATGGCAATCAGGTTTTATCATTAATTTAATATTTAAAATAAGATTATTTGTTTTTTCTATTCAGACTTGTTAACAATCAGTCTCGACAATTAAAGGCTTATTAATATTTGTTAATATTTGAGTCTTTATTGTATTTTTGTTGTACCTAAATATTGTTATCTTGATTGTTTTAAATCAATAATCATTCGGTGCAATGTATTGTTTTATTTAAATTAGATTTAAATACTGCATTGAATTGCATAAGATTTATGAACATGAATGTAAAGTACGGCATGTAGTTGCCCGAGATGTACGCATTCTCCACTAGTTAAGTAACAACATAATGCCACAATGGTATACAGAACTGAGGTTGTTGGATGAAATACGAAAATTACCTGGTAAAATATCTATTCCAAAAGTTTGTTTACTTCGGTGTGCATATTCTTTTAGGTTTATATTTCATGACTTAATCTACAACTCCGACTGATACTCCGACCAGTTGCATTTTTAAGTATGTAGTACTTTTTCAAGGTGAACATTTTATTCAAAAGTAAATTTATTATTTAAGTTAGAAAATCAAAAAGTTTCTTTAATCAGTGAGGTACATGATAAGATTTTTTTTTTTTAATTTACTTTACTAAATGTTTAATTGGATTACATTTATAAACCTGGACTAAAAAAGAAAATTATACATTTAATTTCAATTATTAAACATTTGTACTTAACTTTTTGGTTGATACTTAATAATACATATGTTTAACAAGACAATTATTACTATTTGTTTAAACAGTTTCTGTTCAATATGTCTTGTTTGCTGGCGATTGCAGAAATATTGAAAACAGTCGTCCATATCACTGAATGATCGTTGTAAATACAGTGTGAAGGGCATAATCAAACAATTTTGGTAACTTGAATGTTAGAAATAAAGACATTTTCATAATGTAAATCTATCGAAAAAATCACTCGAAATCAAATTTTTTAAAATTGGTTTATTCGAATGGTAAGAATAATCGATTATTTTTTACTGGTCAACATTCGAATGCATTTAATTGTTATAATAATACCTAGTTATTAGAAGAAATTTAATAAAAAAAAAGTGTTTTAATATTATTTATCTGAATCAGAACAAATTATAAAATTAAAATAGTTACCCAACTGACAAAAATTACCTAGGTATTTCAAATTGTAACATTAGTAAGCGTATCACTAATGATGAATACAATTATTTTAAAACAAATTTAAATTACCATACGTGTTTAAAATATTAACAAAACCCAAATCTTTTGGGGTGGCCTGTTTCTGCGATAATTGGTGATCGTTCATATTTTTGAAAATACACGTTTTGTAGAAACTGATGTAGTCGGGGAATACATAAATACTTCAGTTGCATTTTAAACAATATTTCAAATAGGTACTCGCCTTTTTTTTGGTTCTGGGGGAAGAGGGAGTACACTACCCCTGGACCCAAACCCTCCGTAAACACGCCACTGACTGCACACGTATTACGTTATTATTTTATTATAGCAAGTAAGTACCGCGTGGTGTTGACAATACGTACAGAGCGCGCCACCGATAGCGGCTGGTCTTTAAATGGCAATAACTATCATAAATTCATAACTAATAACTTAAAATGTTTTCAGTTGGAAAATAGTCGGTGCTGACCACGGTTATCGTGCTAACCGGAGTAGATCACCGTTGTCGGTGGTCCAGTGGTGCTGTCGGTGCCCAACAATAATGCTATTTTAGGGTGTTCACTGTTCAGCGATCTTAAATAGTTTGACAAATGTCAAATACAAATTTATTTTTACATAAACGTATTGGTTGAACATTATCCAAAGATTCCATTGCTCAGAATACTGATCACTGTTTTTTCCTTGGTTTTTTGTACACCATACTTCATCCGCACCCCTTTCGCCATTGAGGATCCACGATTTGACGTAATGGGCTACACTATTATTAATGTTGGGTACTATACGTTGTACTATACGTTCAATACATTTCGTAAATATTGGAACATTTTGTTATGATTATTTATACTTTTCACAAAAATGTATGTTGAGCAATTTTGTAAAAATAGGTTAGCTTAAATAACAACTCGTCCCATGCGCTCCCCTTTAAGAAAGATGTAGGTACAGGGGTGCGCAAGAAAGTCCAAGAAATTAGTTGGGGGACTTACTCTAAAGTCTCCCTAAATCAAGCACTGACATATGGACATATATTCTACTTTGTATAAGCATTTATTTTGAAATATACTTTATACTTTATATTGTACCCACTTCAAAGCGTTGAGTTAAGTACAACAAAACGAGAAAAATTCACGAGACCAATTTAACAATTGACTTTGAGCACACAACGGTATCGGGTCAATGAGCGTCTCTCGGTGTCCGTCGTCTCACCAATTTAATTTTAGGTTCACGGGCAACGGACGTAGTCCAAATGTCCAATATGTTGTCTTGTATGGTCTCGTCTCTCGCGCGCAACAAATAAGAATAAACATTCAAAAATAATACTAATAATAATAACAATATCCGAGTGCTTGTTGTTTGATACCTAACAAGTTACTCTCTAATAATTTCAAGTTTGCATAAACTTCACCGGGCGTATCTATTGCAAAAGACAATGTGTGTAAAATAGAAAAAATAATGTTCACGTCAGACGACAGCGGATCAAGCGCGCAAATGCAGCCTTGTTGACTTGAATGGATGACGTCATAGTATATCTGAACGAATCTCAACGAATGAAAAAAATAGTTCATTATAGTTGTGCGAAGATGAAACGGATCCTTAATTTTTGTTCCAATTAATCGCTGTCGTGATTGTCGACATTTTTGTATTTCGAAAACTATCCATTACTGTTCGTACCGTTACCCACTATATATAAACCTATACTATAATATTTTTAAAACTGCACGCGCTAATCAAGGACACTAATTGGAAAAATAAATTACCAATCAATTTCTTTGTGTTTACCGTCTGCTGATATTTCGTTCCGTAAGCTTGTAAGTTGTATTATCGCATGTGTTCACTTGCTGTCCGCAGATGAGGTTTGCGACGGGACCGAAATTTCACTACTGAGGGCAGTGGCGGTTATCCTATGGTGCATGTGTTGCTTGAGCAACACATACAACATTTGGTGGGTGTGACGGTGTGTGGGTTCCTGGGTAGGTGGTTGGATGGATGTTGAGTACTTGGGTAATTTTTATAATTATATGACTTATAATTAAATCAAAACAATACTAAACACAAGTTCTGGAATAAATCGGACAATAATAAATGCTCTAAAACTGCATCGGACTGTTATAGCTTGTATTATTAAATATATTTCCTGATTAGGTACGTATTTATCAGATCGTAGCGTAAAATTTCATCGCCCGTCCGTCCTTGTGTTTACAAATTACAACCCAGTTGGGACAATATATATTTTTTGATTTGGTTATTCTTATTTTAATTCAAAGTAATAAGTTATAAATGTAATTAGTTTTGTAACTAATTTATAAAATAGAGGGAAATGAAGGGTTATATATATTTTTAAATTATTACGCAGTTATAGTGTTGATAACAATGATAACACCCAAAAATTGGAAAAATATGTGAACCAGTACTCACTAATTGAATATTGGTAATTCGTATTTGCTAATAAATATTTGAAGGTGGGCGGGTCCTCAAAAATATTTTCAGCAACACATATTATTTTGAAGATAGCCGCCACTGACTGAGGGTGTATCCGAGGAAGGAGATTATATTATCACGGACGAGACCACGAAAGCTTCGACCAACGTCCTGTTCCCGAACATCTAATATTATGTTCGTTAGTAACAATTGTACATTTGTCGTGTTCTAATTTTTCAACCCCTCCACCCCTACCGTCCGTGTTACGCCACCGTAGCGAAATGTATGTAAAACGGTTAGACAGGTAAAGGGTAAACAATTTTTTCCGACCAAAACGATTAGTTCTTTCATTGTTATTATTATTATTATTATTAATGTCAAGTCGTTGTTTCGATTGCCTCTCGGCTCGTTCACAGTGTTCGCGCGAAATTGCTCCGATTGCGCGCAGTTCTTATATTAATGATCGGACATTTATCATTGCTCACAAATGTGTATAATAATAATAATTAATAACGCGCCGCCGCCCGAGGCGAGAAAAAGCGATACGAGTGCGCCGAACACCGGTGTATACAATTACGTCGCGTCCGCGATTGTTTTCTCTCCGCAGCAACTCGCCCGGGCATTCGCCTTTTTTTTTTCTCGTCCATTTCAAAGAAAAATTTACAATGTGTACAACAAAATTATTACAATGAGCAATATTATGATAGTAAAACAATACGATTAAATTGGTAACACCTCTATAATAATTAATCTAATAACATTGATCTACTCGTATACACCATTTTCGCTTTAGTCTGCGCGGCGGGTTTTTCGGCAGAGTGATGGCGGACATATTTGATATGAGACTGTTACTGTGCGAGCTTACATAGACGTCTCGACGAAATTTACTGAAATGCCTGAGTCCATGGTTTGGCAGTACCATATAATCCGATATTGTATATTCCGACTCCATAGGACCCAGCTGGCCTTATAATTGTTTTATAAATCAATAATCTATTTTGGAGTGATATTTTGGAATTTAGGAGAGGGCGGAGGAGATGGAGTCTCTATTGTTTGCCGATTTTCTTTTTTCTTTTGGGCAATCGACTTAACCGTTCGTTTTACGCGTGCAAATATGACGACGCGGGAATTTTACGTTTCACGTGATTTCATCCGTATTACCGGCCAAAAGTTGAGAGAAAATACAAAAAAAAAATGCACAGCGTTCGCTGTGCCACCTGCGGCCGACCGCGAGAGCGAGTGTGAAATAACCGGATCGCGTTTCAGCCGAATATCAATTTTAAATCAAACGCCGTGGCGCGTACACGATGGGTGGGTGGGGGGGGGGCTCAGCCGGTGCCATATTCCACGAAAGGGCATCGTTTCCATTGGGGCGGTCGTCGTTTCCGCAGTTTTTCGCGAATAAACAGAGAAAAATTCGCAAAAGTCTTCAATCGATAATGAACTGTCTAGTATATATCATATATATATTTCGTCACGCATTATCCACTAATGTAAGTGTTTCATGGACAAAAGATTTTTCGTAAAATTTTATTCGTGGACCACAAACATTTTTTTTCACGAAGAGTCGCGAACGAATTTTAAAAAGTTTGAAAATTAAATTTTGACGAAATCGCGCGTATCACCAATTTTAAATACCTATACATATCAATGACTTAATCTGGTGTTATTATGAGCGATCTTGAGTATTGAATATAATTAGGAATCATCTGAGCGCACTGCTTATGGTAGGAGCTATGGACCAATGAAGGAGCAGGTTTGACCACAATGTAGACATAAGTATATCACTACTTTGATAGGCTGACTTTTGGGAGAGTGCCCTGCGGGTGTCTCTTTGGGGGACATCTATGGAACTTGTCTCTTTTTTATGGTTAGGTTTTGTTAGTATGGAGTCCATCCAAGGATGATTTCGATATTTAATTACATAAAAAAAGAAAAAAATAATGTTGAGATTTAAATTTATTATAAAATATGAAAATTAAGTTAAAACGATTGTGTACATAGTATATAGTACTGCAGGGTAGCTTCTTTAGTTCAATAGTCTTGACGTCAAAATAAAAAAAATCATTGTCACTTATGCTTATTGCAAATAACAATTTTTATACTGATCAAATGATAAATGTTGAAGAAAAAAAAGGCATAAAAAACATAAATATAAATTTATAAACATATACTTTGCTTTTGGCACAAGACACAAGTATCTCAGCGACAAACGGCACAATGTACATCAGTCCTTAGGCTCGATTTGCGCACCGCGCTTCCATCAATAACGAGTTCAGATTTTTCGATAACGTTATAACGCCCAACTAATGAACTAAATTTTTCAATAAAGGCCTATTCTCCATCGCGTCGCTGTCCAACAACGCCTAAAAAGATTAAACCTTATACGTTTACCGCGTGTACCGGAAGTTTAATTTTCGATGCTATGGTTGCGGCGGAAAGTGACTCTTTTCCGTCCAGCGGGCGGAAAGGACTAGTTTTCGGCCCTAGGGCCTATTTAAGCCCTCAACGCTTGGCGAAATAAATAAGTGTTCAAAGATGACCATTGACCATAATACACGCGTACATGGCGCGGTGGACTTACTTCCCGGCCCGCCGCGTTACAAAATCCCTTCGCGCGACGTGTACGAGAAATCTATAAGTTTTTCATTTTCAATATTCATGCGTCCGCGTGCACATAGTAAAAACGAACAGATCGTGGTCTCATGACGATTGCGTTATTAATCACTACTGCCGCATTAATGAAGATAGGAGGCGTGACAAAAAAAAATATTACTTGCGGCTCGTGCGGAAAGGCAATTTCAGTGTTTTGCGAAACGCGGCCGCCCAATGTTCCGCCCTTGCAACACGATGAACTATTCTTTTTTTTTTTGCGTTTGGTAAAACAACAGTTCTGTGTGTAATAACTCGAGTATTCCACACGGTTGTCGACATTTACGAGGGAATGCAGGTCTACGCTGGGTGTAGCATCCAACATGTCTGAGTATAACGCGTGCAATTTGAACTCAAAGCGCGTACACGTTTCTCGATCAAATACTCCGGTAGTCGCCGAACGTGTTCGTCCCTCTGAATTCACCTGATTTCGGCGCACTGAAATAGATCGGCAAGTGCTACAGTCACGCGCACGTACTGCAGGTACAATTTGCGTACACTGGAAATATCGCGTATACCTAAGACAAAACTTCCACGGCTCAAATTGTTTTGTTCTGAGAAAAATAAATTTGAAGTTTGAAACTGATAGTTACTGAAAAGAGATATTTTCACCCACGTACTTGAAACTAAACATTTAAATATTTGCAGACATGGTTCAAAGTACGGTACCTTGGTAAGAAATAACCTGTGAACTAAATAATTTAGACTTGTGGGGTTATACGATAATTCTCAAGTGAATGCAAGAATGTTATAGTACATTATACAATTTTTGTTTTTAGGAATGTTTTATTATATACCGTAATGTGGCAGTATTGTACTAAAATTATGAAATTATATGCAATACCGAGACAACTCAGGATGTTGCTGTTTTGCACTCAACACGTATATAACGCGCTAATTAGCTTTTATTCAACATAATACGAGAACGCCACGATCCGATTAAAAAAAAGGGTGAGACTCTTAGGTCGGGGTAGACTCCACGGTAATGTGAGATGCAAGGACGGGTGAATTATACTGCTGTATTGGTCTTTTAAATTTTGAAAACACAATTCTGAGTGAAAGAGGTCAGAAGGACCAGTGAATAATGTTTATATTTTTTAAAAAACTAAAAATATTACTTTTTGAACTGGAATCCTTACACAAAAGATATAGTCTTAATTTTATCTAAATCTTAAATACCTTTAAATAGCATAAAAATCGTTGAAATCTTTTAAATTTGTACCATATTTAGGAAACGTTTATATAAGTATTTTGTAAAAATATCAAGTCACTATAATTATTATATTTTGAGTTCAGATGAAATAATTAACGTCGTCTAATCTATATCGCGGAAACTCCCGATTTCATCAAAATATAATTTTCTAATGTTTATAAAATTATTTTGCGCTTCTCCGGTAAACTTTTTTTTAGTTCGATGAAAATAGCAACTTCCCCAGTACAATATACTATATTTTAAATCTTAAGTATTGATACTGAAATTTTTAACTACAAAAGTAGGCAGATTTATGAATTAAGAATAATGTACGAGAAACATTACAATTTCTAAATTAACACGAAAAATCCAAAACTGCTTGAAATTTACTTTATATTTCTATCTCTAGACAATACCCGTATGAATATTTGGGGACAATTTCAAGTTCCTACGATCAAACATTTTTGAATTACAATGAAAAAAAATAATCAATTTTGTCGAAAATCGGCATTCCTTAAATTTGGTATTTTTTTTTGCCGTTTTTCGTCATTTTTCCTTGTAATTGGAAAAACTGCTGAGAAATTCAAGAAGAATGACCTTCTTGATACAATAGTGATCGATCACGAGCAGAGCTGTGCTGTTAGATGACCGTTGATTTAATTTTGAATTATTTAAAAATTGAAAGAAATAATAATAATTAATATTATATAATTTGATTGTCCCCCGTCGCAGTTACGTTGTTCGTTTGCCTATACACTACGCCGTCTTGGTAATTCTCTTATTTTTCTCATTCAACTATGTCCAAAATTTATTAGAGTATCACCTACGGCGTTGCGTGTAAACACAAAAATAAAATGACTATAATGCGAGTATATTTACAGTGTTGTACTGTGTCATTTACCTTTTACATTTTCATCAAAGTGAAGAATTTACGGGATGTCCATGTCACGTGATGGTGTATTTTATTTTCTGCGATCAAACTTTTGGGTAGAACTCTGTTGCTCGGCACAAAAGTTTGATCTCGGAAAATGATTTGAAGTGATAATTTTTTGATGTTCGTCTCTTGCCGTCTGATTCTTCGGCGATATTAAAGTAACGCCGATGGAAAATAATTTGTGACACGATTTTAAGCCCGTACCAACTTTTATTGTCAGTCATTACGTTAATTGGGTTTTCTCGTCGATCGATGTAGTGCTGTAAATGCGCAGTCAGGAGAGAAAACGTTAAAGAGATTCTCGGTAAACGTTTCATGCAGAATTATTACAATTATTATTTGACATGTGATCCCGGCTGTTCGAATACAATAAAAATCAATTTTACCAGAGCTGTGAAAATCGTTGTACCTCAACTTATACGACAGCGAATTTGTGACACGATTGATGCGGGAGTTCCGCAGAAGTCGTCTAACACGTAGCTCGTAAGCGTCGGCAGGGCTTATTTCCTTGAGGGGTCAGAGCTGTGAAAAAAGACTACCACTCTGCCGGTGTTCGGAAGAGGACCGCACGAGGAGTATACCGTAGAATAACTTTAAGCAACGAGTTAAATTTAACTTTAACTTTAAACGAAGTTATAAATAATGGAAGACATTTGACGAGAGATGAATACTACCTAAACCATAACTACGGAAGTATCTGCTACAGTAGTACGATATCAAAAAATGCACATGACACACGTTTGTATCCTGTTGATATGTCTCAACTTTCTATCCTGTTGATTTCGTTCCTCGAAGAATTCATGTCTATGCCTCTAGTGGGAAGTGGAGCTATTACAGTAATGTCAATAATAATAATAATGATAATAATAATAATAATAATAATAATAATAATAATAATCAAAGTAATAAAGACATTAATTGAACTATAGACATAAAGAGCAACACACATGTATTTTAAACACTGTAAGTGTTCTTAAACCAATTTACATGTAATAATAAACTAAGAGACATATAATTTTGTGAGGGTACTCCACAATTTAATGACTTAATGCATTCGTGAGCTTAATAATAATCTGAGTGTACGCAATAATTTAGTTTTATAGTATACATAGTTCAGAATAGTATAAATAAAACCTTAATTTACCTGTCACCCAGACACAAATTTTAAAATAAAACTGCTAGCCTTTTTTGTTTGAGGGTCGTTTGCTCTTGTTAGTGCCGATAGCTGAAACTTTTGCGATTTCAAAGTTTGGGGATAAGATTTTTCCCTTAGCTAGCTCATCCGCTTTTGAATTTATTAACTAAAATCAGAGCTTTTGTTTTTGTTACGTTTGGGCAAATAATTCAGTCTTCTGTATTTCCATAAGCCAATATTTTTTTCAGGCGATATATTTAAATGCCATCTTTCTATTGAAATATTGTATTTAACTTGTTCGTTAATGATTTAAACACAAAACTAATCCAGGTTCTTATTTTTTTTTTTCAATATTTATTCACAAAGCACCGACTGTAAATAAATAAAGATTATATTGTACGTTATTTTGAGGTAAAGTGTCCATACTTACGTGGTAAGTAACTACTAAATATATAATCCTAAATTCGTTTTTTTTACTTTATCGTTTTTTAATAAATTTCTTATTATATATCATCAGCTCTAATCTGGTTGGCTGATACTCATGTTAGTTAAGACATAGTAAACCATTAAATATGAAGGTAAGAAAAAACCCTAAATTTGTTATATAGTACTATCGTTTTCCAATCGGTAAGGTCTGATTCTATCCAAGTTTATTATTTTATTGTTAATTGATGGTATATTTCCCCTCAAATTATAGTGCACAAATTGAACGGATTTTATTTAAAAAATAATAATATTAATAATAGTAATAATAATAATAATAATAATAATAATAATAATAATAAAAATAATTATTTTAGTTATGAACAAAATAAGATTAACATTGGCACTTGTTATAAGTCTCATATTTCGTGAACTTTGAAAGCAAAAAAGTCGGAACTGTATATCGGCGCAAAAAAACGTCGGTGTTTTGTTTAAAAGTTCGAAAGATGGGCGCCGAGGAAACGGATCTTGTGTATAATGTCTCATTCAGACTTCGTAGCGCTATATGTCATCGACCGGACGGCAATACCCCTGTGCATTATATACCGTCTACGTCAGCGTTTCTCAACGTATCAAGCCCGAAGGTGGTACGTGAAGAAAAATCGCAAAAGGAAAAATACAATTCTAATCCATTTTGTGTCCACGTTTATGTGTGTGGAAATACATTAATTCACCTATTATACACAAAAAAGAAGTGTGGAAATGAATTGACCGTAAAAAATGATTTTAGACTTAAAGTTTCCCACATGGAATCAGATACCGACGACCTCGTGCGTATAAACCCAACCGTACAATACGACTCCTACTATCTCTTTTTTCTTTCGATCTGAACAACATCGACAACAATGGCCCCATTAGTTACAATTACCATTAAAGTTATTATTTACAAGTTCATATTGTTGCCCTGTATTAGATTTATTACATTGAGTTGTGCGATTTGGATATTTTCACGAATTTTAAAACTAGTAATTAATAATTCTAGTATTTCTAGTATCAGCTAGTAATCGAATTGATTTCAAATTAATTTTACCTTTGTTCATTTCAAACGCTAATATTTTTATAGTTGCACAGAGTAGTTCCTTATCAAACTAGTAAAACGCTTCGTACATAACCGATAATGTGTACACTTTTTTGTAAGCAAACGCAGAGTTCACCGAATTAAGTGGTACGCGAAAACGTTCAAAACGTGAAGGTGGTACTCGGACATTAAAAGGTTGAGAACCGCTGGTCTACGTCGTGTAGGATATTTACCACGTGACGCGATCGGTTAGCATGTGCATTACGCGCTTATAATATCATACACTTGTACGTGATATCACATACAACAATAATAATGCGATCCGTTCGACACGTGGTACCCAGGGCCGTATTTGGACATTTTACGCCCCGGGGCAACATGTTTTAGCCACCCTCCCATGCCCCCCTCCAAAAAAAAAAAAAATTATCAAAATAGTTTTTCCAATAAATGTATTGAAGACTGAAGAATAAATAAAAACATTTTTTTTTTTTTCTTACTAGATACGCCATAATATTTATTTTCAATATAAAATTGCCGCCCCCCTAATAAGCTAAAGAACTTGCCGCCCCGGGCAACAAGGTACACTTGCCCCCCCCCCCCTCAAATATGGCCCTGGTGGTACCAGGAGGGAACGGCATACACAAAGTTTTATACGTATAATTTAAGACTACACCGCGTTATTATGGATATCGGAATTGAGAAGGAGACGCGTGCGCTTAGAGTATAATATTATAATAGCACAAGTTAGATTTATGTGTCGATTCCGCGAGTTGCGCGGCGTTAACGATTTATCACATGCCGTCTACCGTGGTCGTTCGTGTTTTGTTATTGAACCACCGCGCGGTCGGCGGCGGCGGCCCGTCGTTTGTGTACTCACGTCCAAAAGTCTCGTATGTTGAATGAAATGTCGCGAATGGAGTACAATAATATAATATACCGATTTTCATTTTTGTTTTATCATTTTTTATTTTTATTGCCTACGATAAACGCGGCACGAGCTAGCGCGTAAAATACGTGTGTAGTATATACGTACTATGATAATTATATTACACGGTTGTCATACGCGTGGCCGAATTTAGGGGAGGGGGGCGTGCAATGGCGACAACTGTCCTGGGCGCCAAAAATTTGGTTTGATCACTTGTGAATCGTTAAGCTTAAATTGAAATCGTGTCGATATTATGATGAATTATAATAAGCAGGACCCGAGTAGCATAAACACAATTTTAACTTTAGCGAGGGGGAAAGGGTTCATGAAATTATTAAAACACATTGAAAAAAACACTAATTATTGTAGAACGAATAGTTTCTTTTCTTTACTCGAAATCCGTTGGTAGGAGGTGGGTCGCCGTAGGGGTTGCCACTTTTATTTTTGTACCTAGGTGCAAAATGTATAAATGCGTCACTGGTCACATGCGTTCCGACCGTTTACGCGATTGCGGGTAAACGCAGGGCTAGGAGAGTTACAGGGGAAAACTCGGTGGGCCGGACAAACGTGGGTCATGTTATAGAGTGATCGAGCGAGGTGAGCCATTTGCGAGTGTAGCGATCGGTTTTGGTTTGTAGGTATGAACTATTTGGGAAGAGCTGCCCCTTTAAGTTTTACAAAATTTCCCTCTATGCGGCCATGAGGGGCCGATTAAATTATTATAACTCGGTGGATCGGTATACCTATTATTCCCTATGCGACGCTGGATATACGTAGCTCGTGCGATTAGAAAATGCCGTGGTTTTTCCTCGATTTTATGTTATGTGGAAGAACGGAAATGCGTTGCCCCGTCCTGTATATGCAGGGTTTCCCGCCGAGTGACAATAATATCATATCCAATTTTCCTGAAAACTAAAAATAACCACTATAAATCACGAGGTTAATAAAAATAAAACGTTGAAACGTCAAATTTTTTAGCAAAACAAACTCTATAAAATGGCTAGTTTCAAATGTTTTGGAAACAATAAAATAAAGAACTATTTTTTCAACTCTTTTAACAAAACGTTAAATTAATTTAAAACTTGATATATTTTTAGTCATTGTCCCCGCGAGTCTTCTACAAAAAACAGAATTTCAATATCATCATCATCTCAGGAGATATCACGATGTAAGTAAATTCCCGGCGGGACACCTATTGCATACTCACTCGAGTTTGTATGTACACCCAAGGCCGTAACTGGAAATTAATTTCGGGGGGGGGGGGGTTGTAAGCCAAAAATGTGTGTTCTAATTGTATTATAATATTGTGTAGGTTAATAATAGTAAATTAAAGCTTATAACGTAGACATAGCTGTCATTCGTATATGCACGTATGTATATAATATATCAATGGTTTATCGATTATTCTAGACTGAAATAGTTATTTTACTACGACATAAAATAACGCAAAAAAATTTCGGGGGGGGGGTTTGAACCCCCAACCCCCCCCCAGGTACGGCAGTGTGTACACCACTTCGTTCTGCGTTTTAGAGCTTTCGCAGAAACCTGCAGCGTTCTCGTTGTAGCTGTTGCGTACAGGTTTCACCTTTTTTACATGCACTGCTTACACTATAACGTGTGGTCACTGTACACAAACAACGAATTTAAACATCGAACGGCACGTGAGTCCAACGGGATTCGACTCGTTCATTGGCGCGGACTTCTCGACGGTTTAACGGACGTGAATGTACGGGACAACGTCGTAAAATTAATATGCTCCAACGGTAATAAATAAAATAATGATCCGCGTACGTTTCGAATGCGAGGCGGTGGAAAAATATATGGTTCTAAAAAAAAAAAAACCACCGGCGTGAAGGAGAAGAATTTCGAACGAGAATTAACATATTTTCAAACAGTTTTTGTATCAAATATTCTAGGACGGTCTTCTGCTGAGGTTTAATGTTATCAGTGCAAAGTTACAACACATCAATATTGATGTTACACATACATCGCGTAGTGGTTGCCGTTGGGCTGTATGAATTGCTCACTCAATACGTTACAGATTTTCGAAATAAAAATATGTTAAAAACTTTTGAATGTCGTGCTACCAACGTTTGCGGAGTTATAGAATATAAAACATACGAGGAAACGGAATAAAATAAAACTGTTACGTACGCTGCGAAGAAACTATACACATATATACTCATATATGGAAGGAGATGAACTTAATATTTCTGTATAAGAACTTTATTTTTGGTAAACACATTTTTTGCGGTTTTGTAAAAAATACTTTCAGAGTTGAATAAACAAAAAGAAGCTCGTTGACAGTGGTTTTTTTTTTTTTTTGTTTTTCTTCCTTAGAATGTCAGAATCAATATAATGTTCTCATGAGTGCTGTACAATATAATTTATATAAATATAACTTATGAAACATATTTTTTTACCGATGATTTAAAAGATGTATTATATAAGGTTCTGAAACGTACGCCTCCATATCCAGCGTCATATTATTATGTAATATATTATGTATTAGTATCGGCGATGGAGTACCATCATCAAATACGAAAGCTTTAAAGCATTCAAGTGTTAATAATTCGATGTACACAATCGAAAACAGTGCTGTGCTCGTACATTATGTTGACATTGCCTTGCTAATGTATTACGTGAGCACCGAAAACAGATATTATGTATATTGTTCGACTGAATATTACTTTATTCTAATGTAATGAGTTGTCATTATTATAGAGGGTATCCCACCGAGGATATTTACGCTTTATGATGTATCCTGAGATCGTGGAAAAATTCAAATTGTGTTCTTTTATTTGACTCGCAGGGAAGAGAACTACAAATATTTCATATTTTAATTGAATTTAATGTTTTGGAAAAAAGATAAGAAAATCGTTTTTAAAAAATTTGAAGGTAGTCCATTTTATGGGGCTTATTTTTCTGAAAATGTTTACGTTTGAACATTTTATTTTCATACTAACCGCATGGTTTTTAATTATTTTTTTATATTCAAGAAAAATCGTGCGTATTATTAATTTAAAGCTTTGATATTATCTCGTCTCGTTTTCTGATAAGTTTTGTTTAGTTCACAATTTTTCCGAAAACTTAAATAAATATTGCAAAGGATAAATCCTCGGTGGAACACCCTGTATACCGAACGTATGAATTGTTTCGTGATATTTAAAATTGAGCATGGTTTAATTTTAGATGAAAGCTTCAACAGTCAAGAAATGTTAATACATTTTTAGAACCGAACAAGCAGTACTTACGTTAGAGAAAATGGTTTTGTATTATAAAAATAAAAATTGTTGTAATTTATTTTCAGAGTAAACCTTTGTACAATAAAATACATTGTATATAAATATATATATATATATGTATGATGTACCTATGTACAATATAATACATAAACTTCAATTTCACTATAATAATACACTGTACAACGTTCATAACACTTTTGGGGCTACTAATTGCATGTCATCCCTGGGCGGTAAATCCCTTAAACATAATCCCGGTCGAGACGGTTATGGCGGACAATTTTTTTCTCGATCCAACCGCGCGAACGTCCAACGGTTGAAAAAAATACATCCGACCGTCCATATAAATTATATCTTTTGGTCCGAGACAAACTGCGAACGTGACGCACGCGTCAGGCCGGGTGGGCGTGTGTGGGTGCGTCCCAGTGTTTGTATACGTGCACTGTACACAAAGTGTGTGTGTGTGTGTGTGTACGCGTGAGACGGTTCCGTTCAGATCAATTCTTATTTGGTCCACTATATATACTACGCCACTGCAGTGCTGAAGCGGTACGACGACAAGGCATAAATAATATGTCGCGTTTATTTTTATTCCTCGGCTGCAATTGATAAATTAGACGATGGCTGTTCGCATTCCCAACAGAGTATGAAAAATGGACACGACAATGCGTCTCGAGGGCGTTTGTATATTATGTAGTGTGCGTGCGTGCGTGTGGTGTACACGGCGCCTCCGTCGCCGCCGAACTGCTTTTAAAATTAAACCTCTTCTGTGGAAAAACTCGTTCGTCCAATACCGAACACAAATCGAAGAATTTCCGATGCGAAAACGTGCCGACGAAAAGCACCAGAACCCACGTCCATCCAGTATAATATAGCGTGATACATAATAAATAAACACACGAACGCGAATTACGTCTTATACGTCTATAATATTTATGAAGGCGCGCGTGAAGCTGTGCGGCATAAACTAAGAGGCGTCATCGTCGTCGTCATGTGCGAAACCCATCGAAGCCGTTTTGCTTACGGTTAGACTTTAGATAGTTACTGTAGTTGGAGTAGTTGGTGTATTTCAGGTCGGTCGACCCTATTTTTGGTACCACGGCGACACGGATAAAGAAAATGCAAGTTATTAATTATAATTACAGTTATTTTGTTAGCATATGTGTCAAATTTCGTCGGGTTGTATTTTTTAGACGAAAAACAAACACCAGTGTTGATAAACCGTGATTGGTAATGGTTATATAGCCACTAACAATACATTTATACTCGTACGCATTTACACGTATAAGTAAAATTAAGTCATCTTTCATTTTTCCACAACAAATTATGTTCTAGAACTCTAGAAGTCTAGACTATACGTGCATTTCAGATTCTGAGTGAAATGAGGAATGTATTGGTTTTATCATGATTAGTTTTTTTGTGTCTGTGTTCGCGATTTTTACCAAAATAAATGCTCAGACCCTGGCAATTTTCTAATAAGAAATTTATTCTAGTTGGTTTGGTACTTTGAGGATGTCTTCTTTTGAATTTTTAACAGTTTTTCGAATAATTGGAAAAAACATAAAAAAAAAATGCAATAAATGTCAATGCTGTATAATGCATCGAAATATCTAATACTTTCGTCTGGCAATATCCAACTGTTTATTTTTCATGGATATAGGATTTGTCATGAGAATTCTTAATTTGGTGGTTATTCTATAAATATTAATCATAGCTACTAGAAACATACTTATGTCATACATTTATCGGTAGTATATCAGCATTTAATAGAAATTTCATAAATTTCAGAACATTTTTTTATTGCAAAAAGTAGAGCACAAATAGCTTAACTTTCCTTACTAAGATATTTGGTTCCAATAGTTACTACTATAGTGACTGCCTATAGAAATGTAAACTGGTCCGCTCTTAAAATCATTTTTTTTGTGAGCAATGGTTTGTCCTGCATATGCAATACACATGCAGAACAGACAATAATATGTAATAATGATATCTAGCATAAGTGTCAATACAAAAGCGTTTCCACTGTGTCAGGAAATTTATACTGAGGAATAAAATACCTACTCCATCCCAGTTCGATATCCCTAGGATAGTGATATCCCCGATACTACAAACCTAGGATATCTGTCACCTAATTGGAGATTGACACATTCTAGGTAATACAAACCTAGGAATACGATACGCCCTGCAGGTATGAATAGGATATTTGTACCTCCCACATACATATTCGGGGTGACGATTATGCTCGGAATTTCGTATCCCCCGAGCGTAGTGTATTCCTAGGTTTTTATTACCGTTGGTATCATTGCGCTATGCTGTTGTACCTCCCATTGGATGACAGATATCATAGGTTTTTAGCACAGGGGTATCATAGTCATGGGATTTTAGTATCTTTCAGGGGTGGGAGATATCCTATGATCAAAATACCAGAGGGGTAATATAATCCTAGGAATATCGTACTGGTAGGGGTATGCGAATCCGCGGGTACGATTCGCCCGTTACGCCGGGTCAGCGATAAGTGATAATATTATTTAAATAAGTGTCGATCGCCACAAACTTTATACTTTGAATGTATATAGCTCACTATTGTCGGAAGAAGTTGGCCACCCCTGGACTGACTACACACCGTCGGGCGTGCACAATATATATATATCATAAAATCTCGCGCCACGAACACAATTAGAATACATTAGGATTTCCGCCCGGACGTAAAGTTTACTGCATACCATTTCTAAACCGAACCATTCGACGGTAACCATTTGCTGTGCATACATAGTGCACGTCTGTATATATATATATCCATAATGTTATATAATACAAACGTTAAATGTTCGCCGCGAGCTGGTCGGAAAATATTACGGTTTCCAATCAATATGATATTAATATCGCGAGGCGAGCGACATTCGTCGACATAGTCGAAATATAGCAATCGCTCAGTGGTAATTTGAGTACGATTTTGATTCAAACACGTGTACAACGCACTCGTAATGCACGTATAATATATTCCGTCCGGCGATCGCGAGCAATCAATAACATTATTCGTGGATCGTTTGACCGGATCGAATTCCCCGAACACGTGATACCGTACAGGTTAGCCCCGCGCGTTAGAACCTAACTCAACTGTCTTGTACCGATAATGCGTGTTCGCGAGTGCAATAATACACGCGCAATCGTACGGTACGCGGCGGCCCCGTATCGCGCTATTTCACCGATCGGCTTTTTGACGTTGAAAGGCGGTCCCGTTCCGCAGAAATTCTTCCGTTACCAAAAGTTTCCGAGTTCGGCATTCGGACGACTGTCGTTGTACAGTAGCCGCGGCGGCGGCGTTCGGTGGCCCACCCGCCGACGTGCCCACCCGCCGACCGCAGCTTTTATCCGTACACAATGGGGACGGTCGACAATAATTATTATTGCCCATCGAAAATATTTGCTCGTCTGTCGCGCGCATTATGGCATTCTCATTATTGTTCGCGCGCAAAATATATATAGTGTACTGGCGGCGCGTGCGTAACGATTGGGTTTTCGAATAATTGGGAAAATTCTTGTCGAACACACTGATAAGTAGGGCTCGGGAGTAGATGACCTTAAAACAGTTAAAAAATGACCTAAAAAAATATATGCAAATATGATATAAAAATAACCAAAACTGACCGTAACGTAAAAAATGACCTTATAAAATTACAAGTAATGAAAAAATATTAATTTTTTTTTTTATTTATAAAATACAAATTATAAATTATTCAACATAGTGAGGAAACTTTGATTTTGATCTACCCCATAGAAATTAGTATCTAAAAATGTGTTAGTTGCAATTTACTATACTCTTCTTACTGCCGGTCCATTGCGGGAAAAATGTACAGTCGCCCGCAGTTACGACGTGCGATGTTCACTCGTGGAGAATAAGCTATAAAAGGGCTGTCACTAAGGGAAACAAATGGTATTACATAATTCTGTGAAATTTTTACCATCAACATTTAAACATGCCTGAGCTGAGGTGACGGACCTAGGAAAAAGCCTGTCCGATCGGCGATTTCGAATCTGGGCCTGCACTCGTCACAAAATACACCGCTCAAAACCATTGCTGCACGGAAAACTGTCGAAAGTCCAACGAGTCTGTTGGATGTTCCATCGGTATACATGAGTTCAGTGGCGTATCCAGAAATTTTTTTCGGAGGGGGTTATGAAAAAGAATTTCTTAAGTATGTTTTCAAACGACGGAGTGTCGAAAATGTTCGTTCTCCGGTGGCAGTAGACACTGAAAGTGTTATGAAAATTTAAAGAAGTGTGGATATTATTGGATAAACGTCTGGGCTTGTTTCGAAGTATACTTCAATACCATTTTTGTTCATATATATATATATAACTATAATATAATATTCAGCTATAAACACTTGTTATTATTTAAATTTTTTTTTAATTATTGTGTTTTATTTTTACATGGTATATGATATTATATTATTATAGTATTTGAATATTTAGCAATTTTTTTTAAACTTCACAATTTTCGGGGGGGGGGGGTTATAACCCCCTAACCACCCACTGGATACGCCACTGGATGAGTTTCCGGGTGGAAACATGTCGACGGTTGTGTTGCTTTCAAAAAGCGTTTTTCGCGAATATTAGCACCTTATCAAAAGTAATAAAGTTTTTGTAAGCTTTGGAGCATATAATGTTGAAGAGATCGGATATTTCAACGATGAACTTCGACTATACGATATTACTTTACTTGGTCGTCATTCTATTGTTATATATTTTATACAAATATTAATCGTAGCGACTCGAAACTTTCACCGAGTACTAATCATATTAACATTTCATGGACGTTTTATAATTTTTGAAATATTTTAATGGAATATGTGCTCAGCGCTGTTTATAGGCACTTGAAATTTTCGATTAATAAAATTTAACCGACCTTATTAAGAAATTTAATTCTACTGCTATATTAATCATCTTTAGAAGTATACACTGATCCGACCGACCTCTTTCATTCACAATCGTCTTTTCTAGAGCAATGGTACAGTGGTTTCAATACCACTACAGCAATATCGTATTCACTCGTGCTAGTACTTCACCCGACCTACTATTCTTACCAATTTTTTTTTTATTATTATTAATTAGTT
Organism: Periphyllus acericola; assembly: GCA_949715065.1. Taxonomy (NCBI): domain Eukaryota; kingdom Metazoa; phylum Arthropoda; class Insecta; order Hemiptera; family Aphididae; genus Periphyllus; species Periphyllus acericola. The sequence goes on along the minus strand of OX454268.1, from coordinate 14,036,886 downwards.
AATGAAAATATATATTGTGTGTACAGATATATACTATATAATATACAGTATACGTATATATAATTAATCCATTATTAACAATCATCATACCGACCTATTTTATTTCAAACACACATCATTAATGAAAATCATAAATCATTCATATTTTACTTACATGCTAAATCGTATGAGAATTACGTAAATTATTACTTACTACGTATATTAATAGTTTAAAAATATTTACTGTCTTTTTTAACCGTTCATGATATTTTACGTGGATATTCTTACCGAATACCGTTTTTTCTGTAACATTATTTCGTTCGACCTACCTCGAAGATGATTATAGTACCTACCTGGAATACATCGTTAGTAAAATAGTAAGTATTGGTACTATATTGCTCTCATAATTTGTATTACTTATCGGCTAAACAAATCAGTAGACAAGACAATGTGTAAACGATAGCGATGTGAGTTAAATTTTTATGAACTCATATTATTACTATGGGTATCTTGGTATTTGTTTGTTTTTAGATATCTGTCTAGTGTCTTTTTCATCTAATTTCAATGCAACCAATATAAACATGATTTACGAGTATATGGCTGGCAACACCGAGTTAGACGTTAAACATTCGATGATATAAGGTCATAAATATTCGAACGAATAAATTCACTATTCGAGTGTCAGTTAACACCGTAAACGTAATCAAAATCAACAAGTTATTTTTATTGAGGTAATAATCATTCATCGGATAACGGCATTCATAGGTTCTATAGTGCCCGGGGGTAAGTGGGTAAGAAGCGTCTAGAACCTATAGGAACCGAGTAGTTTTGAAAAAAAATAATGTTTATCGAGATTATGGTTAACGAAAAATTGCATATTACAATTCATATTTTAACCGGCTCCTTTAACCAGAAAGTCTTGACCGGATTAAAGTTAATTTACAATTTCTCAAAAGTTTTAAAAACATTTTACTTACGACTCTTAACTATTATATTGTGTTAATACGTATAAATTACAAAGTTATTATGTTATTTATTATTATGTACTACATAATCCAGGTGAAGTTTTATTTCATGATTTACCTAATATTAGAAAATTAAGGCAGTGAATGAGTAATTTTCCTTAGTATATGCTCAAACAAATCATTAGTTGGCCCAACAAATAAAATAACTATTAAAAAACGCTCTGATAAACCAGATTGTATAGGTATAGATTTAAAGCTGTAGGATATTATTTTTTTCATATTTATTTAGTTTTGTAAATTTGTCATACAACACAGGGCTCCTGACTTGGAAATAAATCATACAAATATAATATATATTATGTACATTATATAATATAATTGCAACTAATACCTAGAATGAGATCGAAATAAAATATACTAAAGAAAAAGTTTTGTTTATTTACGATTAAAAAATAAAATAAATTTTAATGTTATTATTGTTGATAATTAATTATGTACAATATGTTTAATTTAATGCGAGTTTAGATTGTCAAAATAAAAAGACTATTCACTGTATAGTAATCGGATAGACGACGAGTCGTACCGGTCCATCGTGAGTATTAGTAAAATAAAATAAAATAACCGGACGAGTATTGACGTACTTGTTCGTTGTACAAGATACATATATAAGACTAAAATAGTATCGACGTATACATACTTCATTACTCGAATAGTCAAATGAATACATTATTGTATAAAAATGTCAATCCTCCAAAATTGTTGTTATCGTTAACGTAAACATGCTTCAGTACAGATACTCACAATTTAGAAAATTTTGAAAAAAAAAAAATACGATTTCATTTAAAATTATTGAACACATTTCACTCAAATAGTGTAATCTTGGTAAAAACAATTCACACCTCAAATATACAGAATAATGCAGAGCTGTACAAGCTATTATGTCGTTTATTATATTATATATAAAGCATGTTAATTAATTGGGAAGTCAGTCGCCATAACTGACATGATCTAGTACGAATATGTGAGTGGAATTTTTTCAATGTAATATTTGAGTAATGACTATAATGGCTCATACGAGTATTCTACGATGATTACAAAAAACAAATTTAAATAAACGCAAACAATTTCAAGATGGCCGTTTTATAAAGTCACGTAAGTGATCATGATTTTTTTAAAAAAAAATTGAAATTAGTTGAGTTTTCATGAATGAGAATAACTGATAGTAAAAAAAAAAACGTTTAAATTTTGAAATCTTACGTTCTTCACATTTTTAATGCAAACCCAACGAAACTACTATTGTCGTTGTTATTTTATGTTACATGTCTATTTACTTTTACAACGGCTCAAAATGCCTATTTTGAACTGCTATGAACGGTTCAATTCTATTAGTCCAGGATGTTTGTGACGAAAATAACGTGTCATTTGGAATACCTCGCACCCGTTATTAGTTACGGCCTCGCGAATTTCTAGAAAAGTCGAAGAAAGATACACTGCAATATTTTTTGGTAGTCCTGTAAAAAATAAAAATGCATTTACGTGAAGTTTGGCGATTGGGATGACCATTTTTTTTATCAACATTTTACGTATTTTTTATAACATTAATGTTCATTTAAAATTTCCAATTGGAATACGTAACATTGTGATCACGCACGAGATTATCTTCTAGGGTAGCTACATAGAGATCGATTTGACAACACGTGAGCTCAAGTCTCACAATATCTAGAGCATTTCCCGTCGTGCGAAATACACCTTCAGCTACAGTAAAATAATAATATACATATGTTCATTTGTTCCGAAAAAGTTTCTTGAAGAATGTCAAAATTGAAAGCATGCACTTCTGTTTGACAAACGCTCGGATCAATGGTACGTATGCATGTTCACGGAAGCATGAAACAAATTTCCATCTTTGTGTTAAACCATAAACCATTCGGTTTGAAAAAAAAACCACGAGGATCCCATAAGTTTTCTCTATCCTACTCGTAATTCTGTTTTAAACTTTATTATTATTTACTATCGTCATAAAGAAATGTATACCATCTTCATATGATAGCTGTATACATGTGCGCACGAAAGAGTGTGCTGTGTACGAATGTTCGGTCGGGATAATCTCCAAAACCACCGAGACTCGATATTTTAATGTCCTGAAAACATAAAAGAATGCGTACATACTATGTAACAATCGCCTATAGTCGTCCTCTTGGAACGCCGAAACAAATTCATTATGTACCCGCACGTGTCGCGCGGTGCCTATTAACGATTCGAAGTTATCCGTATGAAAAAAGACGGGTTCGTAATGTGAAAAACGAAATGATTGCAACGTTTAAGACGAGGTGGCTCAGTGATTACTTATCACTTATCATTGATTTAAAAAAACTCGAAAGTATTCAAACGGGGATATGTCCCGCTGTGATTACACATTCTTCAATTTTTTACGGGGTCGCTTTAGGGACTAATTAGACGACACCTGGGCGGCTAGACGTAACTCTCTATAAACATATCATATTCATCATGTATCGCGTGGGTAAAAGAGGTGAAGGGAAGCAAAGCAGTTAATATTGTTTAACAATAACTCTGAACACTCTAACGGCAACAGCAATATAAAATATTAGATTTAATAATTATAATTATACTTATAAAAGAATAATTGTCATTCAGACATTCATTTTTTAAGATGTATCAGAAAAAATCGATGAACGATATGGACTCCTGATCAGGCTAAAAAATTGCAATAGAATCTGTATTACTTTGAATAATAAATAAAAACACCGCACTATAAATTTTTATTTTTTTTTGTTTATATTATTCCGTTGCCAAAGAAATTATAAGAAATAGTGACACAAGGTATACGATCATTTATTTAAACAAGACAACACAAACAAATTATCACACAACCGAGATGGAAAAACATAGTACGCAGAATGTTTGAAGTCACACCATTTCCATCGGTTACAAAAACTTAAAATATAATTGTTTTATATTAGAATTCTAATTTTTTATCAGCATATAAATACGAATTTATAATAATTATTACAACACGATGATGTGTCATATCATCTAATAATATATTTTCTTTCTTATCTTGCTTTAATTATAGGAACGTACTTACGGCGAAGCCATTATATTGTTGTCAAATTACAAATTTACAAAAATAAAGTTACGATTGTCGAAACATCTAGACTAGGAATCTAGAACTTAATAAAATGTTTAATTGGATATGATTAAGTGTTAAGTTAAATTTGAAGAATATAACAAAATATATTCTACCACATTTTAGATTGAATTTCTCACTGAATTTTATCGTGAGTACACAACTTTTACAATTCGTTTTCACTTGATACTTGACGCTTTCTAATCAATCGTGGATTGGTTGTTATAACCCTAAGAGAAATATTTAAAGATAACTATTGAATACCAAAAATATTAATATTATTTCATGTGATTTTATACAAAAATAAAAATCCTAGCTAGGTATATTTATAGAAAAACAATAATTCAAACTCAAACATATTAGTTACTCATAATTGACCTAACCCGTGTGGTCGTATATTTTTTCAATCAAAATGTTCACACCTATGTTACACGGTCTTGCGTCATCAACGTGAGGCCGTGTCAACTCGCTCACTCATTGATCGATACATTTCAAAAACGACAAAACGTATATATTTGACCTGAATACTTGACGCAGCAGTTCCTCCAACATTCTAGATATGTAATAAGAAAGGATTTTGAAAAATGTTGGTCCCGACCTAGACTCTTTGGTGCGAACCCGGGTAATTCGGCGTACAGCCAAAACTACCACGTACTGATTCATTTGAAACGTTGAGGGAATGTACTTATATTATTGTGTACATAGAAGCAATACCAGAGTATTTGTCAAGAATCACATTTTTATAAGGGTTGGAACAGTTTTGGGCTCTGGGTATATACATTTTTTCACATTTTGATCGCCCCGAAAATATTTCACTTCGTTTAATAAGTTGATTTCAACTATACAGCTATAGCATTATATATAGCAACACGTATGTACGGGTAATAAAAATATTACAATAATGTTGATATTGATTTCACAGAAAGACATATTCGTATAAGACCTTTTCTACTAACTACGCCGGCGAGAGAAGATCCGCTGTGGGAAATGGGAATACCTCTATACATTTATACATTGATATGCGTTGGTATGTAACGGAAAGTCTCCTACGTTTATCCAAAATAATCCCCGAAACTACTGACTCGATTTACATGCGGTTTTTCTATCTATTGTGTCTATTGTTGCGGTATAAAATTTTTAAATTTACTTTATCATCATTTAAAGTTCTCGAGTACATACTGCGTAGTAATATTGTGTTAAGTACGAAGAGACTTGAATAAGAAGAATTTAATAACCTAAATATAATCAATTGTAACTATAGTCTATGACTAATAAGTAATAACTAGGTCTCGGATTTATATGCAAGAACATATTTTCCCTGTGACATGATAAATTAGTTTCGACAAGTGATAAATTTGTTTCAAGTGATTTTCGATTAAATTAGCTACATTTGAATTTACATATTTTTACATATTTCGCCATAAATGTTTTTACATATTTCATAATTTTACTATTTTTTCTTACATACATATTTAGTCCATTTTGACAATATAGACCATTGTAGTAATATATATATTATCAGTTTATTTCTTGACATAATTTTATCGGCTGAAATATCAGATATCTTGTCGTAATATCCAAGAAATCAAAAATGTTTTCGCCAAACTCGATCCAACTACTTCAATGTATTTAGCAAAAGCTGAAATTCGTTAAAAAATCATGATTTGAAAAATGAATTTGTTGTATACATTTTTTGTTGGCTATTTTTTTTTTGTGGATATCATTAAAAAATTAGAACTTGTGTCTTAACTTTAGTTGAAAGTCTGAATATTGTACAGGAAACAGTAAAAAACAATTGAAAACGTTCAAGAAAATATTGGCGAAATTATAAATACCAAATTAAAAATATTCTACAAAAAAATTCTGGTATTGCGCAAATGAGATATCAAAAATATTCTCAGTGGTCTTTCTTCATTAGTTTCAACGGATGTAGAACTTATTCCTTCAGACAAAGTCAAAATGCAATACCATGCACTAACATCAGTCGAAAGATCATTTAATCGGCGTAAGGCAGTCTTAGGACCAAATCGACGATCCTTTGATTTTGAAAACTTAAAAATGCATTTTATCATAAATAAATCATATTAGTAAAATACATATTTTGAGTTTTTTAGCACATATTTATGTACATATTTTTATAGCATGAATATATATATATTGGTTTCATAAATACATATAAATCCGAGTTCCTACTATAATAACTATTGTTACGTATATGCCACGACTACGTTAATCTAACGAGTAACGATTGTTGAACAACGCGCGTCAAAACGCGATAAGTCGTGTAAAATAATATCAATATTGTGCTTTCAAGAAGTTACGAAACTATTAAATTAATAATTTCGTTTTAGTCGGTTCATACTAATTACACACCGGGGGATTCAATAATAACTTTTTAATTGTTTATGAAAACAAACATATATACGAAATTATTTATACATTTGTAGTATACGAGTAAACTATAAATAGATACATGCGGAGTAGTATAATATTAAACTTTTAAGTTTCATCCTTCACATTCCACAAAAATGTAATATCTCCGATGGTAAACACTACTAGTAAGTAGTAATATATGGTAATATCTGTGAAATAATATATATAAATAAATATCGTTATTACTTATATTACCTATGAAATATAATGTAGGTGCAGCAAATGATTTTTATGATGAGAAAAAACGCATCAACAGAAGTTAAAACATCCTTTTCTAAAACATATTTTCATACGTAGTTATGTTACATAATATTATGTATGTGTTATGCCACGTGGATCAATTATCACCTATAGTTGTTACCTGTCAAAAAGTTTGTAACTCGTTCCTCATAGTCAAATGTTCGTGTTTTTAAATTTATGAACTTGTTTGTAGAAATAGATATATAAATAACTGTAGTACTTTTGTTTAGCTTTGTTTTGTTTACCGTATAATAATTAAAAGTTGTGCACACAAAAAGAAAAAAAAAATGTTCAATCTTTATATTATTAGTACACTAACAAAATTAATAAAAAAGGTTAAACTTTTTTAACTCGTTTGTTTTATTTTTACAAAAACTATTACAATAGAAAAAAATTAAAAAATAAAATCATCAACAATTTGTTTAGACAATAGAATTAAATAAAAAAAAAAAAATCTTTTTCCGTGAGAGAAAAGTAACTGAGAATGAAAACAATGTATATGTATATGAATAAAATACAATATAAATGAAAAAGTGGTATGCAGTCAAACATAAAACGTAAGCGTAAAATTAATTATTTTGGTCATACATTTGTAAAATTTGAAACTTTTCGTTTACCGAGGAAAAATTTGTGTACTTTTTCCCGAGCGAATTTTTGGTGTTTGGTGTTGACGTTACAGCACGTTATTTTTTTTTTTTATGAACCGTTCGCTGAACTTATAATTCAGTAGTCAATATCGGGGTTTATATACTTAAAACCTTAGAATACAATAATTTTGAATTCGTAGCCATACTGCTGCAGTTACATTAATATTTGATAGATTTTGCGAAACGAAAAACTCATTTTTTCAAGCGTTTCTTTTAAAACGACTACTTGTGATGCTGCTAATTCGTTTCTTGTCCGAACGTGCTCCAATTTTTTTCGTAAAACACGGTCAGCTCACAAACGACCAAAGATTGGCTATTTATTATATCGTATACAGATGCTCATAAATGTACCATGACTCACGATCGCGTTGTTAAAATTGCAAAATTACTATATATTTCAAAAATATTCAATTTGCGATAAAATAGTCATGGCAGTATATACGTTGTATACCGCAATTTTCTTGAGATAAATATGGAATAAGGATCATTAAACTTTTTCCCTTGAAATTGATGTATATCTATAATCTATATATCTTGTGTATATTTAGGTATAGATTACCCTAATAACGGGCTGTTGGCTGTATAAATAGTAAATATTCTTAAAACGAAATAAATACTCGTTCTCAAAAGTAATTATTAAACAACGAATAGAAACAAATTAAAAACAAATAATAAAACTATCAATTCTTTAAATATAATACAAGTTTTTAGTATTCTTTGTATTTCTGTAAGGTCATTTATTTTGTCATCACCTAAATCAAATTTCCTGCAGGTGCCTGGAAATCCTTCCACATTTTCTTTTCTAACAATTAAATGTTTTTCTCAACAACCCGGAAAACTGTTGCAATTTTTTTTAAAAAAAAGTTCCCTCTCCAAGTACCAACCGAACACAATTTCCTCTCAGTAACCTACCATGAGTCGTAGTCATCGGAGCACTCCTCGGGGTTGAAATCGTGTACACACACACAAACACACGCGCGCACACGTCATCTTGATAAAACCAACACTAGGAAGCTAAAAATCGACATTTATCAAAATGGTTTAAACACATTGTTACAAAATAACGCGTGATCATTATTAAAAGCTGCCACGTTTTATGTATAATATAATAATGTAGACACTGTGTAACAGAAGCCGCAATAAGTACATTATATATAAATAAATATAAGGACTGACCACGCAGACGATTGAATCGATTTAGTGTCATAGTTGTGTTGATGAAATAATTAATTGGGGAGGCCGGCTTGTATCGATTTGTTATCTGCGTTTATCACGCGCGAAACGTGGCAAATTTACATTTCACCGAACCAATATACGCGGGGGAGGCCGGCGGCCGTTGGGTCAATATTTGAGTGAGTTAACTAAACCACGGTATAGGTAGCGGAATTGAACGAAGGGCGAATACTATATCAGTTATGATGTGCAGGGCGGACGGTGAATTTTTTTTTGCCGCAGGTGTACGTTTTGTTTTCGCAACATTTAAATAGATTTTGCGATATTTCGGTATGACAATTATAGGGTCCGCACTCGTTATCGACTCGAATACCTATATATAAGTCAAGTACCGTGCGTTTACGTAATATCGCTGTCGACGGAGAGTGTTAATCTGAAAACACGCTAGTCCGCTTTTCACGAAAAGTCTCGACAGTTTTCTGGTATAAAAATGAAATTGTCATTCGAGTTATGCGATCGTATCGGTTCGCGGCTGCCGCAATTAATCTTGAGTCACTAGAGCACACCCATCTCCGTCTCCGAGTTACGAGTGAATAGCGAGAGGCGAGTGCCCGAACACTATTCGTTGTTCACTATTTGTCATCATGCGTCGCGCACAATTTTAGCCAACTCGACGTTTTAGCAAAATGCTACTTTTATCAATTGAGCAGTACGTAAAAAATGGATCGGTAAATTACCAAATCACCAGATGTGAAGCGTAAAAACTGAATAGGCGTGACAGTTTTATTTTTTTTCAAGAGAGAAAATCAATTATTCCAACACAGGTAGAAAGAGGTGATGCTTAGAAAATAAATAGTATACATCTCGTATTCGAATGGTTTCAAGATGTTTACTCGTATTATTTAAAAATATTAAGTTTTTTTTTTTTTTACGTCATTTTTGATACATAGTTTTTAATATTTTTATTTTTGAGGTGTACAGTCCGTTTTAATTGCACCTTGTTTACTCGTTTAGCCTGTTGAAAATATAATAAAAAATTAACGCACAACCACATTTAATGAGTTTGCATTTTTTATGTGCACTTACACCGTGTGCAAGACGTGTTTCAACAATTCCTTGTACAATATGTACTTGGAGTTTTCACTTAAACTTACCGGAGGGAGTGTATTTCAGAAGTGTTCACGCACAATTTTACTGTACAACGACAGAAAATGAGTTTCTCGTGGACATTTTGGAACACTGAGAGTCTAATCTCGCGTTCACAAAATATCATATCCGAAAAACGTCAGAAAACATTTTATCCGTTCACGGAAGATTACACTATGTGTATACATAATATGTGCAGTCTCGACTCGCAATGCTCCGATACGATACGGAACAGGCTTACTTGCGATAATAATGCCAAAGTTAAGTTTGTTATGAAGTAAAGTTGTTATACACACGCACTGCCGTACGATTTGTAATTTATATCGCACATGGGCATGTGTAATTTATGAACTACAACGCCGATATGGGCGTATTATATTCATGGTTGTCGTTTCGACGCGGCCATTTTAAGCTTCACACGCTGAAACCTATAGGCTATATTAGGTATATTTAACGGACAAAAAATAAAAAATCATCATCATTCGAAACAAAATACGTGTGACATTAAAATGAATAAGAATAATGATAATTGTATGTATTATAATAATTTCATGTCAGTCGTAGCAGTAGGTATATGTATTATGTTATGCATAGACTCTCATCTCATCAGACATCAAATTATAATATGTTTCAATGATTACGAGCACTCGGAAGAACGGTCTTTGATGTTAATAATGGTACGTGTACAGAACAAAGGTTAAGTACGGCTTAAGTCGATCCTATTTTCGATCTTGTTCCGCGGAACGGTGGCGGGCATGTTATTTGAAGAATTCGAATGTACGTATATAACATATTTTTTACAATGTAACGTTAAATTAATTCATAACGAGATTAATGCGGGGAAAAAACAAACGGATGCACCCGCGCACGTATTGAAATTATTGACCTAGAAACATAGGAAAAAAGAGTTTTTGATTCTGACAAGGATTGAGAGATTTTCAAATGGTTTCCGTTAGCGCACAAAAGAAAGCAAATAAATCGAATCATTTTCCTCTTGCGAACGTTGAATACACTTGGTCTACGTCCCCGGTCAATATATATACATATATACAGTGAAACCTCTGAATAGCGGACACACTCGGTCAGAGAGATTTCGTCCGGTATTCGGAGGTGTCTGCTATTCAGATGGAGTACATTTTTTAAATTCATAAAGGGTAATGTGTAAAAGGAAAAAATATGGACTAATACGTTAAATCTAATCATAGGTAGTGTTATTATTTAATGTTTTATAATATAATAATATGTATAATTATGTATGTATATTAATAAAAAAAAGCATAGGTAAATACATAGATATTGGAAAAAATGTATAAAAAAAAGACAAAGGTACATAATTAAATTATATTATATTACTGCTCCCCACCTCTATTTACGATATGAAACAGTTTTCGTCGTCATCATATCATATCGTCCTATAACGACTTAAATGACTGAGTTTGTTATCGTTTTCCCAGTGAGAACGCATTTTTTTGTGGTCGTTTTGTTATTATTTACAAATTAAGATTAAAATAGGTGTCTGCTATTCGGAGATTTTCCTATTGAAAAGTTATGAATACATTCCCGATCTAAAAATCGCCCGCTTTTGAGAGGTGACCGCTATTGGGAGGTGTGCGTCAGGGGAGGTCTCATCGTATATATATATATAAACGATGAAATAAATATGAAAAAAAAAAAAATACATACGTATATTATTAATCGAAAATCAGAAAATTTAAAGTATGTTTGTAGATAACGACGGTTCAATATGTAGATCATAAAGCAGAAACAAGAGTAAATACTTACCGGATACCTTTTATATGGTAAACTTGACGTCTAAGTATAAAAAGATAGTACAGTATAACCGTTGTACATCTTCGGGGGGCAAAAAACAACCCTTATGTGTCCAGACAAAGTTCTTTATCGGGCTGGTAAAATATTATTTTACTTGGCACTTATTATCACGCGATATATAGTTCAATTGGAATCAGAAATATATTGCCAGTTGATGCTGATTTCTGATACTGTACCTATCTGAAATAAGGTTTGGAACCAATGATCTGTCTCAAATTCCGCGAGTCTATTACAGTATTAACGGAGTAAATAATAGCTGAAATCCTTCCATATACAGCGCGCACAGATTACTCGCGTTGGAAACACGTTTTATTGTTTTTAAATTAAATATTAAAGTAATTATTCGGAGCGGAAAATCTGCCAACAGTTAAAAATTATTTATAATGAGAACAAATTGAAATCAATTGGATTATTCGAAAGAAAATTAATTCCTCTAGTTTTAGTAGAAACTATATAGAATGTACAAGATAAGTTAAATTATCGAACTGTGTCGATGATTTTGTTGTGGTAGAACTTTAATTATTGATTTAATTATACAAATTTTGTAGTTTCTATGTTTTCTTATATTGTTAACGTATTATTGTGTTATTGGGAAATATATTATGTACATTTACCATTGTATTGCGAATTTTTTCACCTAACTATACGAGTATATGTATACGGTTCAAATAATATTTATGCGTATTGATGCAGGACAGTTCTGTTTTGATTTATGTATTTTGTATTTAAATTAAGCTCTTATTGATCTGAATTTATTTTTCAATTTTCAGATTGGTTTTTTCGTATACCTGGGTAGCCAAAATAATGCCAAAATAATAACATTAAAATACGTTTTTACAAAACTCGGAAAAACGGGATAAACAATAGTTAAAATTTAAATCCACCGCTCAATGAAGTCCTAATAAAAAAAATCCATTCGACGCACGAACACGACATTAAAAAATGTTGCTCAATCAATTTTTAAATATTTTAATAGTATTCATAACAGCTATTGCCGCAGAACGCCGTTCAGAAAACGGTGTAATTTAAATAAGTACAATACGAAACGCGTGTAAAATAATTGCTTTGTACAATAATATATCTTGCAAATGTATACACATATACGTATAGGTACCGATGTAAATGGAGTTTATAGAAATAATTTGCATTCAAGTTGGTGTACACGGAGCAGTAGGTATACACGTTTAAATGATTTATGACGGGAGCACAATAAAAATTAATACTTTTTTGTGTTTTTTTTTTTTTATACAGTTATGAGTTTTAAGAAAAAAAAAAATAATCCTCCACGCGGGTTGTTGTTATTATTATTATAATAATACTCGCCGCGGCGTACAAATAAATACGATACGTGTATAAATATATTATTATATTTGTTTGCAGATGCGTAACATCACACGAATAAATATAACGCGCCTACGCACACGATGCGCGTGTGTGTGTAATACGTTTTAATGAGCGCAGTTGTCTCTAAATGTACGCGAACATAATAAATTCCCGGTAATTGGCCGTATGAATAAAAAATGTCCGCAAAATTATTACCTTTATACACATTAAAATATACGTAATATCATAATAATATATACGTTAAGTATACGCGTGTACGGGTCATACGAGTGAACACACACGCACTGTATACGCGTACGCCGTACACGGAATAAAATGAACCGTTGCGGTGGTGGGGGGGGTGGTGGTGGTGCGCGGTGTTAATCTCCCGGGTCGGCAGCTTTACGTGTTCAGAGGTTAAATAATAATATACGGTGGCACCGAGTGTTACGCTCCTTTCGGTACATGTATGTGTGTGTGTGTGTGTGTGTTTATGTGCGTACAAGTGTCTGTGCGAGTGAGCGTGTGTGTGCAGCGTTTACGTTTGTACGCACCGTGTGAGCGTGTGTACGTCATGAATCTTGTCACAAATCAAATTATATACGTATACACAGGTATTCGGTGCACACTTCGTGAAAGGTCGTCCGGGAAGAGTGAAATTACGACGTTTGCACGCCTGTACGTACGCCGACCGTTCGATTTTCGCGCTATCGTTTATCACGGTAGGCACACCCGTACACGTATCACTATAAATCGTACGTTAAAACGGTTTGGGGGAAAAAAAATAAAAATAAGACAAATAATAACGTATTGGCAGCGCGCGGTTTTTCACCGTCAACTACTCGGCATCCGTTACGCGCGGATTTTGATTGTAATTAAATACAAAACACGAAAGGCTTGAAAGCGTTTTTGCCGAGTACCGCCTAACCTATGTAGCGCTTGATAATATCGTACCGTGTGTTTTTCGTGTATTCCTTCGTTTCGCTGCGCGCACGCATGCATATCCGCGCGTTTCTCCCTCTCGCCGGAAAGGGAAAATCCAAAAAGGAAGGGTTGCGTCGGTATACACCACCGCCGTGCGAAACCTTTACATATTTATTTGTCTCGGTAGCTATACACGTACGCTCGTATATATATATATATATAAAATACACAGCTGTCAAACCCTGTCAAATAACACTGCACCCTTTGGAAACAACAATAACATGTCTGTGCGTAATGCCAAGACGTTTCGCATAAAACCTCGACTCTGAAATGATTGGCAGATAAACGTTTACCAAAGCTGTATAAGTAGGTACGTTTATTGGATACACGGCGATCGGCTGTTGATGAATACATATTGTACATATATTGTGTACGTACAGTATTGATATACACAATGTGTACGAACGCAATTGTTTTCCAACGTGCAGTAGTAGTATTAAGCTCGGAGAGAAACGGATGAACGTCGAACGGGGAACCGTGTGTGTACGTCGACGTGTACGTGTGTTTATAATATACGATTTTATTTGATGCGAAACGAAAAGATAGGTTTACAGAACGGTAGAGGTATTACAGTACGTGTTTTGAAAACTTAAACACTATAACACATAGAGATATTACGATTTTTTTTTTTTTTTTAATTTGTAGCGATTCCGACATATATTTATTATTGTTTATTCTTATACATATATATTTATTTATACCAGACACCATGTTTGTTTCGTTTTACGTTTTCATACAGGTACACCGTACACGGGTACACAATGATAAAGTATACTAAGTAGGTGAATGGATGTAAGATGCGATTGTGATACACTCTGTATATTTTAATATATGTTAAATGTCTTATTACAATACGTAATAACCTTATAAATTACTGATGTCTTAAAAAAAAAAAAAAAACACAAATACAAATAAGTAGATACACATACGTGATGTGGCAGTTAAAATACTGAACTGGTCGTCTAATACAAATACAGTTCTAATGCCTATTTATAATAGCTTAAGTATTTTAAAAAAAAAAAAATACTAATTAAAAAAAAAATGACAAATTAGATATATGTTATAATAATTATTATTTTCACACAAATTAGAATGTTGATTTTAATTCCAATCGGTTTCTCTTTCTACCGCATAAATATTTTAAAATAACACCAATAGTATTTTTTTTTTAATTTTTTTTTTGTTAAAATAAACATTTTTCCACATGAATAATATTTAGTATAATATAATTTATATATTTATATAATAATAATAGTAATTATTTATACATATTGTTAAAGTTAAAATTATTAATTATTTTTTTTTAATATTCCGAGTAACGCGGTCACTACATCATACCGGTAAGAAATATTTTCATTTCACGACTTAAATTACACGAGACTTGCATCGAAATCGTCGTTTGTTTCTGTTTACGTCTAAGGGGATATAGTTTTTAATGCAATTACTACTGTCGAGGCGTTATTGAAACACAAACACTTACGAGGACCACGAAAACAACGCGAAAAAAAAAAAAAAAAATCGCATCCCGACACTTTCCTACGTCTATATGTGTATGTGTGTGTGTGAAAACGAGCATTTACGGTGACAATCACACTCGTGTATTAACCGTGTGATATGCGTGAAAACGGTAGTTCGGAGAAAACGTCCGCGCACCCTACGCCATCACCGGGATTAGGGTAACTTCGCGGAATCGAGTGCGCGCGCAGCACGTCGTGGATACGTCGTAGTGCGTAGCTGCCGAAGTGCAACCGCTGCCGCACGCGTATTATTTTATTATTACGCGAACAATAAACCGGTGGCGCGCGATCGTGTGGTACAGTCGCCGTTACCGTAATCGCGTTTTCGCCGAGGAAACAATATGATGATATAATCGTAACAACGGTAATAGTTGCAATAATAATAATAACAGCGTTACAACGCCCGCGATGCACTTGGCCCGATACCGCGCAGTCCGCGTCACGGTTGAAATCCGTTTACTGTGGCGTGTCATTTTCCCCACGAACCGACCGCGCACCATAACTCCTGTACCGTACACAGAACTCGTATTATGGATATTACACGTATACGTATCGAGTATTATGTGAGCCGCTAAACATGTACAGAGATGTATAGATGTATAGAGAGAGAGAGAGAGAGAGAGAGAGAGAGAGACGGTTTTCAAAATGTTAAGGAAAAATGCACGCGGAAAAAAAAAATAAGAACATTACGTGTGTTTGGAGAGAATTGATTGCCTTTTCTGCTGCGAACAAATACAATTTTAAGCAATTTCTCACGAGCATCTACTGGATAACAGGACGTGCGCTCCGCCTGCGCGAAACCACGTGTTTTTACCGTCGCGATAATGTGACCAGCGAGAAATATACTAGACGCGGTGATCTTTCCGTGTTTAGGGATTCGTAAATGTTATGTGGGAACCAAACAGGCGACGGAATGATATTACACCACACGGGTGAAACCACAATAATAATAATAATAATAATGATGAAATAAATCGTTAATAAATCTATCGTAGTATAATATACTGTAAACAATAGGTATATATATATGCAGTGGCGCGTAACCTCGCGCGACGCTGCGGGATGTTGCACGGGACCGACATTTAACGTGCGCAGTGACGAGTTGGGTTCCAGGAAAATGCGTTTCGGTGAAAATCCTTCGGTGTGTACCGTGTGTTGCACGGCCGTTTAAGGGATGAAGGCGTCGCCGAGAGGGTTCGATATACCGCGAGTGTTACGGTGTGTCTCGCCGGTAGCGTCCGAAAAAGTGAAACGAAAAAATAAAACCGTTTGGAACTGCGGTAGTCGTCGGTGCACACGGATTTCGTCGAGGCTCAAGCGATTTCTAAAAACGGGGTGACGGCGCTTTCGGGGACGAACTGAACCGGGTGGAAAACCCGACCCTCGCGCCAGTGCACGCCGCCACTGCACACTTCATTCACTAATTTATATATATTTATATACATTTCGTACACGTGTATACGCGCGTGTATATATATATATATATATATATATATATATATATATATATATATATATACATTTGTTCGTATGCATGTGTACGTATATATTATATATAAATATATATAAATGTGAGTATGTTTTACTTATAAATATAGATTGTAGTATATAATATTGTTATGTATATGTATAAACTGTATGCGTGCGGGTATAGGAGCCTAGCAGCGGCTGCGGGAACGGAGAGCGGTGGCGAGAGCCGAGAAGAGCAGCAACGACGAGAGCGGCCGGGACAGCGCGGCCGCGGACGTCTTGGTCGACTCCCACAGCACGCGGTCCGAGTTCTGAGCCGCGTCCGGCGCCCCGTCCACGAGCGGTTGTTCCTTGCCCGGGCACGTGTCCTCGTTCAAATCGCTCACCTTGGTCGGCTGCGGCTTGTCCATGGACCTCAGCACCACGTCCAAACCGGCCCCTAACTCGCCGACGCCGAAACCGCTGTCCACGCTCCTCGGTCCCGTCCCGGCCTGCTCGCCGTCCAGCCCGTTCTCGGACGTTTTCTGCTGCCGGCCGAACTGTTCGACGTTCTCAGCGGCCGTCGTCGTGCTGTTCATCGTGCACTCCACCTCGGACAGTATCAGTTTAATGTGCTCGTTGACCGTCTCCAGCGCCAACCGGTTCATCCACAGCAGTTCGCAATCGCACTTGAACTGGTTGCCTGCAACAAACAACGCGTTCATTTTTATTATTGTCATTAATTATTATTATTATTTCTGTCAGACGTTCATAGGTAAAATAAGCGCACGCAATAATATTGTCTTGGCGCGAAATCCAAGTATAATTACAGTACCGACGATGTACGAAGCCAATTAAAATGGAACATTAAATTATAATAATGGTAAACTTCTCGAGTGGCATTATGAACGGTTAGAGAATCAAACGTGATACAGTCCTTACGGGGAATTCAGTTTTTCCAAAACAACTGTAAAAAGAGTGAGGGAAGGGATTAATTGACGAAGATAACTCGAAACAAAGTGTAGACAAAGACGAAGGATCGTCAGTAGAATAATTGCTATTGTAATTGTTAGGAATATTAATATTATCGGACTTGTATTGTACTATACAGCAGGGGTGGCAAACAGGTCGATCGCGACATGCGTTTGAGTCGATCGTGACTTCCTTTCGCATTTTCTTGAATTTTTAAATTTTTTCAGAAAACAAGCAAAATGTTTTTTTTTTTTCGTTAATTTGTGTATCTTATGTTATCTTATGTATCTACGTTATTAATACTTATATATATATTCTAAATAAAAGTAATAAAATAAGTGTAACACGCATATACATTTTTGTTTATTGACTACCTTTTTCTTTTGTCGATCGCGATAGCCTGAGAAAACTAAGAAGTCGATCTTAATTCTATTAAAGTTGGCCGCCCCTGCTATGTAGTATATCGCTGTAATTATTACTCATCAGAGTTATCACGAAATAGGGCTGGATTTCCGATGTACTTTGCAGGTAACATTGTTCTCAAAAGCTTTCTGAGCGATGCTCGTATCGTTACTAATTCGTTTCGTGTATTTCTGAGTTTATTTTGTATTTTTTCACAATTGTTGTACGTACTCGTATTTTAAGGCTAATTTCTTAGTATTTTAAATCATATATTATATATTGGTTCTATAACTAGAATTTTAAAATTAATTTTAAGACTTCCACGCGGCCACGTGATTATTATTTACTCATAACGGCATATAACAAACTAGTACGTACCCACTCGCAATATATTATCGGACAACAATATGACAATAAATCATTTACACCGAAATTGGTGAAAAAATCAAAAATAACTTTGCGTATATCAAGAGTGCATCGAGTAGAATTTTAAAAGCATGAAATATGTTTTTTTTAAGGGAATTACGTTCCCAGTTCTGGTCATTATACCGTGGTTACTGGACGAGAGAGCCGCAACGATGGTAATAGTAACCGCGGTGGACCGTGGTCTTGTGCGCGGGCAAAGTGGACGGATCGTAAATCCGAACAAAACGAGTGGACGACGAGCAAGATTGACGGGCTCTCAACGTAGACGGAACGGAATGAATGGAAAACCGACGACGGGGACTACAACAATTACTGGCGTGCGGTAGGAACCGTAAAACGTGCGTGCGCGCAAAGGGAAACGCAAATGCGCGGATCCGGAGGTCGCGTAAAAAAGCCGGATTCGAGTGGTAAGTACCGTTTTTATTGCGTTCTGTTGAGATAGTACCAGTGCACTATTGCCTCTTTCCGGAGCACCGACAGTGGCGCGTTAGGCGTTAGGCGTTGGAATGCTACACGTCTCCAATAATATAGCGAACAATCATCGCGCAATAAATGAACAAACACGCGTAATGATTATACGTGGTTACTGTTATTTAACAATATTATAGCCGCCGTCGTCGTGATGATGTTAAACGTAGGAGGTACTGTGCGGACACGTCTCTGTCGTGCCGTCGGAATAACAATACGCATGATGCCGGGCGGGCGAGTAGATTTACGTTTCGTTGGATATATTATGTATTTGCGCACGTATAAGGGGCGATCAGAATTTCGAGCTACGCGCGGTTTTCACATCGTGGAAATAGGTAAGCCGTAAATCATACGTTTTACAACATGAAATCTCGATCGCCCCGCATATTTATATGCAGGGTGACAGTGGCGTATTTACGGGGGGGGGGGGGTCCAGGGGTTCTGGACCCCCCCCAGAACCTATCAAAAAAAAAAAAAGGAAAATTCTTGCATATTTGCAGAGCCCGATTTATGTAGGCACGCGCGGTCGCGCGGTCATAGTTTTTTCCCGTAAACAAAATATTATATAAAATATAGTTTAATATTAGTTACAACAGATAAAACAGATACATGTTCCTGCAGCATGGTTTCAAGTTATAAGTATTATAGTTAATATTAATTATGTAGAAACTGAGGCCCCCCCCCAGAAAAATTTGAAAATACGCCACTGCAGGGTGAATTATTAGGCGTTCTCACCACTTTTTCGGCCGTAGGAATGTTTTAATTTGAAATTTTATTTTCTCCACGTACAAGTCACCGTAAAAACTATGTTTTCCACAATGTTTTTTTTCGCGCAACCTTTATTAGCAGGGCTCATAACTTCTAGCATTCGGAGTATAAGTGCTATTTTGCTTTTTTTCGTTTTTTTTTTGCTTTTTTTTTGGATTTTTGCATGATTTTTATCATTTATTTTTTTTAACATTTTTTTTAGTAGCCTAAAACAATTTTTCTTAAAAATAACAAGTAATTATAGTCATATTAACTGTTCATATTAGTAATTAATCGATCGTTTTCAATGTACAAGACTCTACTCAGTGACAATCGAAGATAATTTCACTTTGAAAACTTGTACAAACACCTGATTATTCAATGTAACTTTCAAGGTAAATACATGATTAAAAATATTTAAAAAATATATAATTATAAATTTATAATTTTTTTTTTTAACAGAATAATTGCAGAATAAAACCACAAGTTGTTCATGATACAATAAAGTACAATAATTCCGATGTAATATTATTCAATTTTTTTTTTATAATAGAAGCTAAATTAATAAAATAATATAATAAATAATAATAATAAAATAATAATTTTTGTATACAAACGTTTTCTTTTTGCATATTTTAGTATTTTTAGTGCATATTTAAGCGCTTATATGAATACTTTTTGGAGCATATTTAAGCGCTTATAACAACCTTTTTTAGAGCTATAAGTTATGAGCCCTGTTTATTAGGTATGTCCTGTGGCGATACCTACAAGCTTTTGTTTTTCAAATGGGAACATCAAATTTTTTACGCAAAATATTGGTCAGTACATTTTCTGGAACTTTTGATGTAACGTAGTCGAAATTCGGACCAATAATTTCGGAGTTGTTTAAATTTAAAATTTCCTATGAAAAGTGCAAAATTCGCGGAATCTCGAATATATATTTATCAATCAGCGATACCACGTAATTACGAATTATATCATCATGTTAGGTATTATAATGCTATTTTTCTTAATACTTAAATTAGATTAATTAAAAAACTGCTCGTTCGAATTTTGATTTTGGTTATCAAAATTTACAGAAAAATTACCCGTATAAAATACCTTAGGGGGCGTTAAAAAAAACATTGTGGAAAACATAGTTTTAATGGTAACGAACACTGAAAAAAAAAATTCAAATTAAAGTATTTTTACGGCCAAAAAATTGGATGAGCACGTCTAAAAAATCATCCTATACATAGGGATATAGAATGGCCGTGTATGTGCATGTCTGTGCACTCAATTCACATAATATTACTGCGTAATGAAGTGGTTGGCGTTTAATATGGTATTACATGACTTACACCGATCGGGTGCCTACATAATATTTGCCGTATACCCCGAAGCACTTTTGGAAATTCAATCGTCATCAACGTGTCTATAATGCGCGTTAGAAATGCGGCGGCGTTATTGTATACGGTTGTATCTATAGTATGGTAATACGGCGAGTTTGCACGTATAGTATAATATGCGTCAAGTTAAAATTATATTATTTTTATTATTATTATTATTATTATTACTATTATTATTATTATTGTTATTATTATATTTCAGGATCGCGACTCTTTACGCGCTATGTTTTGGAAAATATCAACACCGAAGTATTATAATACGACGGGTATTATAATTTTAACCCCTCTGGGTATTTCTTTTAAAAATGGATACGCCAAGAACGACGACAACAATAAATCGATTAACTGTACGTCGTCGTCGTCGATGTCACGAAATAATGATATGCCGAATAATTTGCCCACTCCGCCGCTGTGTAAACCTGCGGGGTCTTCGTACATAAATATACCTATATTATATACATATATATTTATATATAAGCTATACGAGTTCCGAAAATAACGGTGTATCGAGATCGACGTGAATCCAAATAATCCAATTACGTTTCAGTTTTTTCAGCAGACACTTCAATTTTCATCAATTCACCCCTAATTTTCATTTATCGCATTCCACCCGTAGTGCAGATTTTGCTGGTTCCAGAATAAACGAGATTCACAATGCGCGTAGTTGACGTCCGCGTCCGTCTCAAATTGAAACACGGTAAATCCTATACCGCACCATCGGGTTTCTTATTTTGTCATTCGTCAACATTTAATAATAATATTATTACCAGATTGCATTTCGTTTCGTGTTTATTAGATTCATAACGGTGCTATCGCGGCTTTATTTACGGTTATGTAGTGTTCTTTTAAACGGAAAACTGTTTTCAAGCCCGCAAAAAATGGTTGAGCACTGCAAATTCTTATTTCAGCCCAATCAATCGGGGATGGAAATCAACCGACGATAAGAAAGTCGCGAACCACACACAATAATATAATAAAAAATATGTAAGAGCCAAGAGCTG
The DNA here is from genome assembly GCA_949715065.1 of Periphyllus acericola. Taxonomy (NCBI): domain Eukaryota; kingdom Metazoa; phylum Arthropoda; class Insecta; order Hemiptera; family Aphididae; genus Periphyllus; species Periphyllus acericola. The sequence goes on along the minus strand of OX454268.1, from coordinate 14,014,648 downwards.
ATTTTAAAGGTAGATTTAAAGATTTTCAATTAATTAAACAGTTACTTCGATTTTTTAGAAAACCTTTTTGCAGTTAAAGTTGTTGAAAAAAGATGACCAATATTAAAATGTATTTTAACGGATACAGCAGCTTTACATATTTAAGACTTAGAGCTATTGGAAGATGAAGAAATGAAGCAGTTCAAATACAGTTGTCATTCTTAGTCGGAATTTCGGAAACATGTGCCTGCTATGAAATATTCTTTAGAGTCTTTATGCTGAACATTGAAAATAATAAAATCTAAACATAGCTCGAGTTTAATCGATGAACATCATCTAACAGTTGTTAAGAACTAAAACACATAATCCACACTTCAAAAGCTTAGAAAATAAAAAATGAACACATAACACATACGTTAGGGTTATGTTAGGTATAAATTAAGAGTTAAAAAATATGTAAAAGTTTGAAAAATAATTATATATTTATGTATTATATCAAAAACATAATATTAAATCAAAAAAACTATATTTTTTAAAAATGTTTTGCGTCTTACGATTAAAAGACGCGAGCCTCAATTTGGGCCACACCAATAGTATAAAATTTTAGTGAAAAAGATTCGTTGTAATTTTTTAATTAAACAAGAAAACAGTGAAAACACGGTTATTATTTTTAACGAATATCGCCCATTTGTTTTTCGATAAGCCGATAATTTTTCGAGCGCAATCATGCACTAATATCAACGTAAATCTACGTCGGTATTTTATGTCGGGAACACGGTAAAGGAGAACTGCAATGACCAAACAAGGTAATACCGAATATAATTATTTTAACATAGGTTTAATATACATAGGTACTCTACACAGTATATATATATATATATATATATATATATATATATATATCGTACACGAGGTAATTTACAATACAATAATAAGTGTACTATAAACGCTCTCGAAGTTTGCGGAGACCATTCCATTATGTTCAAGCAGCACGCAGTATATACTCCGACCATTGTCAAATACCAATTTCGTTTAGTACGTCGTCAATCCGATTAAACTTATGCGAATCTACTCTGATGCAGTTTATTATTGTGTACCCAGAGTTTTCAGTAATTAATTTAGAGTTGCCGACAAAGCGCCCACAGGGATGTTCACCATTCGGTATCATATACGCATACGCGACGCGTCTTTCGTGCCTCTCCCCTACCCCTTGGCCCCGTCACCCGTACTCTTGGTACTTTTGTTCTAAATAATACGTACGCGTCCTACCCTCTACCGTGTACTAACTCGTATGTAAACAATATACACGTGTACGCGGTTTTACGGCAAAACGGTCGGATCAAAGAAATTTACATTTTTATGACGTTTTTGACAGCACGCGATAAATGGCGGAACGCGAATTTTTTCCTCTCTTCGAGACACGTACACCACGACACTATACCCATACACCAGGTGGGGCTTTCGGACAAATTTTGTCCCGGGGATCGCGAGAAAACTGTTCCGGGATCGCCATAAGAGTAAACGAACAAACAGTTTTTCCGATCGAAGTATATTATTTTAACAACAAATCCAATCATTTGCTCGGCATTCGAACGTACGATGGTACGCGTCATGTCGAGTAACATTTATTCAAAACAAATTATCTATACGTTTTTCTGTTGATCCTTTGAAGGAGTCGCGTTACGAAAAAAAAAAAATAAAAACATTAATAAAATATCGGGGGTAGCGATTCGAAAAAGGTTGAAAACCGCTGGCGCATACAATAATAATACATTATCGTACATCATTACAACGGTATGGTTTTATTGGTTTCATTTATTTTCTTATCGTAATACATGTACACGAGTACGTATTGTGTTGCACGTGGTATGCGTGCATAATATTATGATGTTGTACGTAGAGATATATTGCAAGTTTTACGTCGTCGTACGCAATCAATCACCTGCAGTTAGGTATCTAACAAGTATACCGTGAATGACATAATAATATTGTTAAAAAAAATCAACAATCGGGTATTTCGATCCGTCATCGCGGTCATATTGAAAATAAAAAAAAAAAATAATAATAAATACGGTCGACGATACAATCGTGCGCGCGTACGCCAACGTCTGTCAAAATACACCGTCCGTATGTTTATGGCCTTTGTGCGCGTCAGAGATATGTATAATATATTCGTACGGAATTATAAAAAATATATATTATTCAAATTGGCCGCGCTCTTATCTATAATAACACGGACAAAGTCTGCATGTCTGCACACACATGTCATTGCGATTTTCTCTATAGCTCGCCGATTGCATCCAATGGCGCACACACGAAAAAATGAAAAAATAAATAAAAACGTATATCATATCGCCATACGTATATATTATTATTCGGCTATCAAGACAGATGACAATTCACATGGTATTGTGCGCGCGCGTATTCGTGCGATGTATCTACGCGATAGGTGTACTTGGGTCCGGGGATTAGGGCCTCGAGATATACTCAAGTCCTCTAATAATAAACGGTGTTTTCATCTTGATTAGGGCGAAATACGGAATGAATATTAGACGCGTTTAAGGGACGAAAGCTTCTAGCGAGATTAGATGACAAAACAAAGTCCACGGCCAAAGTCGCGTACGCGCTGCTGCGGGAGAATTATTAGGGCACGCTACGCCCTTGCGTGTGATCCCGGGTATAAATAATATTCACAATTTTGCGATCGGCCGTGTGCACACGCACGCAAAAGTGACATCATTATAGCAATAAGCTGTACATCGCATATTGTAATATATTAAAACGCCTTGGTATTGCCGTTTATTTGAAACCGGACAAGTGCGTTGGTCTTATCGCGTACTGTAAAAATGGTTTTTTATTTTTTTTACGACTAACCAATAACGATTTGTACGCAACAAAATCAGAAATTACGTCGTTAAATCGGGTCATAATTCATCGCTGTTTGTAATAAAAGTGTATTAAAAACAGACTTCCGCTATTGGCAGTCGCGCGTAGCGGTCTCAGAAATGATTATCATTCAATCCTTCCGGTCCGTCGTCTGGAAAATAATGTTGTTCGACGCCCGACGAATTCAACGTAATAATTATATTATTAAGCTTTTAATTATTCATAACAATACGTTGTATAGTTATAGGAACGCAGCACGATACATTTTACTGAAGATATCTAGCTGCTGGCATCTGCTGCGTAATCTCTGAAAATTGATTAATTTACCGTAACGATAAATCTTGATCGTGAAAATTTGATTATTTTTACGTACGAACGACAGGTCCGCAATTAAATCACCCAGATGATCTTGCAAAGTGAAAGCACCTTCCCGAAGGATTAGTATCATAATTATTATTACAGCGCCAGGCTAATTGGTGCCGAGTGCAATATTATATAAGTTATGGCAAATGCTCAAAATTGCGAGGTTCTCTCGTCAAGCGGTAAGCTACACTGTAAGACAAGACTAGACTGTTCACCTCATTGTAAATCGTATACATTTTTTTTTTTATTATTTTCACTATAATGGAACAGTTTGGATTGTGAGCGAATCGTTTTACACTGATGCGTTTCTCAACAAGTATATCAATTATTGGTGGAGTATGAATGTGTGTGTGTATATTTATTTATTTTTACAGAAATAATTATTGTACAAACTTATTGCACGCTACATAAATATAGTTCAGTAACTGTTATTAAGACATCGTGTAAGTGTATTGAATACTTTTTCACCAACACTCATAAACCAAACCTTATAAAACGCCTTCATGAATATTTCAGTTTATTCCAAATCATTTTTCATACTCAATGATTTAATGTTTTAATTGCTTTTAAATAATATATTTTCTCTATAGCAGGGGGTCTTCAACCTTTTTATGCAGCCGGCCCACGCTTTATTTTCCACAAATCTCGCGGACCGTATCGGTACGTAGTGGAAAAATATATTTTATAAAAAATTCAGTTTTATTCTCATGTTTGTGATAAAATTTAAAATGACGACTGTTATTGTTTTAACAACATATATACATCAATATATTTCAAATTCGAATAACAAATTATTTATTTCATTCGTTATTTTCTTTTTAGTGTGATAATTGACATCGTTATTTGGAAACAAAATGTTCGATAGGTATTTATTTGTATCTGAGACGATATGAAATCCTCAGTGAGTTTTCTAGGTTAACGTCAGTTAAACGAGTTCTAGTTTTTGATTTGACAATTTTCATTCTTTGAAAAATATGCTCACAAGTGTAAGTACCGCCAAAGAGTGACTTCATTTTCAGCGCGTATTGATTCTTTAAGTAGGATATCGTAAGTGTCATTTTGAAGGAAAAATTGAAAGTTCATCGTTATTATACTTGTCTACTGTTGTATTGTTCTGTCAATCAATAATATCCATGGACTACATAATTGAGCGCAAACGATGGAAAAAAAATAGACATTGCATTCGTCGAATGCATAATTCCACAGGGCATAGCGCATACAACACGCGTAGGCGGTAGGTACCGGACACATGTACCAATGCAATATGTGACCGAAAATTGATGTGTTCCCAACAGAAGTAAAATATTTATTCCCGGGCCACTGCTATTATCATGCGTGTTCGACGTTTACATTTGAATATATCGCGTTAAACGTCACACGGGCGTCGGCTACTTTCGTCACGTAGGTCGGCGCTGGATAATAAAGAAATCCTGTCGAGAATAACGTCGGTAAAGCATAATAGTGAGCACGCGCGTGCCATTCGTACACATACAAGTTTTCTAATTTCCGGCCGCGCGCGCACGCGTGTATTTATGGTATCGTTCGCAACGTGCGGTATACATCATATTTATACTCGGCATAAACATTGTTGTTGTCGTTTACTACGGTTACCTGGTATATTATAACGGTTAATAGTGGTTGTCGTGGGCCGGGCAATGAAAAACGTACCTATGTGGTTTTCGCCACGGACCGCTATACATATACGTATTACACGTTGTTACCCCGCGGACGCGTGTGCCGCGAATGCCGTCGACGAGTTTTACGTCGAACTTTTAACGGGTTTACTTTGGGGATGAACTTCGGACGCACCGGAATTACGTCCGCGCCGACGTTTTCCAAATAATTGGATGCCACCGTATTACGTACTGTGTACGATGTACTCACGCGCACGCACGCACAACCCCGTCGGAGGGTCGGGCAAGACGCCACGTTACTCACCCGCGCCCTCGGAAAATAACGTAAAGTTGTAGTTTATTATAGGTATCGTAGCTAAAATCATTATTAATATTAGCAAACGTACGCGGCAGCAGCGATTCGACGTAAGGTTTACTCGAATTGATATCATCAAAGTCTAAATAGATAATTAAGATGATTAAATATAATACCAATAGCAATGCGTGCTCGGAAAGGATTCGGATAAATGTGAGTTACCGGAAATATTTTGGACTAAATAATTGTATGTTTTAATTACTAAAATGGTAAATATGTCGTATATATATATATATATAATGGGCACGTACGTCTGTCAGTGAATAGTATTTTCATGTTTTACCTGATTACCGCGATGGGTTATCACTATAAAGTCAATTTATTTGTACGTTGTTCGTGAATTATGCAATGCTCGAATTGGAAAAATACGACTATAACAGGGTGCGCAATTGCTAACGAAAAAAAGAATAAAAAATAAAAATTGGTGGGACCACGGATCATTAGGGTGCGCAAAAACATTTTTGAAACAATAGTTATCAGTCCACTGGTGTTTCTTCCCCAAAGTTCGAGCGTCGATATCATATACACTTATTGTGCTGCTTTGTAAACGTGTACGCGTATACGTAACTGGAAGTGCGATAAATGCGGATTTAAGACCTTAACCTATTTTCGGCAGAACATTTAGGGTACCCGTCGTCCGTTCACCCTTCCCGCGCGAAAGAGAAATAATCACGAACAACAAGTGGCAATACTTCACCACACCCATAACATTCACAAGATTATGGCTCGTATACGGTGCACGAAACGTACTTAAACGCACCTCGCATGTACGTACTTTTGCGCAAACAAAGACGTTCCTAAAAACCTTAGAATATTCTGCGTAGATTCCGAGTGCCTATACTTACGTTTCTATCGTAAATGCGTGTACACGCACGCGTACAAGTATAACCATGTATACAGATGTACATAATATTATATGTATACACATAAAGATCAAGGGCGAACGTAGGAAATTCGTCTTTTCGTATCCTGTCGGGTTTTCAGCGTTTCAATAAAAGAACCGTTCGTGCACAAAAATTCGTGATACGACTGGGGCGGGTGGGAAAAAAAACATAAAAAAAGTATATAGAATTACATGTTCGAACACGGAACAGCGCGAGATTACTGTAATACCGTATGATTTATTGTATGAATATCAACAATTCGTTTGTGATGGAGAAAATTGGTATTTTATATAATATATATACGCGTGTACATAGTGTACAAAACAAAGTCTTACCTCTGTAATTCACGTATTGCACGCGAACTCCCTGGGCATTAAAATAATTTTTCCGATGTACTTTCGAAAAAATAACCTAACCTATATTCGTCAGAAGAAATTAGGAAACTACTTGAAAATTGCAAAAAAAAATACCGAGAATTTACAATTAAAATAAAGATTATAGTGATTAATAGGTATCTGAATTGAGAGATTTACTGCATAAAGGATTTTCAGTAGCAAACAATGTTAATACCGTAAAACGTATAGCGAGAAGAATTAAAAAGAAAATATTAAAATTCCTGACGTAAATAAATTAACATGGTATTTTTTTCGAACCGCGCATTGTCTGAGTTGGTTTGGCGAAGTTGATCGAATAATGTTTAGCATTCGACGGGCCATACGTTACTTATTTATATTAACGCGCTTCTCTTGTTTTTACGTGGTCCCACGTGTCCGATTAATTCGAAAGTCGAACTAGAACGCGCTCGTGCAATATGCGCGTGAACGGTAAGCTAAAAATATAATATAAATATACAGGGTGATTTTTTAACCATGCTCAAACCCTCGTTCGGTGGTAAAATAGCTTAAATTTGGAATTTTTTTTTAATGTCGTAGTTACCATAAAAGCTATGTTTTCTATAACTTTTTTCTTCATGCTACTCTATGGGTGTACTGTGGCGATATAAAATTTTATTTTTAAAATTGAAGCACCCATATTTCACTATTTTATTCAGGGCATTTTCTGTGAATTTTGGTGTATCGAAATCAAAATTCAAACGAGTAGTTTTTGAATTATTCTCATTTAATTATTAACCAAAACAGTATCATGATTCATAATACCTTATACCACGATATAGTTTGTAATTACATGTAATTGCTGATTGATACATATTCGAGATTACGCGAATTTCACATTTTTTATTCTCAATTTTAAATATGAGTAACCTCGGAAGCATTAGTCTAATTTTAACTACTTTACATCAATAATTCCAGAAAACCTAACTGAATTATATTCTGCGTATAAATTATGGTGTTGCCAATGGAAATAATAAAGCTTATATAGCTACTGGAGACCTTTCAGTTGTCATGAAAAATAAAGTTCAAGTAAACATAGGTCTTATGGTAACTTGAACATTAAAAAAAAAAAAAATCCAAATTTAAGAATTTGTACGTCCGAAAAAGGTGGAGAACGTGGTTAAAAAATCACCCTGTAAATGTACATATAGGAGAGGAATACGGCCGTTGCCATAAATTCGTTAGTCGCGACAAGTAAACCACCCTCGAGACGAACTATACGGGCCGCGTAGTTATACTATACATTATGCATACATACAGCCGTATGCGTGTTTACGATTCACCGTTCGGTTATGCACCGCGCGATAAAATGCGTGCGCGATGCGAGACTTGCAAGACTTGGAGCACTTCAAATCGATTCGGGGCACGATTCTCAGATTTTTTCGCAAAAAAGGCTACGGTGAGCAGTACCTATGCGTACGTGTAATAATACGTGTCCAAATCTTAGAACTATTATCATTATTATTATTCGTGCGGACAGAACGAGAAAGAAATTACAGCCCAATCGTTTTAGAACCGTCCGGTCGGGCACAGCACCCGATCGGTACGGGGCGTACGCTCTGAACGTAGAGCTGTAGTGGGTTTTAGCGTTATTACACGCAGTACAATGTGTGCGATTCGAAGCTGCAGTGTGTTGTGCTTGTTTGAAAGGGATCAAAAAGAATTCGAAATAGCGATTATTGTGTGCGGGGCGCAGTTAATAGATCACCAGAAAGATCAAAAGTGAATCTAGTCCGCGGGTGGTGCGCGAGTTCAGTTTCCCCTATAAATGCATAATATACATGTATACATATCACTACGGTGAAGGACCTTCGGTCGACGACGACGCAGATGAAAAATAAACAGGACGACGACGACGACGACGACGCGACGCGTATCCCTGACTCATCGCAAAACGAGAACGCAGTATAATATAATGTATATAACGCTGCAGTGGGTATCGCGCGCGCGACGTCCCTAGGGGTTGAGGACGACGAAAAGGGTGCGGCGTGTGGCGGCCACGCGGTGTGAGCCGCTTTTTTTTCGTTTATTTAATTTCGTTTTTTTTTTTTCGCGCGCTGGGGGAGACTTCAAGGATCAAAGACGCACGCGCTACAAATAATACTAAACAGCGCGCGTACACATATACGTATACTTTTATATAACTACACTACAAATAGTGCGCGAACCTACGCGAACGCGTGCTACTTAATATACTCGCGTTGTATATATATAATATACACATCACTGGTGTTGAGAGCGTATATATTTATTAGTCAAAGGGCGCGTGTTAATGTTCGATTAATTTAAACCCATTATGGGATTTTATACATATATGTGTATACAACTGACGGGCGTGGGGCAGGTCTCGTCCTTCCTCCCTGTCCGTGTGTCTCTCCGATCATTATCCCTTTACGCGTTTCAAAGACCTCCACGCGGAAAGAGTGTATTACGCGTCGTATACGATATATTATATAATTGAACGGCCGGGAAGGTCCTGCAGGGCGTCCACGAGGAGAAGGATGGATTAAAAGAGCGCGCGTGTGACTCCTCGTCCGTCGGTCGGCCGGCGGTGGCGGGAAAGCTCGGGGCAGAGCTGATGAGAAGAGATAGAGAGAAAGAGAGTGAGAGAGAGTGAGTGAGAGCAAACGATGATACGCGCCGAAGGCTGCGTGTAATGATAATCTGTTGCCAGTGCGCCGTTTGACAGACACACTACGACCGACTACCTTGCTACCCCCGCGGGTCACCCCGTGACAATAGTGCGGGGTGTGATGGTGATGCGTGGGAGGCTACGGATGTCAAATTTAAATTACACCATAAGCCCCCTTGTACATAATATCATTTATATATCTATATTCGAGTATGCATTGTGTAAACCTGCTTAACGTACAAGGAGTTTCGAGATTAATTGATCTCGCCGCCACCGATGGTTCAGACTAAATTCGTCTTCGCGACCCCCTTCCCCTTGCTGCCCTCCCACCTATACGTTGACGACGACGTTACGAGCTTAACCATTCTCCGTAATAACGTGCGCGCACACGGGGTAGTTATACTTGCGTATATACCGACCCGACAATCACGGTTGTTACTATATTATAGGTATATAAGGTATAAGGCATACTTGTACATATATTATTATACTGTTTTCTCCAAATTTTAAAACACTCTTGTATATCTCATGTATATCCACGATTGAGGCTTACTTGTTGCTAAACACTATTATACGCGATGTAACCCACGCGCTTGCATACGTAAATTAAATAATACCTTCTGTTACGTAAATAACGATGTGATTTTGATTCTAACGGAGTATATATTATATGCGGTATGTTTTCCCTCCCAAAGTCTCAAATGAAAAATAACGAGCCTAGGAGTATTTATTCACCATTCATTTTTAGAAAATTAAGAAATCATAACAGTTAAATATTATATATAATACGTACAATGCACGTACCTATGTATGTATTATTAATTTGAATTATTAAGGTGCTGGTAAGCGGGATATTTCACTGCAGTGGAATCGTTTGGGAAAATGATGAGGACTAGTCTTGGGAAAATTTGAAGAAATGAGTAGTGGACGGACCGAATCGGTAAGGAAACGAGTACAATGGTAAGAAGCTGCGGAGTTGCGGAACTGTATTGTCTTGAAACATTAAGCCTCCTACCCTCTCCTAACCTAACTTAACCCTCTCCTCACCATTTAAGCCCCCGTAGCGCCGATTGCCCGTACCGAACGGCCGACGGGTATATGAAAACGTACACTGTTGCAGGTTCGATGGTAAGTTCACATTTTTCGTCCGAATTGCGTTCGATACCGATACTACGATTGTGTTGATTTCGTAGTATTTCCATGAGCAACGCGTAGTAAGAATGACATGTTTTTGAACTTCGACTTCCATAAATCGAATTTTAATATACCGTAAAACGTTTCGAGTACTGCTCATTGTCGGTTAAAAAGGAAAATGTAATACGGTTGGAAAAATCGGAACGAACAATTTATCTCAAGTGGGATCCTTTTTTAATAATTCTTATAGGGCTTGAATACGTCAACCGTATGCCGGTGGGCAAACAATGGGTGGTTTTTACTACGTCGCAAGTGTGAAGGAACAACAATTCGAGAACTCACGTTAGGCCGCGGATCGAACCCCCTTCGTTACGAAATGATCGTGTCCAGTTGCTATTATGATTATGAGTATTATACGTAATCGCAAAACATATAGCTTTAGATTAAAAATATTATACAGTTGGTATCGAGTTAATAAATTACACGGACAACATATGAATCGGTGCCACTGCAATAAACAACTGTTAGCCTTCAAATATTTTCATTTTTTTTTTACGACCGAGCATAATAATTTAATGTAAAAATATGACTACTGCGCGGTTTTTAAAATGCAAATAACTATGTGTTTATCTTATGCATAATTTACCGTAATAATGCGTCTTAACCGCTTAACTTAAAATCAAAGCACTGTTCACGTCGGTCATTTTCTCGGAAGTTTCTAAAGATTATTACGTTTGCCATTTTATTATTTCCTCGATTTGTTTACGGGGAACAATGAAAATGTTCAGTTAGTCTGCGCAACGGGTTCTGCGATAAATTCGAATTCAAAATATGGTGTGACGCGCATGAAAAATGTCGAAACTAGCGAAACAAGTTTTATGTCAGATGAACTATCCAAAATTACGTTTTACTAATGGCTTAACCGGAAAACATGTATGGTAATTTTTACTAATTTCCACCGTTTTGACTAAATCTAGGGAAACCGATCAATCGTGGATAACGTTATATATACATTTGTTTTATTCATATTATAATCAAGATTCATTTACTGCAGTTATTATACGTTGTTGTTGGTACACACGAAGCACGCGCATGTATATAGTTTACTTTCCTTAAAGTTATGTTAAACATTATAAACGAACTGTTTACGAGTCATTTACAAAATGTATATTATGCTCGGACAATACGCGTTTTGAGTTATTTCAATAATATTTCGTCCAATCAAAATCAACGTGTAAACGTAGAAGTATATATAATATTTACGTAAATAAAAATGAATTTAAACGTATTGTTGAGTATTTCGTGGGGAATCTTGTAAGCGAAACACGTATAAACGCGAATAAACCCGATCAGATTTTCAATGAAAAAATAGCTGATCACGAGAAGCGATACGTACAACGTATTCTCGATTCTTATGTTGAGCTCAAACATTCGCTTGCATAGCATTATTATTTAGAAGAAAAAAAAAGGGAATGGAAAAGTGAATTATATTACTATTACGGCCGATGTTTATTATTTATAGCTCTGACTTTAATGTTTGCGAAACGTTTTTGACCGGAGTACATAAAAAAAAAAATTTATATTTATAAATAAATTACAGGTCGCCGTTAAAATGAAAAATAAGAACGTTCGCCGAAAAACGTACCTATTAAAACTAAACGAAACTTTATTGCGACGAATAATAATTTGACGTGTAATACACTTTTTAAATTAAAATTAAGCTTCCAGCGGTACACATTTTTGTCGGTCAACGAACATTCCGGAAACGTAACGAAAGGTGACCGAGGCCGATGCAGCGCGCACAATACTATTATTATATTACACGCGAGACGAGATATTATTGTAGTTTACTGCCATACACACGCGGATGCTGTGCGCAGACAATAAACACCACGGTCCTAAGCCGGTCCCACACGACTGGCGATATATGGCGAACACATATTGGTCTTTGCTCCTGAACGTCTGGTGTGTATATTTACCAGTGCCCACCCCAGCCTTCGTGGCCCGGCACTGGCATTCGCTTGTCATGGTAATTGTTAATTCTCACGCGCGCGGGTTGTGTAGCTTACGGCCATTTACGGCAGTTCATCGCATATTATCCAACTCAAATGTAATTATAAGTCGGTGCGAAATGGATCCTGAACATATTATTTTGTAGTACATAAAAAAAGTCGTTTCGTTTATTATCGTGTATAAAATATTAAAATTATTTAAACAATTTTTTCTGTATCCAATAGGATTTATTAAAACACTTAAATATAAACATACGGTAACACACCAAAATATTATCATTATTCAGAGTGTATGCAATTAGTTATCTCTGTGGGTACCGATGGGTCTCTGAAGGTCCAACTCCGTAACTCCCTCTAAAATAGTTAAATCCTCTCATAATTTTGAAAGTCCCTTCTATAGAGTACTCTGATTGGAACCATATATATATATGTATAAATGGGTGGTATAGGTCGAGATTACTCAATATTGAAGTAATTTAAAGGAAGTGCAATTTTCTAAGGTAAGGCCCGACGACTTATCGGTTGTCCGTTTAGCGAGACACATTTAATTTCACTCGCTCGCGCTGCAGGTTATAGTTATTTGAGGTTATGCACTCGATATTTTATTACCGAATAAACAAATTGTTGAACAATCGTCTCAGTTTGTATGAATCTTATTTTATTCTCAATTCTAAAACCGTGGCCCGTGTCTCGGTGATCTATATTATTTTATCTAAACCTCTACGGTTATGAACACTTACAATAATTACATAACCTCAAGTAAGTACAACCTTCAGCGTTGAATTTGAACTAAACCTGCCTCAACAAGCCGTGCCGATACCGCGTTGTAGGCAGGCGGGTGTGATCCGTGTCGGACCTTATCTTCTAAGACCGTGATAAACACCGACCATAAGGTACTATATAGATAACCGGGTGCACGCGTTTGTGCGTGTAGCGCTACGCGGAATATTTTAATTGTAACTTATATAATATGTATATCAGTGCAGATTGTGTACAATCAAAATGCTAATCGGTCGTCAATATGTATTTAGCGGCGATCAGCTCGATTGCCCCGTCGCAGTACCGCCGCGAAAACACGGCCAAAGTTTATCGCTTTTGGCGGTTAAACGAACACGTTCATTTCGGCGTAAAGGCTGCACGGGGCAGGCGGACCACTCTCCACCGCCGGGTACCGCGGCGCTGGCATCAAGAGCTGTTAAGATAAGACCTAACGGGATTGTTATTTAAATCACTCGCGGAAGATAGCCGTGTAACCGTGGTTACACGTTGCTCTAAATACTGCGTACAGCGTAATGTTTTATTTACGATAAAGCTGCAGCGACTGTTCGAGGCGCATAATGGCGCCGCAACAATATTGCACAGCGAGCTGCGGTATCGTCTACAAAACTCTACATATTTATAATGACGTATATACAGTCTTCACCTTGAAAAATTGTATTAAGTATAAGCGTTTAAAAAAAAAAAAAATGTTGAACCGTCCGAAGAGGTAATATTTTTTATTTTTTTTAATCATCTTAATCGACCAAATGTCTTATTATCTGTATTTACGTTACTTCAAATCCATTAAAGTTTCCGTTTTTAAACGGTTTCATGAGAACACCCGCGCCATTCGTCTTACGAACATAGAGCATAGTAAATCCGCGATCAGAAGAACCCACTTTGTGCTGTTAACATTAGAGTAAACTGACGTATTACACTATTACCTCAAATCTGAAGGGAAGAACAATAACTGTTCGATGTCTTAGGCTATTTCACGCTATTTCGACTTTGAAGGCAGTCATGATCTTTTTAAAAACACAATATTTTACTACCTTAAAAAATAAGTTGTTGTAAAAAACCTATATGCCCTCGTACAGGTAATGTTCGTTCCTTTATGTTTGATAACAGGTCGGTTTACTCCAATATTATAGCTAACAACGCAAATTATTTTCCATGATAATCAAATTGATTGTAACACCGGCTGTTGTACTTTCAATGCATATACGTATTAAATATGGTACTCTTTAGTACCTCATCAACACTTTTTTTTGTCAACTGTAAAATACTAACTGTACTCAATAATAATGAAACCATAACAGTAATTTTTCAAAATCGATTAAAACCCCCATGTTAATATGATTTTCAAAATCAAAAATCAAAATTTTTTTTAAATAGATTTTTTGAAATCCAAACTCTAAATGAGTATGATAATAGTAATTAGTCATTGTTCAGGTAGATACGGTGCGAGAGTAATAATTAGGTATAATAGTTCACTCCTACGCTTTGCGCGCCATGTGTTCCGTACACTTTGTCCATTGTATTATTCTGCGCGCGTATATTGTGCATATAGGTGTATTAGATACAGCACGTTATAGCAATAATATATCCGACGAATGTAAACTTTATTAACCAACGTTAATATCACTTTAATTTATGCTCTTGGAGTTTAAGAAACTATTTATATAGTAGGTATATACTAGATAATTAATTTAAATTGTACATTTAAATACGTTCGAAAATAAAATTAATTTATGTAAACTCAAACAGCGATTATTCTGTTTTCGGTGCGGAAGTTTGTAGCGCGGGTGAGCTGAATAAGTTTGTCGACCTCGTTAAGAATTTAAGTTCTCTGTCTATAAGTTATTATTCCGATACCTAAGTAATATTAACAAACGCGCGACGACGTGCTCGAGTGTACAAAATACGCTGTACCGCGGGTGCTGGGTAAATCTCACGGCAGCGTTGAGCCGGCAAAATACAGCATTATATTGTTAGGCGTACGCGTAATTGACACGGATGAAACATCTGCTGGATACGTTTCATGATCACAAGCTCTCCAGTCAACATAACATAATAATATGTCGAACCGCGTACGCTATTAAATAGTTCAGTTCGTCAATTATTGTTATAACGACCGGAACTCGAATAGTGGTGCACTCATCGCGTTTAACTACCGTTTTCTCGCATACAGCCATTACGCGCCGGCGAGTGGGGCGCATGTAAGTTCCTACGCGATACGTGGCGGGTAAAAAAAATGACATGCGTAAGTACCTATACGGTAAAAAAATCAGGTACATACGGTGAGTCCTTACAAGGTAGAAACAAGGGACGTATATAAGTATATTCCTACGTAAAAATAAATATATCATCATTTGTCTCGTAATTTTAGAAGAAAAAAAAAATATATTTTACATGGCTTATTTCTTCAACTTGAACATTTAACATAATGGTATTGAGTAATTTTTCGCGTCGAGTACTCTAAAGTATTATCAATTATAAAATATTCATTTTCGGCATATTTTTTATTCATTTTTGACGATGTGTTACAATTTCTTATTTCTGTGTACGTGTTCGTTTGAAACTGTTTGGCAATTTAAGGAATTTTAAAAATATGTGTATGTCAGTGATGACAGTTTGAATTGCAGGAACTAACGCGTTAAGTCATTTTAACTAACACGCTCCACTTATTCAACCGTATAAGAACCAACGTACGAACCTGTCTTTTGCCGTGTAGGAACTTACATATGTATCTTTTTTTTTTACCGTGTAGGAACTTCCATGTGTACCTATTGACTTGTGTACATTTTTTACCCACTACTTCCGTGTAAGTACTGACGATTCCTTTGCGAGTGGCACACTTGTTGTTGTATCAATATTACGTTGGTAATAATGGGCTTATTTTTATACGTATACGACGTGTAACATTATAAGCGATTAACTTTTTTCTTATCGAATTATTATAATTATGTCGAAGAGCAGCCAACAGCGGCCACTATACACAGGGTGTCCTGCTGAGGAATTATCCACGGTGTCCTGAGATAATGAACATACACAAATTGTGTTTTTTTATAAGACTCACGGGGTTGAACAAACATTTCATACTTTAATTTAATTTTATATGTTTTAAAGAAAAATTTTCATTTTATTATTTTTGAAAAATTCCTGAATTTCCTGGAAACTAAAAAATCCATTTAAAACCGCGAGGTCAATGAAGGTACAATCTTCAAATATTTCGAATATGATTAAGTAAAATAATTATATTTTTTTTAACTTTTTTACCAAAACATTAAATTCAATCAAAACATGAAATATCTGTGGTCTTAGTCCCTCCGAGTCTTATATATGACAAAAAAAAAACATAATTTGACTACCTCCATTGTCTCAAGAGATTTTGCTAAGGGTAAATCCTCGGAGAAACACCCTGTATAGCTGGTCGCATTGGGATAGCTACGGTGTACCTAACGCTTTGGGGTCTAACGCTTAGCCATTATTGGTGTCTACGTGGTGCGCGTGAGAGAGAAAAAGTGTAGAGGAAAAAAAAGTTAATAATGTCGTCGGCGCGTTGCTCAAAAAAACGATGGGTGGGGAAAATCGCGTCGTGAATAATTTGTGGATTTTCGGTGGAAAAACGTCGTTAAAGGGAATAAAGGGGGGGGGGTTAAAGCGAGTACGGCTGTGCGCGCGCCGGTGGTGAGAATTAATCATGTACGGCGTGCGCGCGTGGTGGTACGCAAAAGCAGCCCCTCGTCGCGCCGCGTCGTCTACAGGTACCTATATGTATACACTAACCTCCCCTAACGCAAGTATTTGTCGAGCACCCGTCGTCTGAACGTATTTGTCGGCTTTCGGTTTGTACACGAGTATTATGTATACCTATATATATGTGTGTATTTGCGTACGAGTAGTCGAACGCTTGACGTTTCACACACAATATAATATACTCGTCGTGGGGGGTTGGGGGTGGATGGCGCGCGTCCCTTAGTCATTATTTCAGCGAGGACCGGCAACACGTGAAACATTTTCAACGGCGGCGTAGTACGTGCACAATGCGCGGTAAGACCATGCGCATTAGTGTAATAAGTAATAACTATAGAGACAGTCGGCTTATTTGTACGTAACGCGCGTAATGACGCCCGTAGCCGCGCCGTTAGTCGTTTTACGCGTTGCAAATTCTACCATTTTCACACCACCGTCTCAACGTCGAATCGATGATTTATTTCATAACGCCGGTAAGCACGAATAGATCATCCCCTATTACGCTCTGCGGGCAATCGTTGCTCAGGTGGTGTAATGCGTACTATATACGGTTACCGGCGTGTCTGCTAAGAAGACGTTCGGCTACGTACGTTCTATTCATACGGTTCTACCAACATGATATAGGCCTGTGGCCAAGGCTCGTTCGAGACCGACCTTGTTGTAAAACCCGAAATCCGGACCTCTCTATAACGGACAGTTGCAGCAGCCACGTTTCAAACACGCACGATGCACGTACACATACGCGTGTATTTGTCATACTTGTTTCATTTCAAAATCTTTTTATAGATCGCTGCAGGATTTCATTGACGTCACTCGTGTGGAGGCCCGGCAGCATGTATACAAGTCGTAGCGGACAAATCGGTCGGTGCGGTCCCGAGTGATTCCGTAATTCCCTTACAGAGAAATTATGTCGTACACACGTATATGTTTCATCACGTGTATGCCCACCCCGGGCATAGTCTCCTGGGCCACAATACGTAAGCGCGTACAGCGCACACAAGTCTCCTGCAACAAGGTACTACATGTTGTGTGTGTACAGTCGCATTGTGTCGGTGTACAATGGGCAATAGGTTTCCGTGTGCGTGTACTCGAAAACTTTGCGTAAAACTTTGCGGTGTGAGTATGCGCTATCGTGCGAAAATTGGCGGAAAATAAAAGGTAACGCAGCGTAGGTGTACTCGGCGGGTACGTCGGTTTCGGCCCTTCGACCATTGGCGAGCGGGCGCCCCACGCGTCGTGCAATGCGTAAAGTATGTGTGTGTTTTGTGAATATTTTACCGGCGAGGCGGTGAAATCATTCTATGAATAATTTAGGTGCCTGCTAAAAGGGCTTAGGTTCTACTCCCTAGCGCGCGCGCGTAAACGACTGAATTATCCTTCGGCACATACGTGTATCGTATAGGCATTCTCGAGTGGAGTACCTAGTTCAAACAAGCGTTCGCATTTTTTTGTCGGAATTCCGTTTTTTTCTAAACGAAAAAAATAACATAAAAAAACTCGGTACACACGCTCGCCCGTGCCGCGCTTAGTGCATACGCACAAACTGGCACGCGCTCGCAATGCGGGGAATCCATTTAAGCTCTCTACAGGCCCGAACCCGTCAACGCGCACGCGCGCGCCGCCTCCGCTCTGTCCGCCCGCGGAGCTTTGCCCGAGACGCTCGGTGGGCGCAACATTCATCGTGCGTTTTAATCTCGAAAACAGATGAACCGTCTTCTCTCTTCAAGTTTCGCGGAACTTAACATAATATTGTATGCATTGTTTTCGCCCCCGCACAAACAATGGCACTACATAATAATATATTGTACGCACGCGGTACGGTATGCGCGTGTTGTGTGATGATGGCTGTAGCTGCCGAGAACACGACACGACGAAAACAAGAACGAAAAAATACGCGATAATTTTTCAGACTTGAAAGTTCAAGTTCTGCACCGGTCCGCGGTGTCGTTGTCCAGTACGTACCGTACATACGCTATAACGATTTTTCGTACTCGACGGGTATGGTGCAGCGTGGGTCGTGTGATACGCGAATAACAATAAGTCGCGAGTGTTAAAACACTCATGAAAACAATAACGGAACGACTATTATAATGTCCTTGTCGAAGCCGGACTACCCGATCCTACGCGAGCCTGAGCGTATGTATACATATACACACACAAACTAACCGTGTTTGGCTTCATGTCAATTGTTCGATGATGAATACTCCGGGCTACTACGACACACGCGCTCTGCTTGTTGCAGTTGTTTCAAGATTTTTTTTTTTCATACAAAACCATACAGATATATATATATATATATATATATACACGATGATTTCTATACATTGTGAGGGAAAAAGCTTTGTAAATCATATAATGCTAGGGTCACCGGGGAAGCACCGGAGGAAATAGCTAAAAGTTTATTCATGAAAATCAACCAACTGCAGTTTTAAAGTTATTGTTTCTCGGTGGTTTATTATTATCCTCCGACATATTATTATTATTATTTTACAATACACAGTGGTCGCGAATGCGTAATAGACAATAGTGTAATGAAAAAAAAAAAATATATATATATAATATTAATAATACAGTAATGAACAAATGAACGTTTCAAACACACAAAAAACAAATAATTACATTTTCTTCGTTATAATTTATTTGTTTCTTTTTAATAGCAGCAGCAGCAGCAGCAGCAGTAGTAGTAGTAGTAGCGGTATATACGCAACATTTAATAAAAAGTTTATGTCTGAAAAATAATTGTTTTCTTTCGTATAGTTTTCAAGTTTCGGTTAAATATATACGTTCTCCACCTAGCAGCGTATTACTATCTTGTCGGAGAAAGATTTCAATGACACAGCCCCGCGGCACGATAGCGCGAGATTTATTGTGTCCATCCATACGCTGATGTAGTGGTACACGTTTAATGCGCATAATACGTAGGTCCTCATCTGTGCACAGGTAACGTTGGTACTGCGGAGCGCGGAGAGCACGAGCGGGCAGAAGATACGTTTTCTGCGGACGTAAACTTTGAGCGGCCAAAAAGTTTCGTTCGTTCGGACGCCGTTCGAATGCAATTCAAAGTGTTTAATCAAATCGTGTCGAAAAACTAGTTACCGTGATCGTTAACGTGAAGTAATGAAAATTCAGAAAAAAGAAAAAGTAAAAAATTAGAAGAGTTTCGATAAAAAGTATTATTACGTCAATGCGCTGTGTACGACGAGACGGTAAACGGCGAACCCATTAATTATGTTCAATTAACGATGATGATGTTGTTAGGAGACGGGCGGCGAGGAAATAAAAGTTGAAATGCTGCATACTGCACCTATACAGTTTATATTATACATTATTTAAATGTTCTGATAATTGTATACAGATGCACGCGTGATAGTTTCGTTTAGTAGCGTATTTTTCTATTTTCGACAGAAATAACGTTAATTATATTAGTAATATCATTACGTTTCTTTTTCTCTTTAAACGATCCGGTATTCCCCGACTTGTAGCTATAATTTCATTAAAACTGTAAATACTTTTTTAGGTACTAGATTTCACGGAGACGACAAGTTAGCGAAAACTTTTTAGACCGTTCGCAATTTAGACTTCCACGGGCAAGAACATAAAAATTCGAAATAAAGATATTGTAATTACTTTTAAATAGGAACGAAACAAATAATTAAATGAATAAATTGAGACAAACTTTATGTAAGTATATTATAATTGAATAATTGTTTCGTTATTATATTAGCATACTATAAAGATTTACGACCGAGCATAATTTGTATTTTTTTGTATTAAAAAAAAAAAAAAAAATGATTAATAAGAATCGTAATTCCATTGAAACTCTCTTAACACCGTGCACAAAAAAAAATTAATATTTTATTATTTCTCAGAATGAGAGGTTATTTAATTAGAAGGGTAGAACAATGAAAAAATAACATTTGTTAGAGGACGAAGTTTCAGAGAGAAAAAATCTTCATAATGGCATTTTTTATTCACACTATTTAATATATAGGAGCAATAAATTTGCCTTAATGATGCTTATAATGAGAAACATTGCATAGTTAGTTTTTGGTTTTCAATATTACCATTATTCTTGTACTCCGAAATGTCCCAACGTGCAGTTATTTTTAAGCCTCGTCTTACTGCGTTACGATAAAATGTATAATGATAATAATTATTGTAGCTTATACAATATACCAGCCGGGCAATAAATTATCTGGTTTCATCCGAGAGTCACAGATTAATTTATACGGATATACGGTTGCGCGCCGTCAACACGGAACCGGTGAACAGTATTCGGCAGGTTAATCGCGCATAAGCATTCCGAAGATAAAGTACTGTATAGATACAAAATTAGCATCGATATACCATTATTGTTTAGTGAAACTGATACACGTATCGCTCAGTTGCATTAATCTGACAGTGGAGCATACTCTAGATATTAAATTCTATCGTGTTAAGTCTGAGAATTAATTTTACTTGCCGTAGAAGAGAAACATTTTTGAAAAACATATTCATATATATACATATTATACATCTTATATATATATATATATGGTATGACCTCCACTTTCTGAATCGAAATTAAAGGAATCGACGAATCTTGACGAAGTATTCGGCATAACTTCGAAAAGAAATCGGGAAAGTGTTGAATACTATATAGTTTTGTCGGAGAAGTGACATATCCAAGTACAATATCTGAGCGTCGCCGTACAGTGGCCGTAAGGAAAAAAGACATATAACATAATTGGGGTGTCACCAATCAGCTTAGCGACCGCGAAAATGTCGAAGGATTTTAAAGCCGTTGTTGGACCGTCCCCCTTTCACCATCGGTGCAAACATTCTGAAGAAATTCTAAACTCTCTAATATCTCAACGCGTTAGTGTAGCAAAAATATGTTTATGAAAAAATATGGAATAACGCTTATTCGCAGTATTACGATCAGATTTAGATAAAATATAATATACCGGGTTGTATAAAAGCTACGGAACTCCATCTAGTGCGTGCCCAACGCGCGCTTGGCCGTTTTTTTTTTCAAACGCTTCTATATAGTATATGTATACAGATATATATTTCGTTGGTCGTGATATTCATTTGTACTGCTGTCTCTTTGGACGATGTCCAAGAACCTGCACTCGAAATCGTTATACTTTGAAACATCAAAACGAAAGCGCGAGCTTCAAAATATAACGAAATACACATTTTCGAAAACCATCGAGACATTACGACGTCATGATGCTATTGATTAGGTTTTATGATGCACTATTTAGCGCAGAAAACTTCGGTTAGCGGAAAACATTAGAGCTCATAATAAAGTCCGCCGTCTTTCGGTATCGTATTTTATGTTTATTATTGTTTTCGTGTCGATGATTTATAAGATTTATTAAAATAATTTCTCGGCGCCCGTTTTCACGATTTTATTATTTGGTTGCAAATAAAAATATACTACACGTCCCCCGCCGATAAATTCAACAGCGGACGCGCGGACCCGGCTCTGTATAATTTCAAAAATGAGATTCGTCATTATTGATTCTCATCGGGTCATTCGACATTCTTATTCCAGACGTTTGCCAACGTCGACTGGGTATTTACAGGACGAGCAATACGAATTAAATATTTCAAAATAAGCCGTCGTCGGTTTGAATACATTATTATTCGAAATCAGATCGACGTCCTCACAACCATAATATTTGCAATATGTACCCAATCAATGAGTGTGTACGCATATTATAAAACGGCGTAGTCGCGTAGCGGCCCTTGTTTAATAATATATGCGCAGGTAAATGATTATTATTAGTATGTTTTGTGCTCGGATGAACTCACGTTGCAATCCATGTCAATAATATTTACAATAATTGATTGCTATTAACATCTGTGCGCAAAAACTAAGCACCACGTATACATCCGCAAGCAGTGGAAAGCATGACAATTCATCACATGCCGGAGAAATAATTTGCCAATACGACGGAAAAAGAGTAACTCTGAAATGTTCGTTCACCATTCCGCTATAATATATAAATACATATATCTACATAACCACCAACCGCAGTCCGAACCCTTTCCAAATTCCATCGCGTACGGCGCACTATTATATTATTATATTAAAATTTAGTCGGAACGTACATATATATATATATGTAAATTGCGCACGGGTCTGTTATGATCCAGATGCATAATTTAACCTACACAGAGGTATAGGTACTTTTGGCGGGTAGGAATAAACAAAAAACAAAAAAACTCCGTTGAATCCACTGGCAAACCACCAAAGTCCCGGGGTTGGACAATTCGTGCGGTGTTGCGGTGGCTGGCGGATCGCAATGTTGTTAATTTTCCAAATAGTTGGAAAGTATACGGGCACCACGAGGGGAGCCTTGGCGTGGAGGAAAAGTACTACGGTGTACTTGTACGGCGTATACCGTGAAGTATCTATGTATACGTATATGTATGCTCGAAGCGTGTATACCGTCTTTTCGGCGGCAGGTCGTTTTACAAAACATCTCTCCCCTTCGCGCGGGGTCGTCGTACACGTCGGTACATTACTTCGCACCCCCTCACACCTTTCCCCGCTAACCCCCCCCCTTCCATTGCAGCTCGACGAGAAGACGAGGCTCGACCGCGGCTATACGGTATATTTACCGTTCGTACATGGTGAGTAGATTGAGATGGCGTGTGTAAATGTGTGCTATTATACGTGTATAAACGGGCGTGCGTGTGTGTACATATGGACCGTACGCGAGTGCATTCCGGTCCGGACGAACAGGTAAACTTATGTAAATATACGTATATATGTATAAACCGGTCGGGCACACGTAGTACGTACATGTATTCGGGACAAGTGCGAAGAAATGTTTCCCCGAGGAACCGGACACGTGCTGTGCGCGCGCATCACGAGGACATAATATAACGCGTATATTAGGTGTTATAATAACGATATTACAACGGGGCGTGTGCTCTATATACGTGGTATACGGTATACTGACACAATGTGTGTGCGTGTAATACGGTGCGAGTGTGAATAATATATATATATATATATACGTACGTGTATGTACAAACATGCGTGTGTTCACTATGCGATAGTACATGTACATACATAAGCTCTCCAGTGGATTTCCATCCCTTTAACTTTTCGTGCGCGCTCACGGATGTGCCGTTGATAATTAATTTCTCAAAAGGGCGCGAACAGCGACAGCCACCAAAGTGGTGTTCCGCCGGGAAACGAGCGGCGGCGACCCGGACCCGATGTACGCGCACCACCCGGGGATATAGTAGCAGGACCCTAGGGTAGGTCGCGCGGGGGTGGGTTTCGGACCGGAGTCCGCCGCCGCCGCCGCCTTGCATGATTTATGCGCACCGCACAAGAGGTTGGTGTTTTGGCTTGTTTCCCGTCGGTTGAATATTGCAGCAGTAGACGCGTCCTGCCGCCCCGACCCACCCCCGGCGCCGGTCGCCCGGTGAATAAATTATTATCGTTCCCGTGCAGGTGATTATTATTGAACCCTCACACACGTGCAGAGTAGGTAATAATACTACGTGCATAGCTCGTACTGTGTGTACCGCATATATTCGGCCGCGTACACGTGTAAACGGTATATTATCATATGCGCTACAGTCGGTATATTTCATGTTGTAATAATCGTTTTCGTTGTCTTCGCCGTTGGTGCCGCGGTGGTTGAAGGTGCGTCGCACAGTGTTTCCAAATGAAAATAACATGCCGGTCAAAATATTTTAGACGCATAATATTTGAACTACCGAACCAATTTTTTGGTCAGTACATCTCTATTTGAGAAATTATAATAATAATTATAACACCTTCTACATATACGCTGATAAATCCTTAAAAACTAAGAAATCATATATTACCGATTCGAAAAAAAATAAAAATAATCTAACATTTTGAAAACATTTTTTTATTCGTTAAAATATTACAAAAAAAAATGTACATAGTTAAATACAATTTCTTTTTTTTCTATAATCGATATTGATTTACCTTCTTTCAAAATGAATTCGTGAACCATTGCGCGTGTAACAGGTGTTTTAGAAGTCATAATTAATTAGAAATTGTAAAATCCGAAAAACGTTAAAATCGCGGAACACAAAGTTTAACCGTACAGCAACGAAAATTGTGCAACTATGTGCAGCTAATGTAATCGAAATATTTATCGTTTGGCCTTATTATAATAGAATATTATCGACACAACGTGA
Source organism: Periphyllus acericola (assembly GCA_949715065.1). NCBI lineage: Eukaryota > Metazoa > Arthropoda > Insecta > Hemiptera > Aphididae > Periphyllus > Periphyllus acericola. The sequence continues at coordinate 13,989,678 of OX454268.1, read as the reverse complement.
AACTCGATGAATAAACAACTTAAGCGATAAGTTCATCTATTATTGTTAGCAATTAAATTATCATATTGGTTATAGACATAATTATGATATTTTAAGAGGCATCGCACATTTATTAATAAATATTAATTAATAAAATTATCATTAATATTATTAGACCCCTATTATGTTATAATATTAAGCATAACTTACAAAAATAAATTATATAAATGGATTTAAAAAAAAAAAACAAAAAGTATGATATTCTGATTTATTAAAAAAACAAAGATTATATCAATTACATTGTATATTTTGTAAGATTAAAAACAATATTTTGGTTTCAAAAATACACATTATAAGTCCTCAGATACTCATGAATACAATTGCATGATTAGAAAAACTAGATTTTGACATTTTAAATTAACCCTTTTGACCGCCGTATTTTCATTTGGAAACACTGTGCGTCGCCGTCTGCCGTCTATACTACGCGTTCACCTATTACACGCACTTCACTCGCCAGCACTGCTAAGCGGTTCGTGCGTCGTAACGTCGGCAGGGAAGGTTCACACTCCCTCTGTCAGAGGTTTTAATTCGAGTTAATAGCAAGATAAAAAAAAAAAAAACGATATAGTCACTGAACACTGGAGATTATGCGTTTATTATTATGTTGACGTAGTGTGACGCGCAAAGTTCTGATGGATTAACAGCCGGCGCGATAGACGACTATGTATCTTACGGGGGAAAATGCAATCCGGAATAAACCGCAGGATGCAACAGTCAGTGCTACAGAATCTTCTTGACTGCATGCTCCGAAGTATCACACTGCATTTTTTAACTTCCCGGCTTAAAAACAATTACCGCTCCCACAGAATTTCTTTCAAGTTATACCACTCATAACTGTTGACAATAAACGAATCGCGTACACGTGGAGATCGACCGCAGTTATCAATACATAATATTATTTAAGTACATCAGAAACGCGACGTGCATACGATAAACTATATATGTATATATATACCCAGTGGCGTATCCAGAAATTTTTTTCGGGGGGGGGTTATGAAAAAGAATTTCTTAAGTATGTTTTCAAACGACGGTGTCGGAAATGTTCGTTCCGGTGGCAGTAGACACTGGAAGTGTTATGAAAATTTTAAGAAGTGTGGATATTATTGGATAAACGTCTGGGCTTGTTTCGAAGTATACTTCAATACCATTGTTGTTCATATATATAGATAACTATAATATAATATTCAGCTATTAACACTTGTTATTAATTACAATTTTTGTAATTATTGTGTTTTATTTTTACATGGTATATGATATTATATTATTATAGTATTTGAATATTTAGCAATTTTTTTTAAACTTCACAATTTTCGGGGGGGGGTTATAACCCCCTAACCCCCCTGGATACGCCACTGTATATACCTAGCTAATACAAGTATAACTGACGAAGTTTTAGCTCTGTTTTACGGAACGTCTTCACTGCGAGGTTCGTTTTGGCGGGAACCCTCGAGGAGGTTGTGGGTTGAACTTGTTGTTCTTTATTTAACAATATTGATCATGTTAACACTCTTATTGAAATCAATGGTGGATCCAGACCAAGGTAACGCGAGGGAGGATTTTTTAAAAATCGAAGAGCTTCAATTTAAGATAATACGCTACCCGGTTTGTACCATGGTATAAAATACATTTTAAACTGTGGCTGGTATACGTAAAAAACTAAATTTTTTTGCTTTAAGGGCTTTTATGCTCCCCGAGTGATGCTCTTTAATACTTTTTTGTTCAGATATTAGGACTTATGACCTGTACATTTTACATGTCTAATAATAATAGAATAATAATATAATACCATATAGTATCGCCGACGATCATTTAAAATATGATACATTTTCTATTGCCGTAAAATCATTTGATTATTCTTGAAGTTTGAGCAAAATAGAAAAATTAATTTTATAATTAGGTACTACATCGTTATTTTCGTAAACGTTACAATATTTTGATAAAAGGAAACTTGCATTCATAGTTTTATATAATATTTATATTACGATGTGTGCATAGTCGCGTAGCAGAATTCGAGACACAAAGAGGCAAAGAGAGAGGAGAGAGGGGGTGAGAGAGAGAGAGAGAGAAAGTGAGAGAGAGATAAAGATAATTCTGACACATTGCGGTACACTATCGTTATTGTTTGTCCGAAAACGTATTTCGATCAGTTAACTTGGTCGATTGAAATCACACGTACCTACCTAATAGTTTTCCTTCACTCGGAGTGATAATTGGTCACGTTCCGAACTTCCGAGTTTCGTTTACTATATAGTTATTGCGCGCGTTCCCCGGGAATGATTTAACGCGAGTTCGCACTAAAAGTCGCGAACGATTTGTCGAAAACTATTCGAAGCTATACGCGGCGCATCATGTAATTATACTGTTCGAATTGTTTCAGGCTTTTCTACGTTGTCGTTGGCGTTTTTTGCTTTTATTGTTTTAGTTACATTTCGCGCCATTCTGTTCCAACGGAAATATACAGAGTGTACCGCGCGAACATTTGAACATTTATTTATTACAAAATCCCAGCTATACCAGCCACGGCCTACGACTGTAAGTACGTTTACGTTTTGTTTTTTCGTAATAATTGTGTAGTTGATCTGGGAGTTTTAATGGTGATTTTTTTTTTAACAAATCCGACAGTTTTTTTAAAAAAAAAACTAAAAAAATATTCCACTATAAGTAATCGATATCAATATTCATATAGTTATACAGATTCAACATTCTATGGACACTTACCTGCGTATAAAACAAAAATGTTGTCGTTATTCGACATTATTTTTTTCTAGTTATTAATAAACGTAATTATTATTATTAATAAAAGTTATTAATAAACATTCCTCGCTTGACTCAGAATCTAAAAAAAAAAAATTTGACCTACCCTTGTTATGTGTACGAAAAGAAACTTTGTATATCAGAGGGGCTTAATCGTAAATAGGTTGTCATGGCTATAACTTGATAATTCATAATTATTATCATCACAATTTGCATTAGATATTTCGTGCTGCATTACTGCTGAACACTGATTATCGTATATAACACAATGTTTTGATTAAACAGCGAATTATTAAGCATTTCAGTTTGAACGGTTCGAAATATGAGCTTTGATAAAACACATAATACGACTGCGCCATTACGACTTGCAGGTAAAAATAAAATATTTTTCTGCAATTCGTTTAATGGTTCTAAATAATAATTTAATTTTAATATGCATTCGAATTAAAATACATAGTAATCAGACATTACTCGAACACAAAGGTCGTAATATAAACATTTGGTTGCTATACGTACGTACAGGGGTTCGGTGCAGACTATAATATAATAATATAACGATTGAGCTGAGCCGTTATCAGATGCACCTTTTTGCTTTCACGATCGAGTATAAAACATGAACACGACTGACCTTATTAAATTAATGATTTCAAAGTTGAGCTGAAAATATCGATTTTATTTTATTTTTATTTTCACCCGTGCACAAAGCGCGTATAATTATATTTATTTGTTATGGTTATCGAGATTTTTTTTTTTGTAATTGATTAGTCAGTTCGACCTTTACCAGCGTCGTGTTATTTATTCACCCGCGTAACAACAAGTTATTCATTTGAGAATTACATATAATTAATCAAAATTACTATCGTATTCATATTTTTTTTTTAAGGTGGAAAATTCGCCTCTGTTCAACTGTGTCGAGGGAAGATATGAAAATATATACTTACATCAGGTTTGATTGTACAAACACAAAACAACGCGTACGCGGGAAAACAAAAAATTAATATTTAAAACCGTGATGTGCGGATAACAGATCGTACGACGCGGTAATGATTTACACAACAGCCCGGAGAATTGCCGCCGGAAAACCGTAAAACGAGAACAATCAAAAAATTTAAAACAAAAAAAAAAAATCGTAAAATCGTATGATAAAAATTTATAAAAGCATTTATAATTTCACGTGAGAGATGCGACGGACAACACCTACGTTCACGTCATTATAATAATTAAAACAACGGTACTGGAGCGAACGGTGCGAGTGCGACTCTTGTTGGACATGTTCCGTCGGATCAAATCCGTTGGACGTGTTGAATATTGTGTTATTATTCATATAATTGTTTTAATACATCCCTTTGTCCTTTGACAGCCGATGCCCGCGGCTATTATTATTATTTACTCGGCGGGGTTTATGAAAAGGGCAACCGTGATCAATAAAAATAAGGCTGCTGTTGTTGCCGGCCCGGTCCGTACACAAAGTGGCGCTGTAATATCAACGTGCACATTGTGCTCTGGTAAAATAATTGGAAAAATAGCGATCAAAACAGCACGGTTTGAGTTCACAACAAAGTGGTGTATAAACGATATATATATATATTACGATATTCACGGTCCAGAAATCTGCGCGGACCTTACGTCTGCATTCCTAAACACTGTTTGATCAGCAGGTACTACTCGGTGTATTTTGTACGTTATTGTAATATATCGTCTATCAATCGCTTGCAGATAGATCTCGCAGCTCTAAATCAAATTTCGTCCAATTTAGCCGAAACAATGTTATTAATCTTTATACCAACAGAATTAATTATTCGCGAACGTTAATAATTGCGCAATTATTAATATAACGTCGACGTGTACACGTATACCCGCCCGTCGTGTACAGCGCAGTGATGTATCCATTATACCATAATATATTCACCGGAATATTCGTTTTACCCGCGGACTCGAGTCGAGAACAAAATTAAATCTAAGCACGATGATTACTCCAGATTCCGTCGACGTTTTATTACCATTATTACTATTACTATTATTATTATTTTTATTATTATTTTTATTATTATTATTATTGCACTCGTCGCGCGCCTATAATCGAACAGTCAGCGTTATATCGTAACGCCGTTTAAGGACGAAGTCCATAGTTTCCATGTTCGGTGATGCCCTACGTGAAACTTGCAGCAGGTTTATCTGATACCGACGATCGCTCATCGCAACGGTCCGTTTTTCCCTTTTATAATAGCTCTTTCGAGTTATCTTTTGTATGCGACGCACGAGAACAATATTGCAGTTAGCGTATATATATATGTATTATGTTCTTAACAAAAAACTCCTCAAAGGTTACGCGCATTATACACGTAGACACACAACTTTCTTGAAAATATAAATAATTCAAAGGTCATATATAGTTACGGTTGCGGTGATGTGCCATTTTTTTTCACGATTCATTTTAATTAAACATTCATAGTTGCATATATATAATATATAAAGCTCAAACTTTGTGCGCATCCCACCAATATTTGTCAGGCGTTATGAACTTTCACTGCATTTTTCAAAAAGTAAGTAATAAAATTGTGTTTCACAATTTCGATATACCTTTACGACAGTAATAGAGCGGAAGTCGATTTTTAATTTACCTAGCGCTTGAACGATCTATAAAACACTCTTAAACCCGCTCGCTCGTACTAAATTTCTTTTTCTTTTTTTTATATTTATTATAACGGAATATGTTATTAGCAATTTCCAACAACCACAAAAACGATAAAAAAACCAACAAACATAAAACGCAGGATATTAGTTAGGGGTAGTCTTACAAAGAATGTTTATATAAAAATGTTATTACGCTTCGTGGTATGGCATTATTATAATTATTATTCAATTTGTAACTGTATTCGTAGGTTCAACTTAAATCAAATTTTTTATTAGCAGTTGGCCCAAATGACTCGCACATCCAAGTGGGAACAGGTGATCAACGATATGCGCCTATGTCATATTATATACGCTATACAGGTATAAATTATAAAACATGGTAATTATGAGTTATGATAATGAATATATTTATTTTCTCTAATGATATAAAACAAAAGTCGCGCGTGAACATAAACTAAAATTACGAAATACGATATTATAACAAGATATTTGAAAGCTTTACTTTGAAAATCCTATATGATAAGACGCGTACACCGACGATATACTGTGGTGCCCGAGAAACTGTCTGCGAGTGTGACAATGAGCGGTGTGTCACCCCGAAGTAGTATCTGGACCGTCACTGTTTCGGTAACCTTTATGGCGTTACGTAGGCAAGTTAAGACGCTATGACGTTACGAGCTTCACATACGCATCACGCGACAAAATAATATTTTGGAAGGGTTTTAACGGGTTTTAAGGGTTTCAAGGGCTACGAGAAGAAAATTGTATGAAAAAATGACAAATAACGACCGACGGAAAATTCGATTAATCTATCTAACATTTTTTACATGGACTGCAAAAACTGCTGATTGTTATTTGTCAAGTGAGGGTGAGCAAATATAAATACCAATTTTCTGGGGAGGGGGATTTAAAATTGTTCCTTGTATACTCGCCTGCACAACACCAGCATTCGTGACGGCCGCACGAGACGTCGAAAGAATCATAGCCTGACTTATAGGTACTCGTATTTCGAGACCTACGATGAAAAGATATAGGAAATGAAGACCCTAATTACCACTATATAGTAAGTAACAGTTTAGGGTCCATATATGCCTCCCCCTCCATCTGTGCTACATCCTTCATCCTCAACCACGACTTATGAAAAAAAAAACAATAGATATTACATAATTAGAAATTTTTAAAATCTCGTTACAAACGATAAAGCGTTCGGGTGTCGTCGACGACGATTGTACTGTATTTCTTCCGGTAGCAGAAGGTACGTGTACATATGTGTCGACACGGGATCGGAACGTGAGATGACTGCCACGCCGGACAACTATTGATCGCGTGGTGGGTTCTAACCAGAAGCGGCCAGAAGTAGCAGTCATACGCAAGTTCACGTCGTGTCCATATCACCGGGCTGTGTAAAACCTGATGTCGAGCATATTAAATTTCCCGACACGCCGGGATCGCACAAATGAGCAGCGATCATTGGGCGCGCGCGGTACTCGTCGGCAAATCAATCGGGAAATTATGTTTACGACGACCGCGGTGTGCGTTGACGTATTGTATTAAGACCGACGGAAATGAATGAAACTTTAAATATTTAATAAGCTCACGGGTAATGTGATTGCCTGCCACGTTGATAATCTTAAATAAATTAGGAAACACTACATTATCTCAATGGTCTTTCATACTTCGAAACTGACTTCTTTAAATTTGGTTTTCATGATATTCATTTCACATATTCGGTTTTCATCAACGGTAAACTTATCGGCCATAATTTTATTCTACAATCAAATGTTTTACCCTGCATTACAGACTTTTAAAAATTCAATTGATGGAGCACAATTTTTGGGAGGGTGTTTGAAATATTTGGCCGGCTTTGTCCCTAAACCCCTTCTACTTGGTGCAGTGTAATGTATGTGATGTCCTATTCACCTAAGATCCTTCAACAAGTCATATTATGATTGAATAAGTTAACGATCCACGGGAACAATAATTATTAACTAAAAAATTAATTTGAAAATATCTCAACACGAAAAATAAAATAACAATAAAACGGTTTGTCGGGATTTTCTAGGCATTTTAGTTTTTAAAGTTATCCATGTTATTAAAATAAATATGAAAAAAGTATTTCTCCGTAAACGCTTTAAACTTTAAGCAATTAAAAAAATATCCGTGTTTTCAAAACTACTTTTTTTTACAAGTCTTTCATATAAAAACAGCAATTTTTTTTATTAAAAAAATATATTTTTAGTACTATGATATAAAGTCCAAAATCGGACTTCATGAAACTTTTAGAGCACTCATTTAATCGAAAAGTGGTGCCCTAAATAAAAACGAAAAATCTTGCATGGTAGTTGCCAGAAACTGGGTATTCCCTCAGGGGGATATTTTAAATTTACCATAATAATATACTTGATGAGATTAAATAATAACGAACATATTTTAAATTGATAAAACCATATATTTTCGTAAGTATACAATCAGTGGTCGAAGCGAAGATAGGGTAGAACGGGGAATGCCATCCCATTACTTTTTTTTTACTCTACATTTTTCATACCCTTGCTTGTTTTATCTAAACTAATGCGTCCTACCTGGGGAAAAAAAATTTGTAATTCTAAAATAAACAAGTAAAAAGGTTTAATAATTCATTTTTGCAATTTCACATTTTGTTTTTAGTCTTATGCTGCAATTTAGCTAGTCTTTTTTTCTATAGATAATTCAACAAACACGAAAGCATTAATAAAAGTCTATAACCTAGAAGTACTTCCACTTACTATTTCGAGCTACATTGCGTCACGCAGGAGAATTAAAAAAACATAACGACTAGAATTCGTATAGCTAACCCATAAAAGTGATGATGGGTTTAAAATAATTTTGATTTTCATCTGTTTCCGCGGGCACATTTTCAACGGACCTTCTCGCATTTAAACTCCTACGCCGGTCCACGGTATTGTTATTGTTTGGCGGTAAGAAACGGATAAGAGACAAAACAGCGCACGTGTACACAGTGGTGATAGTAAATCGCGGTAGACATCATATCGGCGTTAAAAAGTAAAAACCTCCAACACGTTACGGACGAGACCGTCCACGTGATCGCAATCGCAAATCGTCTCGGTTGCAAACGATAAGTTTTCCGCCCGGCGCGCTGTACGGGCGTAACGCTACTACAAAGTAGATTCGTACTTGCCATACGAGTATAGGTGTATTATAATTGATAATGTTTCGTACACGGTTTTCGGACCGAACGCGGACGCAACAACGTAATAGCGTCGCTTCGCGCTCGGTAACCACGCGCGGAAAATGCGATCGGCACGAACATGATATACATACGTACGTAATCAAATTTTTCAAACCTCAGTATTTTCATTTTTTTTTTTAATTATAAATTATTAATTAGTTACATAATAAAATAAAAGTTTAATAAAAAGTGAATAGGTAATTTGTTTATGGCATTTTGCGCTATTTTCCGGGAGAATTTTTCAATGGTTTTTAGGGCATTTTATTTTTGTAATTATATTGTACGTACATTATAAATAATAATATACGTATTCCCATCGAAACAGCGGACGTGCAATTTTCAAACCTTTAGATACATCAGTATTACTTAGTTCAACGTCAGTCCAAAAAAAAGGATTTTGAAAATATATTGTTTATTATATTAATAAAAGTTGCAGTAATGACTCACGTATAGTAGGTATACATTACATTGTATGTGCAAAACATGTATTGAAACGATATACAATCGTTACGCGTGTACCTAATAATAATGTTTATATGGCAGAAGCGTGTGCAAATTAAATTCACGCGACTTGTCGGCAATCAACTATAATACAGCAGTGTTTTCCGACATCGTTATATAAGGTGTCCCATCCTTTTACGAAATCTCTTGAGAAAATGAAGATAATCCAATTATTTTTTTCACAAGACTCGCAGGACTACGGGTATTTCACATTTTGATTGAATTTTATGTTATGTCAAAAAAATTAAAAAAATAGTTTTTGAAATAATTTGAAGGTAGCCAATTTATAGAGTTTAATTTTTGAAAAGGTTGACGTTGAATTGTTTTACTTTCATTAACTTTATCATTTTTCATCATTTTTTAGTTTTCAGAGAAATTTTATAGTAAACAGAACTTATCGGAAAACGAGACGAGATAATATCAAGTCAAAATCGTTAAATAATACACAATTTTTCCGGAAACGAAAAAACGATTAAAAATCACGAGGTTAGTTTAAACAAAATGTTGAAACGTTACCATTTTCTAAAAATTAAACTCTATAAATTGGCTATCTCCAAATTCGTCAAAAGTTAACTTCTTTACCAATCCATTAAACTCAATGAAAACATGAACTGTTTGTAGTTCTTGTCGCTGCGAATGTTTTTTAAAAAAAAAAAAGAATTGGAATATCCTCATCGTCTCGGGATAGATATCGCGCGATGTGTAAATCCTCGGCGGGACCCACTGACGTGCAGGTAAGTATACCGTAACGGTATTTTGTCATAAATCCGTTGTCGTTTTGAAGATATGGCTGAAACTGCACGCCGCCGCGAGAACGAAAGAAAAAAAGAAGCGTCTCGCGCGACACCGAATAACATTTACACGTTACCCCGCATTGCTACATTATATTTTATACACGTTCGTTGCATGCGCATGCGCACCGTACTTGGGCCGATCAACAAGCGCACGCCGCATCAACTATTACCACGCGAACACTGCGTCCATCAGGGCCGCTACGCATTGTCAACCGTCGTGACATACGACCGACGTATATCGCCAGCACCGACGATACCAACCCCGGACGTAAATTTTTTCTTATTCGTTTGTCCGTTTTCGTTTTCCACCCGCGTGCAACAGTAATACAACACGAGCACGTGCACCGTGCGCGTTCATTACTTCATTACGTTCATTATTTTGATAATTTACACCAGGGACGTACACAGGGGGGTGTTTTGGGTGTTCAAACACCCCCCGAAACATTTGGTTTTTTGTATGGTTATTTATTTATTCGATTTTAATATTAATTTTTATATTATACTTTAATAGACAGATATAATATTACGTAGTGTTTGTGAAAAACCGACTAAAGCAAAATAAAATATAATACACACTAACAAATTTATAAATAAAACAAAATGATACCTACTGTTAAGTTGGTGTATAATATTATACTAATATAAAGTATGGAATCGTCAAAAAAAAGAATCACTCTACTTTCTTATTTCTCAACAAATAAAAAATCTCGAACTGAGAATAATGAGGTGCGTATTAGTTTTTATTTTTTTGTTTATTAATATTTTAACTTGTTTTTTAATGTTGATTGTTGCGCTATTTAGGCACCAGCAGAAATAGAAATTGAATGTTTAACACTGTTAAATGTACATAGAGACATAGAAGTTAATTGTGAAGATATTCTTAAATTAATGACTAAAACTTCACGAAAATTAGATTTAGTATTGTAATTTTTTTGTTTATATTATAAAAAAGGCGTATTGTAATTTTTTGTTTATATTATAAAAAAGGCGTATTGTAATTTTTTTGTTTATATTATTAAAAAGTATTGTAAGTACTAAGTAAAGATAATTTTCTTCAAAAAATTTCGTATGTTTATTAAAAAAAAGTTCTACTTTTCAGCAATTGATTTTCAAAAACACCCCCCGAAACTTTTTTCTGCGTACGTCCCTGATTTACACGGATTTTCGCTAAATATTTATTAGTGCATTCAACTATATCTATAACCACAGTATCAGGAAAAAATAACTTCCAGCAATCCAAGACTGATTTGGCATCTCCAGCGATTCTTTTCACTCCGGGTAAATGCGAAATAATATTATGACGACGAGTACGGACGTTAGAAGGGGGATTATTTTTATACCATTTAGTTATTTTATCTTTTCCTAAGAAAAACTCTGGTTCGGAAATTATAGTAATATTTTCACCTGAAAGAGAAGGTGATTGACGACGTACAAACGTTTGATCGGTGCTTTCATCACTATCACTTTCCACATTTTCAATACAAAAGTCAGAATCGGCATCGGTATCATCGGAATCAAATAACGCGTAATCATCCTCAACCTCACTTAACCACACACACACTTTTTCACAATTTTTGTCCATTATTTAAAAGTATAAAAAAAATAATGAAATTCAAAAAATTATAACACGGTTAGTATCGTGCGAGGGCGACGCTAACATAATCGGTACTGCGTACTTTTACCAGTCATAATATCCACATAAATATGTTTTTGTATTACTTTTGTTATTATTTTTGTTTATTATTATTTAGATAAGAGGTATATGGAGTTTCAAAACAATCTATTTTTATTTGAACGAGTGGTTCCTAAAATAAGATTAATGTTGGCGAAACGCTAACACCGATACCGATGTCGGATTAAATTTATATTATACATATGTCAACTCTCTACTCCGTCACAAGGCCGGCTTAAAGGAGTAGATATATTTCTTTATATATTATATTATACAAAGAAAAATTTAAATGAATTAAATTAAATAAAAAAAAAAATTACGAAGCCTCGAAGCGTATTGTTCTGCCGGAGCGGTGACAGTGTGTCCCCGTGTCCGTGTAGGCAATGTTATATTGTGTGCACCACGTCTTTGCCGGTCCGAGACTCGAGTGCGCTTTGAAAGTTTTTCGCTCGAGGAGGTATTTCCCGTCTCACGTGTGTTTTTCCCTCGGCACGTACAGGTGGTATACCATGTGCGCGGCGAGCGGTTTATTACTATTATTATTATTATTACTACGTCAATAATATACATTTGCGTATTACCATTATTCCCGTCTTGTACGCGTAACACGATAAATATACGCGTGCGCCGTTATTACTATTATTGTTATACGCGCACAGGGCGTACCGTCGTCACGATTGAAATATATTTATTCGATTCGTCCGTCAAAAGCGGATGTTTTCTTTTCTTTGACAAATACTTATTAATATCGGACGGCGGCACAATTCGCGTATATTATGTCCACATAAAGTTACTCATTATATTATTATAATATGTACTATCGGTTACTGTGGTAACCACTGTAACCATTAACCAACATCATAAGTATAAATATTTTACTGTACTACACGTATAATACATGTATATTTATGTTGTTCGTTTGTACGCACAGGAAAAAATATAATTCGAGTGCCTTCGTCCTGTTGGCAAATTTCACGCGTTTTATTTTATTCGAGTCGATTTGAATTTCATGGTATACACTAACATATAAGCGATCGTAGTGTTGCGTATACTATTCCTTTTTTTTCCAACCCCTTTTCGTGATTTATATTTTTAACTTTTAACAACCCTATTCCTTTTTTTAGGTTCTGAGTGAAACGAGGAATGTAATCATTTTATCGTGTGTGTGTGTGTGTGAGTGTGCGTTGTTTATTTGTTTGTTGAATCTGTTCGACCAGAAGGAGTACACCGATCATCACGATTATGAGATGTTATTGAAAGGAAATTGTATCGTGTTGTTGCCTACATGAAATTTTTTTGAATTTTTTCAACAGTTTTCCGAATAATTGAGAAAAACATGGAAAAACCGCAAGAAACTTCAACCGAGATCGGGAATCGAACCTTATAATCGCCGTCTAACATAATATTTCGTCTCGCACCATCACTTGTTTATGTCTCATGGATACAAAATTGTTTATAAGATTTGTAGCCAATAAAACGTTTTTTTACCAGAGAGTTGCAAGCAAATTTTATGAGCGTGTGAAAATGAAATTATCGCGAAATTGGGTACTCCAACGGATTTTGATAGTGTACACGATATTAGCTAGTTGGTTATTAGGTTCTATAAATAATAATCGTAGCGAATTAAAACATTTACTGAGTACTTTGTATTACCTTATAAAACTATTTACTATAGACATAATATAATTTCCGAGACTTTTTTATTCGCAAGTTAGAAAATTCAACCTACGTCTTTTAGAAACATGGTTCTATTATTAATATAACGACAATCTTTGGAAATATAATCTGATCGTCTTTCACTCAGAATCGTTTTTTCTTTCCTGAGAGCAATCGACAATAGTACGTTGGTTCCAAGTTTATAAGATAAACTTTGATACTAGTTTGTTTTTCAAATTTTTTTTCTGTACAGATAAAAAATATCGAATTGCGTTCAAGTAAAAATTATCTATAAGACTATAAATAAATATCAATGTAAATATTGCACGATAAAAGGCGATGTAAAAATCATTTTACCTTCCAAATTTTTATTGAATTATACTACTCCTCGAGATTTGAAATTATTATTGTTTGGGTATACATATATTTGCATGTACTCATTTCTCATTTCGATTTTGGTTAGCTTTTGGGAGAATGATTCTGATTTATTCTATTTTACATAATTGTTCGAAGAAGAAATGATACAACGTGCGTTTGTGGTTACCGCGTAACCACGTGAAATAAATTAAATAATTCATCGATTTTGTTCTTGAGAAAATTATTGAATACGATTAAAATTTATAATTATTTCACTTTCATCCGTTGGATAATATTGAAATACACCGCTTACTCTCTGCGCATTCGGATGCCACGACGAATAACAATAAGAGTACGATAAAATATTATGATATTTAAATATTTCCAAGAAAAGAAAATCTCTCGATTTGTCTGATTTTTTTCCTGCGAATACGCCAAAACACTTTCAAAGTCGGCAAACTCCACATGGAAACCTATCTGCATTGAAATCTTGCACAAGTGTCGATAACCTATTAAATCACATTGTACGTCGGTCGTTCTTAATCAGTTGGAATAATAATCGCAGTGTATGGTAAACCGTAACAATGTACTGCAGTACATATTGTTATAGGAATATCTTAGTCGATGGTATGGTCTTGAGCATGTGCGTGCGCGCCTATTTTATGGCTTCTATACGGAACTTGACGTTTATTATGTAACCCAACATGGCAGTTATTGCTTTGGGTAAAATAAGCCACATATCCGTATTGCGCGACTTGCTGTTTGCTGCCCGCACCCTGTTGTATATAGTACGGTACCTAAGATATCGTCATAAATGCGGATACAAAGAGGGGTGAAACAGGTGCGATTGCCCCCACAGTACACAAAAAAAAATTATTCAAAAGTTGATCCATTATTTTTTTATATGGTTTAGTAGGTATTAATTTCAACTTTATTTAAGTTTTACGTTAAAAATTAAAAATTGGTGCATTCTAAGACTATTAGACCCATCACCAGTATTTCTGTCGACAGTATGACAGATTTCTATACACGACTCATTTTTATGTCGATTTATAATAAGACAATTCCTGCGCCTATTCCTAATAATTTATTTTATTCGTTTATACACATTGCTTCCCCTCCCCCGTTCAGGACCACTGTATCCGCCCTTGATACGTAAACATCCGGAGTGATACACAAATATTTATATTGGTACGCGGTGCACTCGGAGTAAAACGGAAAGTTTTAGTTTCGTTTTGGTTGACTGCAGTAATTCCGCGTGACCAGTACAAGTATTATGCGTTCAACGGTGTACGAACCATGTAATCCCGCGAACGTGTCACCGCAAAACGATATAGACCGTGGGTCCGAAAAGAGGCCTTTTGAGCGTGGAGCGTGCGGTTTATCTGAAACAGTTTTATCATACATAAATGCGTTCGCACGGATCACGGGCTACAAAGCAATAAAACTGTACACATAAGATTATTTTACAATTTTCTTCGACCAACTGCGGGAGGTTAGTCATCTGTTCGGGTGATTGTGATGTCCCCGACTCCAACCGTTGACCGCAAACATGACCTTTGCGTACAGCTTACTGACGTAATCGGAATACGTAAGTATACTATTCAGTTTTTCATTTTATACGAATACTTGCGTTTTTTTTTTTTTTGGTTCTGGTTAGAGTCCAGATACCGCGACCCTCCCCCATCAATACGTCATCGGGTGGGCCACACGCGAAGGCTACACAGCGACGTTTGCACTCGTGCGACCAGGCCGAAGGAAGAATATTGGGAATCACTGCAGCGGTTCAAATCGATATTAGAATTAAACAGATAAAATCGGAACGACCGGAACAAACACACACGCGCGCACGCACAATGCACATTTGATTTTAGTAGTTCGTTTTAACGTGTAGCAAAGCCGTTTGACTCGTACGTTAGCGTGTTGATGGATGTACACAGTACTGTATACACATAAAACCCACGGTTGACTTTCAAA
Source organism: Periphyllus acericola (assembly GCA_949715065.1). Lineage (NCBI taxonomy): Eukaryota > Metazoa > Arthropoda > Insecta > Hemiptera > Aphididae > Periphyllus > Periphyllus acericola. The sequence goes on along the minus strand of OX454268.1, from coordinate 13,974,068 downwards.
AAGGGCATTATTCACAGTAAACACATGTTTGTAGTTTCGTAGATTATGTGCATATACGAGCGTTTTGTTCACCGAATCAAGATGAACGTTGCACCATACAGGCGCACACGCACAAACAGAAGCGGACGCACACCACACACGAAAAAACGGGAAAAGACACACGCACACTCACACACGTACGCGCAGACATATGGGAACAAGCACGCGCACACACATAATCGCATCGTTGTATACACATGCGTTTGGAGAACGATAGCGCGGTGTGGGCTCGTACGAACGGGTGGCGGCGAGAATCGCGTTTGTCAAACGGTCCGCGAAAGAGTAGGTATAACGTATATATGGACATTGTTCGGAGCGAATTAATATAATCGATAAATCCAAGCGCGGCGCGATGTAGGCACACTTGAACCGTGTACGTACGCGTGTGTGCCGAGCGCTAAGGGTTGAAACAACTACGAAAATTCTGTTCACCCCGCCCGCGATACGCGTCGGTAATAATTGCGTAGACGGCGTATACAAAGGGCAGGAGCGTGGATCTGAAGCTCATTTAAGGTGGCTATGAACTGGTATCATAGGCAAACTAACAAGGACGTGATTGAAAACACATTTTTGGGGGCGCGATGTTCAAATTTGTTTTACACACGTATATATATATTACTTACATTCAAAGCGTATTTTAATAATTTCCGGGAGATCTAGTCGTACTGGACCACCAGACACGTTCCCAGTCAACAATCCTTTAAACATCGACATTTAGGGATAAAAGTTTTTAAGAATTAGTTTCAAATAATCGCATTATTAACATTTTTCTTTGTAAATCTACAACTAATGATCTGACCAAATAATGCTAAAAATGCCTATAAAAAGCATAAAAAATAAATATTACAATATCTATATAATAATCGTGGTAGACATAGGTCATTATTCTGCCTTAAAAAGAACATTTAAACAGTATACTCAATATTAAATAAATAAATAAATTACGTTACAGTATACTTATACTTTATTATCGTAACAATTGTACAGTTTTTTTTTATCAGCCGCAAATGTCGGGGGGCGATCGCTACGTTGCCCCCTCAAACCCACCACTTACCAGGAGGGATGATTAGGGGTCCAAACATGCTCATTCGGAAATTGTAATAAAATGTACGTGTTCTACACTAAACGGTCAGTGATTCGGTGCAAGTATAGAAGCAAATATTATTGTTAATAAACCTTATGTGGTCATCGCAGCCCGAATAAACCTTAAAACACCCCCTCGAAACATTTTTCTGCGTATACAATGGTCGTGCAACTATATTATGTCACGTCGGCGGCGAGTTTATAGTAATAACAACGTGTAATAGTATAATATAATTGCATATTATACCGCGTCTGCGGTATTAGCTCAATAATTATACGGTGCGCGCAAACCAAAAAGGTTATACAGGATGGGTATATTAAATCGCGTCGGCTTGGATTTCGACTTCCCCCCTCCCCTATCCTCCCTCTGACAACCTCGCCGAATAACGCAGTCTTCTAAATTTATGCACGCCCCTCCGAGGACGCGGGTGCGAACACGACCGTATAAAATGTATAATGCGTTGCGTACAGGTATATATAATATGGTGTTGTGCGAGCGGCGGCGGTGACTCGCGCGTTTCGCAAAGGCGTGCGCTTGGTAATCGTACGACGGGCTCGTGCGAACACCGAACGTGCGTGTGACCGAAAGCCGACGACTACGGGAGGCCGCAGCTAAACGTACGACATTATACGATAAATTATACGGTCGAACCCACCCGTTTATCGAAACTCCCTGTATACGTGACGAATTTTTATTATGGGACCGTGACATTTTCATTAAAAAAACATATTTCTGCTCAACGGGTTTCGCATAACGATCGTTTTATAGTTATATTCATACAGGTAAAGAATAGCTGTGTTTGTGATACGGAAACGGGTGGCAAAAGTGGCTGACGAAATACATTTTTGGAAACAACACGCCGTCGCTGTCGACACTACTAGCCGTGGATTTCAGATTTTCAGCATACCGAAAACGTACCGAATGACATTTATAATTCATCAAATGATCGCAAACGTTCATTCGGCAGTTCTCAGACAAAAAAAAAAAATAATGAAAAAAAAAATGTATGAGGTACGAAGGCGCATATAATGTACACATCACAATGTACCTGTGCTGTTGCCTGTTATAATATTGCAATAAAATTGTTTATGACGGTTACAATATTATTGTTATCATTTTTATATTAGACAAATATTACACATTATAATTTGCGTGTTCGGTAAAAACGAGTTTTTATGTGGAAACAATTGTACTTATTTTTAAGGATAATTTTTCATAGAACCGGCAATTTCGTAAATAGAGGATCTACTATACATTATAATGTACACGTTATGATGACGTGCGCGCACTCATCATAATATTATGTGTTCGTGTTGAAAATGGGGATGTGATAGTCAGAAGCACATTTATTATACAAGGAAAGTTAAACTCGAAAGAGATATTTTACAGAAAAATTATGATTGGGAAAAAAATTACACAAGAAAATTATACTATCGGGAAAATAATTTCACACGAAAGCTTGCCCCGGGTTGTGAAATTTTTGTGAAATTCGAAGAAGGGTTTCTTTTTCTGAAAAATGTCAATGGTTCAATTATTAGTTTAAAAACCAACAATGTAAATTATTAACACCTCATAATTTTTCCGATAAGGTTTCTGATAATGTTATTATTATTTAAAACTGTGTAAATAGTACATTATTTTTTGTAAACTCAAAAAATCAAAAAGTAAATGAAAATCGAAAGTTGAACCGTCAAACGTTTTCGGAAAAATAAGCCCTGTAAAATGGCCGTCTTCGAAATGTATAAAGGCGAAAAAATAAAAAGTTAATTTTTTTTATTTCTTCATTAATACTAAACTATTGCCAACGAAATAGCCTTTGCCCCGAGGGATGCCGATTAGAAGAAAAAAAAACATAATTTCATTATCCCTATTGACGAGGGAGATATCGGCCTGTGTTAGTCCCGGTGGGACATCCTGTACGTATCATACACATGTTATTGTTGTACCGTGTTCACTCGGCGGATCACCGACCTAATTATACATACCATACGTCTGCAGCTCGGTAAAGGGTCGGCGCGAATAACATTTGCCTTTCGCACAACACATCGACTTGTACAGCTACATGCACGTCGGACATATAACCCATTTTCAGTTTACACCGAAAGCGTACACCTTTCCCCCTTCCGCCCGGCACGAGATAGCGAGCGATTCCGGTTTCCACCGAAACAAACTTTTCAACCGACGCACCCCATACGCGTTATTGCTCCAGTTGCACGCAGGTTACGTAGTTCTAGCTAACCGATCGAAAGCGCGCATCGAATCTGATACGCCGTGGATGGATAACGGTGGTGAAAAACGAGTATAAATTGCGCGCCTATGTGTAGCGGTATCGTTTTTTTTTGCTATCGTTCCACAAATCATCCCTGGCCGCGGAACGGGAAGGTTTTGCTTACCGCGGAAGCCCTTATTGTCGTACGAGTACATCCACGCGTTAGCCATAATATCTCTTCGTGCGTTCGGCTTAATCTTTACGGCCTAGGATTGCTTTGTAACACTGGCATCCATTCCAACAAGTAGCGGTTGCTCCGCATTATTTGAAAAAAAAAAAAAACACCCACGATGAGAGCGAACGCACAGCACCGATCGTAAGGTTTGGGTTTTATTTCCTTATTTTTCGTCCTTACTGCAGTAGGTACGTATAAAAATATAAGAATAAATGCCACAGTATTATACATATTATACTCTCGTATATATACTCGTATATGTATGTGTAGTCGTAAATCACGAAAGAATAATATTATCTAATGACCCGGGAAGGGTTAAACGCGGAAAAAAAAAGCAGCTACGACTTGAGCCCTGTTATAGTCCTCCCTCGCGTACGATCACCGCTAGGACCCTCTTCCACCCCCTGCTGCACGCGGCCACGGCCGTTACGACCGTATATTCTTATATTGCACGCGTCGCGTCTCCCCGTTTATACACACCGTGCTCCGGTGACCTGAACCGCATAATATGTACCGCTGCATACCTTTAGAGAATTACGCGCCTCCTGCGGGCACGCGCTTGTACACTACAGATATACGTACGGTTATCATTATTATATTGTTATTGGTATCATTATAATAATATACAACCGTCCGTTTGACGTACCTGGCAAATCGGTACGCGCGTCGCATTACACGGGGCGGTCGGCATCGAAAAGTTTAACGATTTCAGTGCACGTATCACGCCGCCGCGCGCCATAGCTATACGCGTTTACTATTAGTAGTACAGCAGTCGTGCCTCTGCGCAACCGTCGAACTCGACGGTTCGTCGGGAGAAACAGAAAAAACAGAAAATGTCGGTTTCGAAAAGAATCGCGATTTTTCTCGCGTTAGAACGCCACGCGTACCGTATGCGAAACAGTGGCGTGGCGAAGATATTATTTTGGAGCAATTGCTCCTTAAAAATTTTTGGTGGGTGGGAGGTCCCCTTGCCACAAAATACCTAGCCACCTTGGTGACTAGGTTTATGAAAGAAAATATTAATACGTATACGAATATGTGTCTCACTTGTGTAAGACATACGTGCTAGTGTGCTACACTCACTTAACAGCATAAAACCTGTTAATATTATACAAGACACAAGTAAATCAGTGCGCCAAAAAAATCGGTCTATCCGACGCAGACGGTTGTTGTCGGTCGGTTACAATGCATTATGATTAACTAATTAAGTAGTTACATCCGATTATACAAATCTACAAATATTACGGATATTTTGTAAAAATTTTATTTTTTGCATTGGTGGAATTTTTGTTAGGGGGGTGGTGGATACCTTGCATACATTTTTGCTCCTCGTCAAAAATGAGTTCAACACGCCACTGATACGAAATATACGCAAACATATCGGTGCGCGATAACATTTCAAGCGATAATGTACTCAACAACAGTAACATTGCACGGGTTAGTAAAATAATCAGGGCCGGATCTAGGGGGGGAAGTCGGGGATTTATCCCCGGGCGTATTGTAAAGGTTTTAAATTTAAAATGGACTTTGAAACAATCAAACAAAAGTCATAACTACAAAATAATATTTTAATAGAAATGTGTAATAATGGGTATGTGAATAAAATAATATTATTTTTATTTTTAATTTTAACAAGTAATAACAATATTATTTTAAAATGGACAAATAGATACGTATTGCAGTGGAAATACCCGTCCGCGACTGTATGTCTGTGTTTACGGTGGACTGCGGTGCATTCCAGGAATTTCCTGAAAAGGGCGTATATTTTTAATTTTCCCCGGGTGTTAAAAAGTTAAGATCCTGCCCTGAAAATAATATCATAGCGGTGGCAATGAATAATATGCTGGTACAGGTGCGTTACAATACGATGCACTGCCCGTGTCGCGGAGCTCGTTAATTTCCATGCACTTTATGCACGACGCGTTGCTACGGTTTGAACAACGCGTTCCAGAACTAATAGAACAAAACGAATCCGCGAAAAAGAAACTTGCATTACTTTTTAACATCAGTTTTATGGTTCAACTGGGCAGGTACGAAATGTATGGCACAACATCGTTAGGGCGATGCAACACCGTCGAAATATTATATACCGTGCATGCACGAGTTGGCCGATTGCAAACAATACAATATAATTTCTGTCCGCGAAAAAAACACTTGGTCGAGATAAGCGTGTCCGCGGCCCAGCTGAATCGTTAACGTGCGTACGGTAACGAGTATTTAGCGTGCTTCCCGCGGTACGACTTTGGGCATTTTTTTCATTGCGACTCTTACCGGAGATTTCCACCTCTCGGCCGCCTTAAACCCTACCCTCTCCCATCGCAACTCCCATCGGTGACGGCGAAAAATGTAAAAAAAAAAAAAAAACAGTTCTCCGGATTTATGCCTTCGCCACCGCCGTTATTTTTGTACGCCTTACGCGTATTATGCATAATATGAATATAATATATTTTACGTGAAGTCCTCGCGCACTACGCGCGCGTGTAGGTGAAGTGCGTACCCACGTTCGCATTGAAATACATGCATATTTTATTTTGGTCGGGGCACTTTAGTGTTTTAAACATGTACATGTACACTTTTCACGTTATACATACACGTAGGTACTCTACTTTACAATAATAATAATAATAAAACAAATGCGCAAAAGAAATAATAAACAAACTAAAAGAAAATTAAAGCTTATGCGTACTGCATTTCGTAGGTGTATTATAGTATATAATATAACGTTTCATTACGCCCCGACGCAGTATAGCTATTCCCAGAAACACTGACCTACATCAAGTATACGACTAGAGCATTTCCCTATTCGAATTGAGCGTGCGTAGTGAAAAATAGTCGTACGAAGCAGATTTTTATACAACCGTAACTTTTCAGACACCGTTTTCGTGACCGTCGTCTCTCCCGCGTAGCGTTAAGTACATTTTAGTCGCTTTTACCGTACGAACTACCAATATTGTTCCGATTGTAATTTTTTACACTCCGAGTGAAACCTAGGAACGAATTGGCTTTATCGTGATTTGTGTATGTGGTTTTTTTATTTCGTGCACGTTTTGGTACATAAAGTTGTAGGGATCGCTGGACAGGGCTCGTGTACATATATTATTGTACATTGCTGATTATGTTGATACAGAGATGCGGTTTTGAATAGATGGGTGAAATAAAATAATGGTTTGTTTAGCACTAATACTTTTTTTTAACATTTTTAGGTTAATTATTACACCCTACTGAAAAATACGTTAACAAGCATATGTGCGTTATCACCTAAAACTGTACGGTGTACTCTACCCGTATTTATATTGGTCGAGAACCCTTGTGAATGAGGTACGCGTCGGCCGCTGTGCAGGTATTAATCTCATTAATATGCGATTTGTACATATTATGTGTCCTTCATCCTTTTTGACCGGTTGGTGTTTAATATTATAGGTACTTATGCCTACTCGCTATTGTTCCAGGTGAATAATAGTATATTTATTTATTAAATGCACATTCAAAATGCACATTATGCATAATGTCGCGTACTTTCCGTTTTGACCTACATAAGTAGCATAGAGGATGGTTATGCCTACTCCCTGTTATTTAAAATAGAATATTAATTAAGTAGATTTGCACACTCCGTGGACTGAATGTACACTGTAATTTCCCTGATTCCCAGAATTAACTGTTATGGGATTACTACAAAGTCTTCACTTGATGTAATATTATATACATGATATAACTGCACGGAACACCCACACCGTATAGTTGATTATAAATTATAACATAATTAATAATTATATATGTATATTAATTACTAAAAAGAAAATTTCGTTCGTGATTTGTCGTTCGTTGTTCCCCTCCTTCCAAAAAAAAAAAAATTTATTGATTCATAGACAATCCATGTGCAGAATAAAACTATCAAGTACCGTACACGTTGATAGACGTTCTTCAAAAGTTTTTGTATAAAGTTAGCATATTTATGTTATTTTTATATTGAGTCTGTATGTATTCATACATTCTTGGTCCCTTTTTAATGAATTTAAAATATCTATACTATACATAATATTAGTGTCACAATATCAAGTCGTTTTCCAGCGTGTGTCTCAGCCATACGTGTACCTAGATATACATAGTGTACCATCACTTGATAATGAATAGTAATAATGTGTACTATTAATAAATCTAACAGCCTTTTCGTGTCTTCGTCAATTTTAGTATGCGATGCGAGCAAGTCTAGACTATTCACTAATAAAATATGTGAAAAGAGCAAAAAACGGAAACGGTCGAAGGTGGTAGGCTGCATCAGCAAGTATACATCTATGCGTATGTAGCAGTCACCGAACGCCCTCAACGTTTTCATTCTAATAATATAACATAATATTATTACGTTCGCTAACCGCGGTCACGGTATCTACCGTTTAGTATTTATTTGAAACATTTTTATTTATTTATTTTTTTTTTTTTGCAGCACGCATAAAGGTTTGGAACCCGCGTTGTCAGCCGATCGTTGAGGTAGTCGAGCCCAAGCCGGAACGGGACGTGGTGGCAAATACAGCCGTGGTGAGGGTGGACGAGTTTCTCCAGGTGGCCGGCTTAGTCGTCTAAGCGGTGACGCCGGTCGGGGAATTTTCACACCGCTCTCGCCACCGGACCTGTCACGTAGTGGTGTGGACGTTAGGCACTTGGCCCACCATTGCGAGGATTTAAAACCAAATATTTAACGTTCTTACCAAATATTTATACGGCTATTATTTAGAGACGGTGTAAATTTCAAACGGTTTTGGATTTTTTTTTGTGCTATTAATAGCCATTTGAAATTCGAGAGTTCTCTTAGTTTTTTTTTCGTAAAATGTCGATAAAAAAATTTTGGTTGATTTTCATATTTCGAAATTTTAGTACAATGTTACATATTGTTTTCAAATCTAAAAGAAAAGTACTGCTGCATAATTCACGATTCACCCATCCCTGTAACTCACCCTACCCCGGAGTCCCACCCGACCCAGAAGTCTCTTCCTTTTTCATTTTGTTTGTACTTCATTGTAATTTAATTTTAAACATAATATACACATATCAAACAGGAGTATCAAACATTTTTTTGTCGTAACCACGAATAAATGAATTAATCAAGTACAATTACATGTCGGATAGCTATAAAGAAAAACATAACTATATATTTATACACGTCCAATAATATAATACGACGAAGAGAATAACGGTGGGCCAGAGAAAGGGATTGATATAGATGAGAAGAATATAGAGAGCGGAAAATGTTCATTATACTTCTTAAAAACTTGTACCGTCGTCCGTCATTCACCATTAAGACTCTTGAACAGTAGTATTTTCTTTGAAATTAAATTTTCTTTTGCCTTGTTGTCTTCAATCAGAGATCGAAATGCGCAGGCAAAGAGCTTCGTCTAAGGGATAAACAACTAGAACGAATATATATAAGAATAAACAATCTCGGTGCTTTCTTTTCATATCAAACGGCTTTTCAATATTTAACGATTACGCGTACATTACGTACACCACGCGAATAAATCCGTCTTCCACTATTTCTATTTCATTTTCTCTACTAGACGATATTTACATAACATACCTTCGGTGCATCATCGGTGACTCTAAACCGAAAACTTAATCGAAAATCGTGATTTTTATTTAACTTCCGTAACCGAGTGTTCACATCAATACTTTTATTTTTGTGACACCGATCACATATGAAACTATAAAATAATAGCTAGTTATTTTTTCGTATTAATTATAATTTATAACCATTCATGAACAAAATGATTGCATCATACCTAATCACTTTCTATCGAAACATCGACGGATCCAGAGAAAACAAGAAAATGTAATCATTCCAATGAATTTGGAAGCTTTGTCAACATAGTAACATGTACTTTTACTTATATATTGCGTACTGTATGTATACAAAATCGAGTGAATCCTAAATAAGCGAGTACGATCGTACCATGGATTTATTGACACAAAATAATTTCATGTTACATCAACTGTGGCTTATGACGAAAAGGAGACCGAACTTGCTTTTCACCCTACGGTTCATCGGAAACGGAATCGTTTTATATGGGTTAATAAAATGCGCATCAAAGTATCGTCTCGTCAATATTGTATCACAAGGTAAACTTCAACCAGATTCAAGTGCATTTCTATAAACTAGATAAATAAAGAGCGGAATGAATACAGATCACGTTATCGTGCGACGGATCCCGTGTTGATTCTTCTGCTTCGGTATAACACCGTAATATATTATCATACACAACGATATCAAGATAGATTATATTAGATTTGGTTTTGGTGGATTAATTAATATATTTCGCGTTCACCGTATATACATCGAATACGAATACTCGTGGACGTTGTACTTCAAATATCGAAAATTAAAATTAAAATCTTAACGGTAAATACACGTACATGCATATTGGATTCGAACAACTGCTGCACAAAACCTTGTACAACAGTACATTGTTTAGGTACGTAAATTATTTATTTATATCGATTTACCTGGGGGCCAATTCAAGAATGAATGGCCTATGATGTGCATTTGAACGCTCCTTGAAAATTATTCATAAAAGTTCAATACAATATTATTACACAATATACAATCCAGACAAATTTGTAAAAATGTTCAAAGTCAATCAATTTTTTTTTATCGTATAACGGTCAACGGTATACGATCGGTCACATAACGGTCGGTGCGCACAACTACCAACAGCTAATATTTAAGGATAGAATCTCAATATCAGGGATGGCCACTGACCAGCGTAAGTATGTTCTCGAGCTTAAATGGATAAATATAATGATACCAAGTACAAAAATATTCATAAATACATTTTATATAATTTGATCTAATCATTCTGTACTTTTATGGTATAATAGTAATAAAGATATCGTATATCCGATATACTTATCAAATCGCATATATTAGTTTAATATAATATTGTTTTTAATTTTTAATTAACGTCATTGGAAACACATATCCTGTTGCAACAGGTATGGCGGATCTTGCAGTAGAATTCGAAAAAATTACCGGAAAGTCGCAAATAAATTTCATAAGCATTAGAAAATTAAATGTTGATGAAATTTGGTATAAATAACTTATTTAATTGTTAGGTTCTTTAAATATTCGTAGCAACTTGATACATTTACTGAGTACCTACTATTATCCTTTACCATAGTCCATAAACATATAATTTCCGAAACTTTTTTTTTTCGCAAAAGTAAAAACATTTAAAGTTCAACCTTCGTTTTAAAAAAATGTAGTTCTTCTGTTACATCTTTAGAAGTATAATCTGATACACCCGATACCTTTCACTCAGAATCTTTTTTTTCGATAGTAATGGTACAGACAGGGTTTAAAGTTGAAAAGACTTATCCCTGTATCTCACCCGACCGTGGAGTCTCTCCCAACATAGGAGTTTTGTCCGTTTTTTTTCTTCTATAAATGTAAAAAACATTAAAATCCATAATAATAAAAAGTACGTCTTCATTTTTGTAAATAAGATGCGAGCAAGTAAATCGGAAACAAGTAAAGCAATAAGTATGCGTAAAGAGCAGCTTCACTGTGAATTTGAACTCTGAAGATCTGCAAACGTGTTCGAAAAGTCTGAATTTTTCTGCAGACATCATCGATATATCCAAATAATACAATTTTTTTTATATCTCCATGAAAGAGTTAACCGATGATTATTCATGGATACTCTTGAGTTCATTAATTTTTCAATAAAATTACAAATGTTAATTACAATCTTCGTTTTCGAATTAAGTTTAATATTGAAATTATAATTTACATAGATGTCAATCAAAACTCACTTTGGTATTGTTAATGTTTACTGTGTATACATCAAAGTTAAAACTAATTTTCATATAATTCGATATGACTATATAATATTATATATATTAAACGTGTGCGCATAAAAGGTGTGTTTTATATTACATTAAATCGCAGTTTGAAACAAGATGAAAGAATGATAAATTACATTTAAAGCTTAAATAAATGGTTCTGAAATAATGTGTTCCGACCGAAATTTGTCTCTTTTGTGTATTTAATTTTATATATCTCTGCAGTTAATTAAGACAATGGATGTCTTAAATAAGAACTAATTATGTTAAATATACCAAATGGTGAATATATACCTACTATACAGCTATATTACAATATTATACTCGGCGTTGTCACAAAAGTAGGTTCTTTAAAAACCGTAGCAGACGTGCAATATATATTATGTATTTAATAAAATAATTATCTACCTACCTACGTGTAATAATAATTATCTTTAAATGCAAATTGGAACGCCCGCAGATATCTTTGTTTCAAATGTTCTATCCCGTCCCATTCATCAAAATGCATGATACAGCCAAGTTAATCTCCCGGAGATATCTATTGCGATGCGATAAACCTATCTTTTAATTGCCGATCATGATGAGGGGAGTGGGGGCGGTTTAGAGAGTCTACGTTTCCCGTAGCTAAGTGCATTATTTATGAATTATATTTTTCTACTTTTACACGCAGTTTATTAAGTGCTCATTAACTGACGTGTATATCAATTAAAAACGGACATAACGTACAGTATATTATTGTATATAATATTTTATGTTTACGTTTTTCCAAAAAAACAATAATTATTATTGTTTCGACAGTTGTTAAACGGCTTTTCTTTTCACAGCTATCTGCGCCCGCGGTCAAAGTGACAGCGCGTGTACAAACCATATAAATGTTGAACGCATTCAGTCACCCAGGAGCGGAGTGTACACATTGAATCATTAAATATAAATAAGTAATGAAGTTCATTTATCACACGTCGTTATCAAACTTGCATATCGTACTACTAGTACTCGACTTATTTATTATTAATTATTAATTATCCCCCGACACACGAGACTCGCGGCGTGTTTTATTCGTGTTATCAATACTTATTACGTTTAAATCATGTACGCGCGCTTAAAAAATATAAATTATAATAACGACTTTTATTATAATACACGTACTGTTTTGATATACGTTCGGTTTCAATTATGCGACTCGCGCACCATGCGTAACAACACCATAAATTGTGTGTTATCTCGACGAGGAGAACTTATTCGTATATCTTTTACCGCAAATCTATGCCGCGTAAATCATTAGAAACCGTGAGTTACGTCGTCTTCTCGTTGCGTTATTCTGCACGAGTAAAGAGAGAGAGAGAGAGAGAGAAAGAAACGAGTCCCGTTTCACGTGCGTTCCGATAAGTTCCTCAAATATTGTATAGTTTAGGAGAAAACGGCCGTTTTTCATCTGCGGGCCGCGGTCGGCTAGTGGCGATACCGCGCGCGCGGAAAGATATCGAGTCGACTTCGCGACGTCTCACGTCTACGTGTACTCAAGTGAATCGCGGTGTCGGGACAATATTTTTTATTTTCTTCAGAATTTCGTTTCGCGCGTGTACGAACCGCACAAGACGAACCGCAGAAGACGTACCGTCGTCGTGCGCCGCCGCCGGATTACCTTGGCCGCCGAGCGGAACGATGAAAAAACCATAGATATATACTAATACTAGATAGCCGTCTTCGAATACACCACTACAAAATGAGCTGAGACACGACGTCATATGCAAAGAAGACACTCGGTAAACAAACGTTATCAATATTAGACTATTTCAATATAATACATTTATTTTTATTATATTATTATTATATAAAAATGAGAATTCTCCGTCTTATAATTAAGTAATAAGTTTTATATCAATCGAATATAAGGTTCAAGCCTAAATAATAATTTAATTTACCAGCGATAATTTACAATATTTTATTTGAACAATATATCATATTGTCGGTGTCCAATAGGTGATAATTTAGTCCATGTATCTGATAACGTTTGTTTATCGAGTGTCTTCTTTGCATATGGCGACGTGTTTCACTGATAACGAGAAGACGGCTATCTAGTATTAGTATATATCTATGGAAAAAACCAACGACAACTCGCTGTTAGAAACACGTTCTGTAATATTTATGGTAAACACTTGACGGTAACTTTGAGTTCAGTTTAAATAGTTCATTAGGAAACAGTTAAACATTTAAGTATGTCAATTTCTTTTCAACCAAGGGGCAGGAGATTATTTAAGGTGTTCAGATCTTGTTCGTGAACCTATCATCGTAGCGACGGCTACTGATAAAGCTCAAAAATCAAAAGGAAGTTATTGAAAACATTGTCTCAATACCTTTTCTTTATAGTTGGTACTCTGCTACATCATATAGTTCTTACTCACATGCCAGAACGGTGTTTACAGAAACACCGTTTACACGGTGTGCATGAAAAAATATACGAATCTCGCAACTGCGTGCGTGCCAGTTCGCGGGCCCAACGTTTTCCGCCCCTCGTACAGGGTTTCGTCGCGTTCCACGCACACGATGCGAGGGGAACGCTGCGGCGGACGAGTACATACGTTTTGATAAGGCTCCTCTAACGACCCCAACCCCCTCCTCGTACTACCCAGCGATAATGAATAATATATTTAATATCGCGTAACGACGTTCGTCGGGCGTGTGTGCACGTATATGCATACGTACGTGTGCGTATCTGTAAATAGCTGTACCGTGTACACGGGAATACGATTCACCCCACTAATTTGTAATACATTTAAATAATCGGGACGAACGCCGCGAGAGGATCTACAATATAGTGCATTGCGTTACGTGCAATATTATTCGCAGGGTTATTATTAATATTCGATTTCGTTCGTCTCGCGTATGACAATAATAATAATAATACTACATATATGGTCGTGCTGTGTACGTTCGTTTTCGAAACGATGATTGGAAACCGTGTCGTCGAAGACGCACGGCCGATTACACCGAATCACTGTCGGTCTGCTGGACATCACGTACACAGATCGTTGGAGTTAACGTAGTTTTGTCATTTTTTTTTTCTCACCGAAGGCCTGAACGACAGTCGAGTAAACCCTTTTCCGATATAAATATCCTTTTCACTCCGGATCGCTATAGAAAAAAACGATACAGGGGGGAAAAACGAGTTTCGAACACGAGGATCAACACGAGAAATAAAAGAAACAACGTGCGCGTCGCCGTCTGCAGCCAACCATGAGAGACGGAAAGGGGAAAAAATTGAAAAACTGTTTTTTTTTTTTTCAATATCATATCACATATAAAAAATATCTTTTAAAGCTTTCTCACACGTGTATACACACACACACACACACACACAACACATACACACACATACACACATACATACACACATTTATATATAATAGAGTTAACTGTTCTTTGACAATAATTTCATAGCACACTCAACTGATAGACGCCTTTGCATATACTACACCTATTGACTGGTTATAATAATACACATAGATATTTTTTATTCACATTACAAATAGACAGAGAGAAGGAGAGAGAGAGAGAGAGAGAGAGAGACGGATATAGTGTTACGACAGTAATAAAAATAATTATAATAATTTTCTTTATTCGTACAAAGGCGCGCGCACGATATCATCTTGATATACGTTTTGTAAACGCGTATTATAGAAACGTAATTTATTTGAATATGAACCGTGATTAATTCATCACGACCACCGCCACCGCCACCATTACGTTTCACAAGTTTACCGCGGTACTAATTCAACTGCATTTTGATTAGAAACGTCGTACATGCCCGCGTTGTTCCACGATCGTTGACTCGCTAAATGTGCACACGCACACTATACGTGTCTATATAATTCACACTAGCTTACGTTATACACGTGTGCATGGTGCATACGCATAATCAGGTCGATGCACCCCGTGGGCTTCAATGTGACAACCTATACATATATATAGTGTAGTCACAAACTGTATTCTTTTGTGCCGGGAAACTATAGAGAGGGACACGGTGCGTTATCGTCGTCTGTCGCGCGTTACCCCGATTCCGGGATGTAATATTGAAGGAAGAAAAAAATATGTAAGAATCTAAATAAATTGAAAACTGTCACCGTGGATTGGACGGGGAGAAGTGATAAATACACCGGGAGCGTCATCGGGACGACTCTTCAGTCGTTCACCGCGACGACGCTTGCCCGTATCTCGCGAGCGCGATTTTCACGTACGATCGATCGTGAACGCTAGAAGCTCACGCGAGCAAGTCCACACTACATTATAATGTGCAAAAGCCAGCCGGAGCACAAAGGCTCCTTAACGTGCAACTCGACGTTTTACAATTGTTTCCTTCATTCGACCGAATTATTTCGCGCGTCAAGCGTACTACGCTGTTTCATTCACAACGAAATATTACTACTTACGAATATTACAATACCTATTATCCTCGTGCTTATTATTTATTTATTTTTTTAATTCGTGCACAACGAATTATGTATTGTAAAAAACGCTTGTTAGAGCCCACTCGAGTATCGTCTTGGGCTCATTATTATCTATGACGAGTGCATTTTTTCACGCAGTATATGTACTATATGTACCCACTACCCATATGATCTAAATAAGCAGTTTTATGCGATGAACATTATAATATGTCAAAATTATGATTTAATTATTTTGTGAACAAACGGATTAGTTCTGATAAAAATTTATATGACGTAACAATAATGCATATATTATGTTACAGAGATTGATGCAGAGAGTAGCTACAATATACGGTGTCTATGATTGCACAACTAAATATGGAAGGCCGGAGCTACTTCACATTCGAATGCCAAGTAATGCCTAGCATCGGAAAGGCATATTTTATAGTATACCATATAATTCGTAACGTTATTTTTTTACGGATTATGTGAAAATAAGTACGATAAACTTAGTTCATATTAAGTTTTCCAACCGAACTTGTTGTAAAGCGTTTTACTTTTATTGTAACATTACTTGCATAAACTCATTACGTTTATATTATGTACATTATACAAAACTGTACCAATATGTTATAATAATGAACAGGAATTACACGGTTTACTGTAGATATTTTATACGGGCGTTGTAAAATGTCGAACGAATCACTGCGAATGGGAATAATATCATAATTTTTTAAATGTGAGTAAATATGAAATTATAACAATACAAGTGGATCGATAAAGATAATTGAATTGTTTAAACGGCATCAGGAAGTATAAGTGAATAGATTATATTGAACGTTAATGGACCTAAAAAAAACACACAATATTAAAATGCTCCCTTACTCCCTCACGCTCATCACTCCCTCCTCTCACTCTCTCTCTCTCACTCTCTCTCTCTCTCTCTCTCTCTCTCTCTCTCTCTCTCTCTTCTCTATCACTCCCTCACCGTATTTCTCTTTAGACGCCAACAGAGACAGTTTATTTATTTATTTATTTTTTTTAACTTTTGCAGTTTCTAATATTTGTATATGATTAAAAAAAAAAACTTTCGAGTGAAATCATTCGAAAACGAGAGCTAAGTAAATCAACTTGTGTATTTTATTTCCCTCGGCGTCACTGATACCGCGCCCGGGAGAAGTAATAATAATCGTGTTCCCGCACAACCACCACCACCAGCATCACCAGTGTACCGTGACCGGTGTTCATTTCGGGTCTTAGCCGAGCACAATTTACTGATTACTGTAGTTGCAGCTGAAATTTCAAGTTCACAAAGGTTGTGTGTAATATGATTTATAAACGAAACAAGCGTGTAAAACGATGGCGCCTTTTGCGAGATATGCACCTCCAGCAGTGTATCGCGTTTAGATGTTCGTCTCGCATGTTCAAGTTACCATAACTTTTTTTCTAATATCCACATAAGGGTATCCTGTGGAAAAACACAATTTGATTTTTTTCAAATGGGAACATTTTTTTTTTTTTACGAAAAGTGTGTTATTCAGTTAACTTTTCTGGAATTGTTGGTTGAACGTAGTCAAATTTCGGACCAATACTTTCGAAGTTATTCGAATTGAAAATTACTTGTGAATAATGTTAATTTCGCATTATCTCTAATCGGTAGCAATTAGAAATTACAAGTACATAATTGCAAATATCAAAATATTAGGTACCTATTATATAATAGGTGCTATTTTTCTTAATACTAAAATAAGAATAATTCAAAAACTACTCACTCGAATTTTGATTTCGATGCACCAAAATTCACAGAAAAATAACCTCAATGAAATATCGCAGTGATGAAAGAATATTTCTATTTGAAAAAAAAGCTTGTATCACCACAGCATACCCTTAATTGGTAGCATAAAAAAGAAAAGTTATGGAAAACAAAGCTTTTATGGTAGAATAAAAAAACAAAAATCCGAATGTAAGGAATCGTACGGCCAAAATATGGAGTGAGCATTGTTCAAAAATCACCCTGTACAATGACGGTCGCGGTGGCGATCGGTGGTGAGAACGAAAATAAATGGTTGCTCCAGCGCTGAACCACGCACCTGAGGTATTATTATTATCTTTCACCGTTTTCGGCATCTGAATGGGTGACCGTCGCCCCGCAATATATAGTATAATAATACCGTCACACACGTGCCACGACACAAATATTAATAACAAATATTATATAAGCGTTGGACGTTTCGCGGCTGGGTGATTGAAGTTTACAGGTCAAAGACGGACATACTTGATATGACGAGAAAATTTTAGTAACGACGAACCGTGACTAATGAAAACTTCAGCTTAAACGTTTTAATGTGAGATATATTATGATATTTGCTGTGGCGTTATATACTCTGTTGTCGTGCGCCATCACCGTGACGGAGACAACAATTCCGTTTAATTCAACATTAATTATTTTTTAGAATATTTTGGGTGCAATTATAATTTTATGAGCACCTACCCGAATTTAATTGCGTATAATTGATTCTATATAAATTAAAAAATAGTATTGAAATCGTCGTACCGAAATATTGTACTCGTTTTTCAAATCATATCCGAATGATGCGTGTTTTGCAATAAAATCTGTTTCCGAAATCTGTCTGACATCTTACTCACTCTTGATGGAGTGCCTCAAGGTGCACCGTGTCATCCCCTATATTCTATATACAAACTATACGTGTGCACAGTTCTAACCAACCTCTACACACCCTGACACGCAATAGTCGCCGAATGTGTTGACGATAAGGCAATTTTCTCTACAAGCTCAGTTACTCTGTATCATTTGCAGTACAAAGTCTCCTCCGATTATTGTTTCCGCGGTGCTATGGGAGAACAAAAAGAACGAAACGAAATCGACTGGCACAACTTTTACACTTCAACGCCGTCAAACTGTTTATCCGTCTCGTCTTAATACATGCCCGCACTCGCCTACTCAGACGTACGGTAAAACACTATATCATCTGCTCGACAAAAGGCTAACACGGGCTCGGTAAGCCCGTATCCACACACAATCAGAGCCTCACCAACAGAAGACCGTGTCACTGTTGGTAAATCATCAAAGTTAAATTTGAGATCAAAAATGTTTACTTTCACTTTATTTCTCGAGCCTGCAACACCGCAGGGTGATGGTGCGACAAACAAAAAAAATACAAATATTCCAACCCACCAATCATCATTACGATTGATCGCAAACGCTCCTCCGGGTACGTTTCGAACGTTTCTCCGCACGCTATGTGTCACTAGTAACCCGTGGGGTAGATGAAGTCACCGAAACGCATTTCACTCGCTTTCATAAACGTTTCCAGGACCACTCAAATCCTTTTACGTCAAAACTATCGCATCCAATACACTTCCTAGTAATCCCACGCAAGAAGACTTAAGCGCCAACAATTGCCCATAGGCTTTCTAAGTTGGCCCAATCGTCCATGCACGTCATAAAGTAGCATGAGAAAAAAAATTACAATTGTACACAGTTCTTATACTAAAACGAAAGCTGGAGCGCAATCACTGGATGGCCTTTTCTTCCAGCCTATGGGTCACTATATATATTATAAAAGATACTAGTTTTATTTATTTATTTTTTTTATATCTTTTATTCCATGTGATAAAGTCAACACTTTTACTTGTTGAACTTTAAATATGCATAATGTGAAATTGTTTGAATAAAATATAACACAAAAAAAAAAAAAATAACTGCATTAATAAAATATTTACCAAACGTTTTCTATTCCGAGAATTTTACCGAATCTTCCTCGAATAATAACGAAAGTTTATCGGCGTAACGTGTATTATATTATAATATCTTGAAAGTAACGACAAAAAAAGTATACCTATTATAATTGTTTAACACGAAACAGTGGTGCGGTATTGAAAACTGGGTGATGCTATAAATTTGATGAAATACAATCTGCCGTATTAAATATTATAATGGTTTTCGAGAATTGGAAAAAAATTGAAGCGTTCTGCCGCCTATACGAGTTACCGAGAAATTTTCAATAGTATAATGTTACAAGTTATTCGAAATTCTTGGAAATAAAATAAATGAGAAAAGTATACTGTTAAAACGATTATTTAATATTGTGCAAGTACGTTTATTGTAATACAACATATTGTGTATATATATATAGAGTATCCTAAGAAAGAGTGAATGCATTCTGATATTGCGATTAAATGAAAATACTTCGACGCGGAAGTGAAATTATTATAAAACGTGTACACGTAGGTATAAAAACTATTTTAATCAAATAAAAGTTACGATTATAGATAAAACACGCGTGGTGAAGAAGTTTTTGATACTTTATACGTTGCAACGCTGTGACTTTGTTAACTAATAAGGTTATTATTATACGCACACGCTATATGTAATATTTACCGTAGTAATTGAAAAATGTATTTCGCTATTTTCACGAGTTCAGTATGTAGGTATATGTCGGTAAGAGCAAATAACATTCGTGTAATTTACTCAAATGTTAAAATATTAAATCTCTTTTTGCGTTAAAAACCACGAGCTTATCGAAATCAACACGAACGCCGTGAACAGAAATACTAAACAAATCAATGCGATTCAAGTGATACGTATGAGAACGAAAACGCTTTGACGGGGTGAAAAAATATAAGATCAAATATTATTATCAATAACTTTATTAGAGATTTAGTTTTATTGGCAAAAAGAAGACGTAGTACATTAACTCTAGAAGGAGACGCATGAATATAATATATATTGTTTTTTTTTTAACGTGAAAAGTTTTTCCACATAATACCCGGTTATAAACATCAATTTGAGTTAAATTAAGTAATCGCAGTAGTTAAACGCAAACGCGAAGTAATGCGCAAACACCGGCGCACCATTGGAGCACGTTTCAAGTCCGAGAAACGAGACCTTTATGCATTTTGCCGATCACACGGGCAAGACGTGATCGACACATGGTTTATTAGCTTGCGGTACAGTTATAATTATTAAACATTAACCGCACCCGGCAATCGTTGGGATACATGTACACTACCATCGTAGACGCTCGTCGGCCCGCAATAGAATACGAGTTATTTCAGCTCGCGAACAGTTCACAAGATCCATTCTATCGTTGTCCTAAATCTACTGAACGATCGCGATTCGCAGTTGGACAAATCGAATCGAAAGATTAGATTCTCACCGCACGCGTCACTGATCGTAAAAGACATAATGTAAGCAATCACTTTGTTTTCGACGAAAAGCAATAAAAATTGTTTTTCGCCCGATATGAAAAACAGAATTAAAAATCGCGCTTACCCCGAGCATTAATATATATATATTTTATGCGAAACACGAATAACGGACCAAGATAAATGATTATTACAATAAATAGTTATGGTTATTGTACGGTTTTTTTTTTTTTTTTAATTAAAACAGCGAAACCTAATAGTACCGAAAACAAAAAAAAGAGGAAATAACAAAGTTTGAAAAACGTGTTTTTTGAAATTCGAGTAGGTCGTTCTATTAATGTTTATAGCTGGTGTGTTTTTTACTTTTTACCGCGAACGAGGATACATTTTGCCGATATACGAATCGCACGGTACGCATATCGTGCGTATGCAAATGAATTTAACGGCCATGCCCCACGTCGATGGGCCCACATCACGCCGTGTTGTATATAATATGTTTATATTGTAAGCTCGGTCGGGAGATTGGACCTTGTTGTCGGTCGCCGCCGTTCAGACGCTTGTTTCGGACTTTGCGCAACCCTTTCGTCCGGCCAATGGTTATGGGCAACTGGCTTTTTTTTTCACAGGAGACGAAATGCTGCACCACGGCGCGTTAAATCTAATTTTCACCGTAGCAAACGACAATAACGGACGACAACTGCGATTATTGTCCGTATCGCGACGACTAGTTTTTCCCGCGATCAGACCTATACAGTTTTACGAGTAGGTCTCGGGACTTTGAGCGATTCAAATCCGCAGAACTTGTTACAACACCGAAATATTAAATCGGAAAATGTACTATTTCATCGGTTGTGAATGAAACGAACAATGTTGGTCTTGTCGTGATGCGTGTTGTTTTTTTTTTTAATGTCCGTTTACATGATTTCGAACTGAAATATTACTACGATGTAACAAAATCCGCTTTCAACGTACATTCGAATGCATTGGCTGAACACGAGTTGGGTTTGAATGCGTTTATAGAAACACCGCAGTCGCCACTCACCAGAACGTTTTCATTATTCCTATTTCTCGCGTCGCGTCGGGTTCTGGACGAGGAAAAAGTTTCGGCTTATGAAATTCGCATGTGTCGAATCGAACGTCTGCTTTTTGCCGTTGACGTGCATCAACAGATCATCAACAACAGAAACACACATTTCTATAGTTTAAACGTTTTAAAGTTTAGCGTTTCGAAAATATGCAACTCAACTGCCAATCATTAATTATATTCGAAACGATGAAAATAGTTTGTTTATGCTTTCTTTCATTAAACCGAAGCGCGTTTGTTGTGTAATGTTTATGATATAATTTATAATTCAGCCGTCATAATGCTATACAAACACAATATTTAAAACTACACTGCTGTCCGACGACATAAATCAATAATATAAATGTGCAAAAGAATTAAAATATATTTATGTCATTTCATCTCGGATATATTTTAATTTTATACTTTTAATACCATAATATAATATTGTGACAAGTCGAAACAAACTGGAACGCAAAACAAAAAAAACAAGAGAGAATAATCTATACATTCTGAACGGTTTTGATACCAGGTGCACGTATACTACTGTAAATAGTATAATTGCATGGTTATTTAATACAATGCATTATTGATTAGCTTGATGCATTTTTAGCGTCACGATTAATACGAGAACACAATATCCAACTCTCTTTGTAACGGCAATTCAGGACCTTTAGCAGTTTAAGTGATAAATATTTAAATGTGTCGTTGTACACGTTTTAATCTCGACGGTACGTCAGCAGCGCGTTTCTCGAACGAGTCTTCTGAAGACGTGATCGGTGTAAATGTCAAGTCTTAATCTAATACGAATTCGTGCCGAATAATTAGGCGTTCCGCATTCATCCTTCAGAAAGCTTATAGACTCATTTACGAGTGCAAAGTCAACTTTATCGCAACAGATATTGCAGATAATAAGAACGAGGTCGACCGCGCGATGGAACCGCGGCGAGAGCGATTTGCCGAAGCTCGCTGTTCTTAAAAAATATTTAGGACCCCATCGGATAAGGTTAAATAGAACATGATGAAATTTTATCTCAAAAAATCTTCCCGAAAAATCCCACACCGAACACCGCCGAGCTACCGAGGAGTGCCGAAAACGCACGGACACGCCGCACAATATGATTGTACCGCACACCGTTATGTTTCAATATTATAATGAGTCACGTCGTCGTATCGTGACGTACTCGACATCAGTACAATATGTTTGTCAAAGGGTGTGTCGTGATAACTTCAACTTTTTTGTTTTTGAAAGTCCTAAACTCCTAAAGTACCTGGGCACTTAGTTTTTTGACAAACAGACAATGTTTGCACAAAGCGAGCCACGACGTGTTACGTAAGTAACAACAATACGATGGAAAGAAGTTTGGCAACCGTTGTGGGTACGTATATCTATCTACACGCATGTGCCTCCTCAAACACTCGACTCTTTGACGTTCGCGTTCGTCGATCGGCTGCAGCAGTGGTTTTTTTGCACCGCACGAACAATAACGCGGGTATGGCGCACTATTATACGTTTTACATCATGTCCCCTTAAGTAATACCATCGACAGGCAGTGTATTTATACGGCGAGCGGTATCGGCAAGAAATTCGATAGATTTACACTTATGGCTTATTTACACTCATATGAAGTGTTCGAAACGTTTCATGTACCTGTACAGCCATATAATATAGTGCGCGCAGTGTACACATTTCGGTTGCGAACATTCGATGCAATTTAGGCTATTTACTCGGAATCGCTTTTAGAATATGATTATTATTACCTTCAAAATGTTGATAGAACAATTTGCTTTCAAAAACACTTGCTCGCGCGCGGCTATAATCACATATGCAAAGTAGGTATCCGATGTAGTAGGTACCATCACGTGAGCCGTTGAATCAATTTCGTTTTATAATTTAATGCGATTTTGCCTCGGTTAACACCAAAGTAATACGAGTACACGGCCATAAGTCGTGACCAATAAAAATAAAAAAAAAATAGTAATAAACTTTTAACGTATTTACTAGGCGTGTGTTATAAATACGACCAAGTTGTATAATCGTATAAATCGTGATATAACACTCGGGTCACAAATCTCTGACCTTTAACGTCTTAGTTCAATTACTAAATGCTTGAAATGTAAATGTAAGTTGTTCACAATTTTATAAAATTGCCACTAATAATATGCACGATTAAACGAATTAAAATATCACAAAACAGACGTACTTATACAATTACAGTAAGTATATAGATAGAACATTGAACAATTATAATATTATTGTTCTCTAGTGAACAATGACCATTAAACAGAATTATAAACAGAATAATTATTGCGATTATCTTGTACTCTTTGATAAGCCCACACAATACACAATTATAAAAAAAAAATATAACTTAAGAAGTTTTTTTTTTTTCTTCGGACTGAATTTATGAAACTATTGAACTTTATTTTAAGCATTTTCAGAAAATAGAACACTTCATTTCAAATCAAACAGCTTTTGCGTTCCACTGAGAATCTTAATCGAAAGCTATAATAATGTTTTTATTAATCAATAATCATATTACGTAAAATGAACACAAACATTTGATGATAACATATACATATACATATATTAACAATACAACTTTTATCCGTCCATTAAAAGCATTGCTCGTGTATTTTTTTTAAAACCCAAGTTCTCAAATCATAAAACTGTTCGCCGGCCAAGAAACGCGTAAATAGCCAAGGGTTCGAAACCGCCGGTGGAATTAATTCGCATGTTTAACTGTAGTGCAACTTCCTGAATGCCCTATATACGTACAGGGAATGTATACAGACCAATTGTCTCGCACGGTCGACCACCGCTATTAAAGGCAATCGTAAAATAACGGCTTTCCATACAAACGATAAGTGTTTTACGAGGATATATTACAGGAATGTATTTAGAGCGTTTTGTAGACTACAACTTTTGGTATGTCGTTTTACAGGAGTGTGTGCGTTGATTATTGACTATTGTTCTGTTGTCCGCGCTTAAATGTTACGAGTTGCGCTAAGAACAATTTTTTCGAATCTAAATGGAAGATATTTTTAGAATTTTACAATATTTATAGCTGAATGGTGTAGCCGATTTGAGAGCCACGTTATCTATCCACTGTTCGGATCAGATTTAAAATCACTCGTATCTTTATTTTTTTGTGCTCTGCACTGATATTTACACATTTCGATTTTATCACCGCTATTATATTTTTCCGTGCATCGCGACACAGTCGAAATCAGATCATCCTCGTACAATGCCAACTTCTCAAAGCCAAAACCCTTCGTTTGAAGTCCGTTAAGTTTGAGTACATGCACAACGTTTTATCGTCATCGATTCGAATGCAAATCGAGATGTGTACACGTGGCAAGCGTAATATAAATGTAATTTTTAACGAACCATCGTAGGTACGTTGATGCGCACTACGGTTCAATTCGCGATGCATTTTTATGATGCGCCAAACAGCTATACTGCAATCACGTCGTCGAACCGATATCCTGTTGAACGTATAAATGAACGCGTAAAACTTTTGCCACGATATAAGTACGCGCTGCGTGTCACCCTGCGGTATATCTCGTATTACAATACCGTCGTCACCCGATCGAAACAGTGTCACATTGCATAATATTATATTCGATCTCGTCGACCGGTGGCTCGCGACTGTTTTGTGCCGACGACAAACGTGTAACCGACGAGATGAACCGCGGGTCACGAGTGCGAACCGTTTGACGGACAATTTGCCGAACGTCGAAATGTCCACCCGCTGTCGTTCACCGTTATACGCTACGCCAGCGGTTCCCAACCCATGGGCCGTGAACCATATAATATTGAATGTAGTTTCGTCTCATACGGTTCGTTAATTGGTTCCTATTGTTTGTCATTTTTATCCTATTTATCGTGGACGATGTGATGAAGCGTGCGATAAGCTTTGTAGGTCATTCGATCTCGCACATTATTTTACTAGTTATTCCGGGACAGCTGTTGTGTCTGATGTGTGGCACTACATCCTATTTTAACTTCGTCAACATGGATGCTTGGCTTCGAACTGGGTCTTGCCGTAAGACGAAGCTGTCAAGTGATGAAGGAACTAGTAGTAACGAGCTTGTTGTTACGTTCGGCAAGACCATCCAGCAATCGCTAAAATTGCACTGAGCAACTTGTTTTGCAAACATCTTTTTTAAAAAATAAATTAAGGAATAAACCGAATGTTGAGAGTGATTTAAGACGAAGACTATCAATTTTTAACTTCCGGATATTGACTCTCTCGTGGAAGACAAGCAATGTCAAAAATCCCATTAAACTGTTTATCTACTCGTAGTTGAATAAAGTAATTTTCTTAATAAACAATTGTTTTTTTTAATTATTTATATATATATATGGAAGGTGTGCAATTTACAAAATTGGAGGTCCGCACAACTAAAAAAGGTTGGGAACCGCTGTGCTACGCGTATCGTACAAGTGTATTTATTTTGCACGTCTATCGCGTGTGCACGCGATACCGCTAATGACGTTCTACGCAATAACATTACCATACGCCTGGCGAGGCGGATAACAGCTCCGGTCGAGCGCCGCGAAACGCTTGCAACCAACACGATGGACCGCACCGGGAACTCACAATACATACACTATACATACACAATACATACACTATATATACACTATTCATACACTATACTTACACTATACATACACTATACATACACTATATATACCTACGCGCGCGGGGCCTTCGGTCCATACGATAAACCTTACACAACGGCATTGGATCGCACAAGCACCGCTTGTCGCGCACTTAACACGGTTCGGATCCGTTCGGCGAAAAACTTCTCATTATCATTATTGTATTACACGCGGACAATAAAATATTATCATAACACGACGCGCGTCCGACCGAAATAAACGAACGCCCGTGATAATGTGTAGTGGCAACGCTTCGTCCCAAACAAATGCAATGAAATCAAAGTCTCTATCGACCCTTGGCCGTCGCTCCTTACCGGGAGACGCCCCGAGGTAGTGATGAACAGGCTGAGAATCGGGCACACGTGGCTCATAAATGGCATCCGCGTGAATCACGAAGGGCCTGTCCAATGTACAACCTGCGGAGAAGCTCTAACCGTCAAATACATCCTTCTGTACTGCCGTAATTATGCAGACACCAGGATTTCTTTAGACATACCAGAACACCTAGACGAAGCACTCGGACCTGATCTCGAAAACTCAAACAAAATTCTAACTTTTCTAAAAATAACCAAATTCTTATTGGTTTTCGCTGTTTTTCTTTTTTTTTTCTGTAGTCTAAGATTAATCACATAATGTAAACAATTTTCATAATACCTGAATGTAATATATTTGACGTAAATATTGGAAGCCAATCACCTTAGTTGTTGAGGCATAAGTGTATAAAAAAAATACTGCAGTCGTATGGCGCGTCCGTACTCGTCTGTGTCTGCGCTCATTTGGAATCTCGCGAATAACAGAGCTGCTGCAGGACCAGCCCACCCCTTCGTATCAAATTTTGAAAGATCCCGGGTGTACGCGACCATTATTATTACGGTGCGACATTCGAACGCGTTCGTATGACCGACCCCGTCATCTGTGCGTGGCACTTTAAATCGGGTCGTGATTAAAACTAAAAGGGTTGGCGAGACGTCACCACAGCCCGACCACCCGTCGAAATAAGAATTTCACCAAACCGTTTATTCGTACGCGACACCGCATTGCGACTTTAAATTTTAAAAACTGTACCCCTGCGCGGGCCGAGGTTACGATCGCGAAATTTTTTTTCGCCACGAGCGGGTGAGTAGGGTTGACGTGTTCCGTTTTTTTTTTTTTTATAACTCGATTTCAATCGCCGTAAAAATGTCATGGTTCGTCGTACAAACGCGCGCGTACAAGTGTCGTACTAAAGGTTGTACACACATATATCAGAAACTTTCAAAATTCGATATGGGGCGGGCTGCAGGTGCCACGCGCGTGGTTCACATGACATGGGTAATATACCAGAGGTTGCGCGCATGTATACGAATAATACTCATCCGTGTATATTATTATTGTATTATTATTATTGACGAACATTCGCGTAGTATTATGACTGTAGTGTTTGAAGTGTTCCGCAATTGTATGTTTCACGAAATGTTCAAACACTAATTGCAACCTCTGTCTCTGTCCGTTGGCACGTCGAGAATGATCGGCGTGCAAACACAATTCGTTTTCGTCGTATGATAATCATCTAATACATTTTCTTTATGATTTAAACTATCTATGGTCCGACGGTATTGGATAGCGACCGTCCGCGAGTGTATTACACGCAGTTTTTCCTAAAATGACCGAAAAGCGTTTCATCGCGGTCAGCACTGCGAGTATTCACCGGGTGCAGCGCGTAGTCGAGGGCGCCCATAAGCTGTAACGATTCGGGTTTAAACGTGTCGCATGACCCGTATTAAGTTTACACACGTCCATAGACCGACCGTTTGACGCCGTGACTTTAATACACGTAATATGTGCGCCGCATAAGCCGTGTAAACGTGTACGATCGACGGTGATTTCGTTCACAGGTTTACATACGCGGTATCTACATAAAACGATAAATTGCATGTCTTCTACCTGCGCGAGAACCTGAATATTTCAAGTGAACGACGATAACAAAAACATGTTGACACGCGGTTTCAGCTCGCGCGTGCGCGTACGTGAGCGAAACCGGCTCGCGGGATGATTTAGGGTATATGTATATTGTAAGTGACCTGGGCAGCGTTTTTACTTTTCAAAGTTTGTATACTGCGCGCGAAGAAATGAAGTAATGGCTTTTAATCTTTGCCGAACAGCGAACAACACATAACTCGGCCCGCGCGTCGCCTAGCGTACAAATAGGTGTATAAAGTATGAAATATACAAGTAAAACGCAATCGAAGTACAGTGTAAAGTACCATAAAGTATGATATAGTGTGTAGAACTTTTGGAACATTTTTATGTCCTCGAGACGGTTTAGAAAAAAAAACCCAATCCGTCCCGTTGTATATGTACATATACAGTGAAACTTCCATATAGCAAAGTCGAATAAGCAGCAAAAAAAAATCGTTATATAGAGGAATTCGTTAAATAGAATTACGTATTTTTTTCAACTTTTTTTTATTATTTTTTTTATTATATTGTATGTATGTAAAAAACAACATCAAACATCATATGTATTACAGTTTAATTAAATTTTTTCAAAATGGTTGATAGAGAACTTGTTGGAATACCATATTTTGCGGCAATATCTTTTTTTTAACACCTTTATCGACTTCGTTTAAAATTTCAAATTTATCGGCGAAAGATAAACATTTACGTTTCGACATTTTTTGTACGGACGAAGAGAAAACGAAAGAATGTATACTCGTTTGCACCAATATTGGAACTGAAGTACAGTTTTACTGTACTACAGTAAAATTAATCAGTTTGCCTACCTTCGATGTCTTATCTTTATCGGGTACATTGTTCATGTACAATTTTAGAACTACATATGACAAAAACTATCAATTTGATAGTGACAACATTTACAAAAATTGGTTTTTATCGAATAATTATTTCGTTATATAGAAACATCAGATTCGTTATTTGGAGATAAATTTACGTGTAATTAACAATGAAGGTCATAGTTCTTAAAAATATTTCGTTAAACAGAAAATTTCGTTAAATGGAAGATCGTTATATGGAAGTTTCACTGTATATATATATATATATTCAGCGCATTACTGCGTAAGCCAACAATTTTTTTTTTTTATTGAGCTCTAGGTTGAGTACAAAGACAGTAAATATATGTATCTTACAACGATCGCTATTGGGTTTTGACAGGAATAATTCGATTGGCGATCACTACTGTTTACGCGTGATTACGTAAACATTAGCCATTTAGCGTACAGAAACTTGGTTTTCATCAAGTCTCGACTCGTCGGTCGAATTATTATTTGCGCGCTGACATAACGAGCAGTAAAATCACTTTTGAACGTTCGCAGTTCTCGGAATAGCTGCAAACGCGTGTGCGGGCGCGTATGAGATGGAATGCAGTCGACGCAGTGAAAACGTGTACAGTGTACACATGCGAGTCCGTCGAAATAGATTTTTGAATAAATGGATAATGGATGCGATTCCGTTTTACCGGAAGTAGCCCCAGTTCCGACGGGGCGGAGAACCGGAAATTTTCAATATTTGAAAAATACATTCCGGAATAAAACGCGTTCACAGTGCGTATATCGTTATATTACGTTTCGTACTTTAGGCGAAATACAAAAATCCACGACCCGCGACAACACGCGAGTCCTGCGTATGGCGACGTTGAACACGTCTTGTGAGTTGTGTTCAATATGGCATGCGGGTCGTAGGTGTATACGTGTTTTACCATCGCGGGCGTTATAAGCCCATAAAAAGTTTGGAAAAAACAACAAGTGTACTATGTAAAAGTGATACGTAGTTATTCTTCTTTTATTAAAGTATAAAAACAAACATAACATAGCTTAAACCGCGTAGATATGTATATATATTTTTTACTCGTGCGTGTGCGTCGAAAAAGTAACAACATAAATGTTATCATAAAAGTGTGTATACAAAAGCTAGGTTAGTTCTATGTTGTATTATATTTATTATTTACGATGCCCCCGTATTGATTTGCCGCCACTCTTTATCGTTATTATTATTATTATGCAATTTCTGTAACGGCCGTGTTATATTATAACATGATTCCGTTTTCCTCGAAAAATGAGAATCAAATAGTTTCGAGTGTTTAAAGGTTAATATAGCTTATATGAATAAATTAACCCTTCCTTGTATCAAATTTTTAGAGTGCATGCGATTAGAATAATTACTAGACCGCACTGTTGGAACTATCTACAAGATGCATAAAATCTACAAGATGTTAAAATTAACTTTTTCTATTTTTGAGATTTATATTGAACATTATTATTTTTTATTCAAAGGCTAATTTTTACGCGTAATCCTTTAGTGAAAAAATATACATCTGTTGTTTAATAATAGATACGTGGATTTGTAAATCATGTTGTGAAATGCAAATAAAACCAGTTTAGGTGAAATATACGGACATATTTTGTTTAGATGTATCTTAGCTAGAGTTCCAAGAAGATTTTTATTCAAAAAATATCGTGTTAAAAAAAAGCGCTGTTCTGGGTATTCTAACGAATACACTTTTAAAAGATATTTAAAATTCATTTTTAATTTAGATTTACTGCTAAAAGTATAAATAGAAACTATGCAACAACCAGCTTTTACTTTCTCGCAAATGATTGAATGTGCTATGAATTCGTAGGAACTGTGAACAAAACGGGCTCGTCTGTTTTCTTTTTTGGAAAACTAATTTATTTCTCAGTATGAAAATAATATTTATTATTCATTAAGGAACGAAAATAATGATCATTGATATACAAGAAGACCGATTAACACGTTCCCGTGAATTTAACAACTAATGCACAAACATAAAAGTATATTTTACTGTAAAACGTATTTATTTTTTAAATTGATTATTTTGACAGTGTTGATTTTTACTAGGAGGAAAAATAACTGAGAAAGTTAATGTTATATTTTGAGTATTATTTTAACATTATAATACATTTCAGAAAAAGTAAAAGTATATTAACTTAATATTTATTTAAAAAATATTAAATTTGTACTCTCAAACATTTAATTATAAAACAGCGAATATCTCGGGAAATGAATAATTATTATTCACAGTCTAAAAGTCAGCATTTTATTAGTTTTACAGTGGTGTGTTTTTTGTACATCCGTGTTACAACATTTTCTTTCGGGTAAAATGTTAAAGTACATTTAAAAGTTTCATACATTGCTCCCCACCACTTTGTAAACTCAACAAAAATGAGGCATTTTTTCACTTTTACAGAAATGTCTTATTCAAAATTGGTCGGTATTTAAAAATAAATAAACCGTGGATATCTATTGAACATTTACAAAAAAAAAACATTGGAATGTTCATTATTGGTTTTCGATTTTAATTTAATTTAAAAGTTTCAGCTCACAGATCAATTAAATATCGATACTTCTTATAAGAATATTTTTCTCCGATACTTATGTATCTACTTCTACATGTGTAATATTTGTGATTTTAATTTCAATCATTAGAAAATACAAATTGCATATTATAAATTGTCGTACACAATATCAATACTGTTATCCTGGAAATTAAAATTGCATGATTTATAATTCTCATTAATATTTATTCGAAAATTTTTTTATAAACAATAATTATGTATCTAAACAATCTTTTCCATTAATTATTTTATAGATAAGTGTTTTTTTGGTTTTGACGATAAATCATTTTATTGTAACAATACTTTAATAATAAGCCAATATTAGATTATCCTGATGCGGATAAGGCGAGTCAAGTGTCCATCATTCTTTCTCCGTAACTTTGTCTTGATTTATTTTTAAAGTGAAAAGTGCTGAGATTTGATTAAAAATATTTCAATATTATGTTGGCTTATATTACAGAGGTAAGAAAATAAAACACAAAATATAATGACCCGCAAAAGAACAGTTTAATGAATACTGTTTTATAACTATAACTGCAACATGACCCAATGGTCGAAATGTATAATGACTAAAAGTTAAAGTTTAAAAAAAAAACTACAATATGTTAGTGTCGTTTTTAACATACACAATTTGTTTTATTGAGCATTTTTTTTTTCAAACATCAAGTTGACCTATACCACCCTACAGGCAACAACTTATTAAAAATATAAAATAAATGCAGACAACTTTATTTTAAATAAAATAAATTAATATTAAAATAAACGATAAATTAACTAACTAAATAATATTAACGAAAGAAAATAAGTTCTTCGATACAGAAGTACACGACAATACAAATGTTCAACTGGATGTACTGACTTTTGATTAAAATAAGCTTAAATGTTAAGCATGAAATATACCTTTATTTATGAAATCATGAATTTACCTACCTGCCATACTTTGTGAAATTATTTAATTTTAAATATAAATCTGAAATATTGGAAGGACAGTATTTTATCACTTTCATCGAGAAGCTTTTTGCGTTTCATATTTTTTTAATTAAACATAAATTATTGATTAAAATCCTTTGGTATACAAAATGTTCTTTAAAATAATAATTATAATTAAATTTCAAAATAATTCATCGAATATTATATTGCGATAAAAACCCGTTACAAACAGTCATTAACTTAAGTGTATAGATAATTACATTTATTGTTTTTTTTTTTTTTTATTCAGGAAACATCTTCGAGAACGATATTGGTTCAAATATTTCAAATCAATTATCAATTTGAGGTTGTACACGTATTATAGATAGGTTCGAGAAACAAAAGAAAGAAAAAATAGCCGTGATATGACGTAAGAACGAGGGATTTTAACAAAATCAATATACTATTTTTGGAAAACCTAATCCCGTTACTATAATCGTTTTTCAAATGTATTGATTTTTCGTCGTGCTCAGATGTAAAATGAAGGTTTCAGCCGGGGTGAGCGAATCTTTTCGTATCAAGTCTGTTTTTAAATTCGTTTCTTCGAAAACGTTTAATATGGGTCAATTCGTATAAATTAAACATCATTTGATAGAATTTAATCATAGCATAGCTGTAGAACACAACGCGGCGGCGTATACGTTTCGGCGGGACCTAATCGATTTTTCCGTTTTCTGCTCATAGAATCCGCGTGAAATGTATTCAACTATCGCAGGAAAACACTATTTATGCGTAGACGAAATTATCGGAGCCGGGCATAAGGCATAAGGGTTCAGCATGCCCAGGTGTTAAATTAACACGGTCGGAAGCGTCGGGGATTTTCGTTAAGACGATTTTTACAACGAACAAAATACATATTACATAAAGCTTGTACGAACACAATGTTTCCGTTGAGTTAATGTTTTTCTCAAATCACGTCGAAACAGAGTTTAATGATATTGGTGAATACTATTTATCCGAAAGCCCACGATTGTATCGACGACGTTTTGATAATTATTGTCAAAAATAATATTTATAACATTGATTTATTCTTGAGTTCAATCACGTAATGTTAAATAACTTTCTGACGCTAATCAGTTAAAAAAAATAAAAATCACAAAAAACGTATTTTTTCGACCGAGTGCAGGGAACATTTTTTTGTTTATTCAGATGTATAATTGTAAAAAAAAAAAACGAACGAAACTTCTAGGTCGTGTGAGATAACATAAGAATGGGTCTTTTTTACTTGAAACAGTTGAAACCAGTCTATCATTGCTCTCAAAAAAACGATTCCGGGCGAGGGACGTCGGGTGGATCAGTTTATATTTCTAAAAACGGTCGATATAGTAGTGGAACCCAATTTTTTAATAAGGTAGGCTTAAAAACTTAAAAAAAAAAATGTTTAGAAAATTATACGATTTCTATTAAATGCTAATATCGGTGGTATATGTTTATGTTTCGAGTAACTACGATTTCTATTTATAGAATAGAAATCAAGTGAAGGCAAGCTCTTGCAAACATTTTGTATCTATGAGAAATAAGCGATGTGGATAGTGCGTAACGAAAATACTAGACGGTTGAAATATTTTGCATTTTTTCGATATGTTTTTTTCAGTTCAAAAACTGTTGAGAAACCCATAAAATGACCATCTCAAAGCATCGACTAGATAAAATTTATTTTCGGGAAAATACCATGCTTGTATACGTCGGAGCATTCCTTCCATCCGAAATCGCGTCCGCAGACAAGAAAAAAACGCGTATCATGTTAAACCAATACATTCCTCATTTCACTTAGAATATAAAAAAAAATTGTTACCATTTATCATTCGAACAATATTATTCATCCGACAATAATTAACCAGGTGTACGAACGTATTCCGTCCATAATTTGACGTCGAAGGAATATTATTCGAGTGCGATGGTAAAAAAAAACCCTTTCAAATTTAATAAAATATGTCTGCTCGTACCCTTTTTTTTTGACAAAGAAAAAGTTATACGCTTTTCAGAGAATTATATACACGAGAGTACATATAGTTTTATATTTACCTACCTATACCTGCTTCAATCAAATATAACACAAATATAAATCAGTGAAAAACAATTTTGTTGTTATGCCTACATATACATGTTTATTATTCTCAATTTAAAAATACTCAAATTGAATCTGAAAAGCAAATGTTACGTGCATTCGTTAAATTGACACAAAATTGGAATGAAAAATGCACTATGGAAACATTTTAATAATAATAAAAAAAAAAAAACAATCCGACCGAGAGAAAATTACAATATTATATTGCAAACGGAGGTCTACGGCTTTGATTCGGTTGACATTTTTTTACGAACGGGAAACCCTTACTCGCTAATTTCGTGAAACAATATAACAAAATAATATAGTTTATGCATACCCAGAGGTTGTATACCGTTAGTCTCGACGGCGACGGCCGCGGCGAGTACGTATTTCGTACGGAAACATCTTTAATGATAATATGCATTGTTTTCGTTAAAATGGTCATGAAATATGTTGTTTTAAAAGCCGAATCGATCGACCGCGATGTTAGGAAAATAGAAAATAAGACTGTATTGGTTTAAAAATAGTTTTATTATAATACGTTTGACTGGCTGCAGTGATCGACGATCGTATGTGGTGGAAAAGAAACAATATTTAAAACAATATTGTTGTACCGCAATACCACTATACGTCCAACCGTTTTGTTCAAAACAAGATTTTTATTTTCATAAGAACCTTTGAATGGTGATAAAGCAGAAAAAAAAATAAAAAATGATGACAAAAGAAACAATAATTGTTATCTAGAATTTACATAGAGCTACTATAGGCACTCAATAGAAGCGTTTACGGCGATCCGAAGGAAACAATGATTGTTTGCGCAAAACATATTGTCGACGCCGAGCGCAAGACGATTTCAGCATTAAATTTACGACCGAAATTACCCAAGTGCAGTTTTCCCAACCGCGGCGGCGTGTGCATTTAAGCGATTCAACACTCTCTGCGCTGTTGTAAGTATATGCACACACGATACAGACACGAAACATGACGTGGGTGCGGTGATGACGTAATAATGCGTTTTTCCTCGCGGGATTCAAATTGTGCTTCCCGCCCGTGTCGCAGAGTGCACCGCGTGCAGTACAAGACGTGTGCACCGAACGGATTAGTGCAGTTTTGAGTCGTTAAAAATATTACATTATCGTCAATCCAACGTCGATATTCCTGGCGCGGTTAACACGGCCGTATCGATTATCTATAACCGTACATGTGTACGCGCGCAGTGCACATAATATAATACCTAATTATAATTTACGGTCGCAAAACTAAATCGAATGACGTATGTTAAACATTTTATACGATGAAATTCGATTTCGTTTTTTGTTCAACGGCGTTTTCCGTAAACGTTTAAAAATCTCGAAAAAATTGTTTGAGCATAGGCGCAATTAGGGCTTACGTTTAGCGGGGAGGGGTGCCTAAGATTATCAAGAAAATACACATCCGAAGCACCCCCATTTTACTCATTTCCCCGCAAATCCAATACTTTACCACTCACTGCTTTTAGGTTCAAATGTTTACAAGACTAAGCCTCATAATTTGTTGAACGAGCCCCGCGGTGGAGTACTTGATTCTCCTCATATGTCATAATATACAAGATTTCTATTTTAATTTCTATTTGTACACATAGCAATGTAAAATATTTAACTTTACTATTTCAATTTTATTTCTATACATATTAATAACAAGTAGGTACTTATAAATTCGTTAGTAACAATTTCATTTCAACACAAATGTCCTGTATTTAGCGCAGCACACCTACGCTCTTAATGTGACTTCAGTTGTTCACGAGTTTACAACAAAATCACATTCGATATTCAACAGTACAATTATCGTTAATAAAATATTATTCCCATCACGCGCATGACGTGATATGCACCGCCAACGTACTTGGGTAAATATTGTATTCGTCCGTGTACGTAAGTGTATGTATGCACGTAAAGTAACGACGCTGTACATGGATAGAATATTCGTGGGTACGCGCAGTGGCGGATTTAAGGAAAAAGGCCCTGGCGGCATACGATATAAGGGGCCCAAGAAATATGAATCGTCGTAACTAATACGTAACTAATACTAACTCGTGAGGGCCTCCCTCTTAAAACACTGTTAAACTAGATAGGTATTGAAACAAAATAAAAAATAAATACATTT
The DNA here is from genome assembly GCA_949715065.1 of Periphyllus acericola. Classification (NCBI taxonomy): domain Eukaryota; kingdom Metazoa; phylum Arthropoda; class Insecta; order Hemiptera; family Aphididae; genus Periphyllus; species Periphyllus acericola. Next base: position 13,936,834 of record OX454268.1, on the reverse strand, counting down.
ATTTAAATCGTACAAACTGGATATAATTTCTCAATAACCTTAACAATATAAATAAAAATACATGCCGGTGCGCGGTGTATATTTGACAGTATAATATGGGCTACTATAGTCACATAAACAATTTACAACACTACACAGTATTATAATTACTGATTTCTTATTATTAATACTTGATGTGTTACAATCTAAAACTCTTCACAAACAAAAATGACCATTCACCAATTATATTTTAATTTTTTCGTTGAAATGAAAATTAAAGAAGACTGAAGACTGGGTCCGGGGCCCGGGGGCCTTTTCGGGTAGGGGCCCAGGCGGCAAATGTTCATTTTTTTCCCGTTAAATCCGCCACTGGGTATGCGATCACTCGCTGTACGACGCGCCGTTGTTGTTTTTATTTTTTTATTTTCGCGGGACCGCAAAGTGAATACAACACAGTGCGAAAAGTGTGCGGAGCAGATTGCGAACAATTAATTGTGCCCTTTGCAAATAAACAATGATCTTCGCCGCCGCGATAAAAATAAGTCACGTACGTCGTTTACTCGGGTCTCGCTACCCCGTGCGTAACGTTTACGCGCCAAACCCCCGTCATACCACGAGGGGGTTAACTCCCTTATTGCGAATATTATTTGCGTAATTCTTTGCCGCGGTGCACATATTCCACTCCCTCCCTCCACATGTGCGCGCAGCGTGTTATACAACAGTAGGTACACATCCGCGTGTCCTGCCCCGGATCCCTTTCGCAATTATTTTTATTACACATTATTATTATCATTATTTTGTACGCCGCCGTCCGCACGTCTGTAATTTATTCCGTTCGCTCGTTTAGGTTTTCGTCCCGTCGTCGCCGTCGCCGCAGCCTAGATAACCGATCAACAACACGAACACGCAACGTTTAGCCGCACAACAACGTTTATCCGTTCGGATTGAAAACAACGAATTTCTATCCTCGAAAATCCTCGGCGCGTAAAATATATATTACATGGTATAAATTGTAACAATAATCGGTGCGTTCGTACGTTCGAAAACGGCGTGACTTTAAATCGCGCAGTCTAACTTCTGAGCAGCAGTGAAATAGGGTTTCGGAGGACACAGAGGTTCTAGACGTCAGAACGACTTTATGTGTCCTCGTCACGTATACGTAAAAAAAAAAAAATTGTACATTGCGTAATTTTAGCGACCCAACAACTGTTTTTTACATGCGGGCCACGTTGTCGGTTACCGCGGGCTTACGACGCTGCTCTTAAGCTCGGGTTGCAGGACATTTATAGTGAAAAAAAAATTGGGCGCCCTGACATAAAGTTATGGGGCATCCTACGATATGATTTAAAATTATTAATAACAGCATAATGGTCAACATATGATTGGAAATAACCGTATCTACCTTCATAGTGGTTATAAACTTATGTCATCTGCTTGTAATCTTCAAATTTTGGTAACATTTTATCTGATTTTTAATCATATGTTTATTGTGGAGTACACTTGTGCGCCTCGCGCGTAATGCCGCGTACCTACGTATTGTTATCAGTCATGACTCATCACACGTTTTACATTATACGTTATTGAATTTTTTTTGTCTTATCATAACATGGAAAATATTATTTCAAATTGATTGGATGAACCCGATGACAATTTTGTATATAGTGGTACTGATGACGATTCATGCGATAACGTATCGCATAGTAGTCATAAATCTGACGAGGAGCAAGAATTATATTTGATTCAGAAGTTCTTTATTTGATTTTGTTTTATTTATTTTGATTTTTGTTGCAACTAAGAGCTTAAAATAAATAGTTTTATAACCATACTTAAGATATATATATTGTAGTTAATGCTTTAAATTAAACATTTATTTACTGGTGCACAATTGTGCGCCACGTGCCTACTAGCGTAACATAAATGGGCGCGCCTATCGCAGGGTTAAGAAAAATTGCTTCTACAGCGGCCCATGGCAGGTCAACACCGGACAACACCGTATGTCGGTATAACGCGCACGATATTGCGCCAAAGGTTTGCTGAACAATGTTTCCGCGAGGATATTTTACCCAGGTAATTATGTTGTTATGTCTATTCGTTATTATTGTGTGATATGCGTTCTCGGATGAAACACCGCCGGGCCGTCCACCACTTAGTAGAGTAACTTTGGCATTATAACTTTACTGCGCAGTGGCGGACGCAGGGGGGGGGGGGGTTGGGGGTTCAACCCCCCCCACCACCCGAAATGAATAGATGATTAATTTAAAACGTAATAGTTATTTTATCTTATCTACCTAAAAACAATTAAATATTCAAAAGACGTTAAAATATGCTAGAAAAAATGTTTTGGTAAGAAAAGTTAATCTGTAATAATTTGTAATTTTTCAATCTACGCCATCTACGTTATATCAGTCTATACATCGATTTTTGCAAATTGGAGCAACACTTCCCGTTTCAGTTGCTTCGAGTGAAAGATCATTCTCTTGTCTCCGTAGATTAAAAACCTATTTACGAAACAAGACGGCGGAGGACCGATTGAATGGATTAGTATTATTGAACTTATACAGAGACGTAGAGGTATCTTATGCAGATATCTTGAATATTATGGCAAAAACACCGAGGTGGATAAATTTGATTTTATAATTAATTGTTATGACTTCTAAAAATACAATAAATAATTATTTCAAAACAATGGTAATTATTCTTATTTTTTCAAACCCCCCCCCAACATTTTATCCTGTGTCCGCCCCTGTTACTGCGTATAAACGCCGATGATAATAACTGTGATTCATACGAATTTCCTTTTCAACGCTGGTCATTCCACCTTATTTTGATATCGTAATCTGTCCTATTGATTAAAATACGGTTATATTACAATGCATAGGTGCTCTTGGCCCGGTGAAAACTTGAAAAATGTGCTCGTTCGAAAAACCACGTAGTACACACGGTTCATAAGACAGGTTCGTAATATTTTCAAAGGCTCGTAAAATGTAAAAAAAATAAATAAAAATAAAATGGTTCAAATCGCAATGCCGAAACGATGAAACCGAAGTACACCTACATAGAAAATAAAAAAATATGAGTGATTATAGTGGGATTATGGTGTTTTGGGACTACACGACCCACCTGACATTTTTTCACTACCTTTTTTTGTCGAGGGATAAAACACCGCGGAACATTCGTTTAACGTTTATATATTTGTTTCGGATGTTGCTGTAATATGTACTGATACGAAACTGGATGTTATTCGATTGCATACCTACAGGTCTTCCGTGTTCAATTAAACATTAATAACTATCATATTGACGATCAATGATACTGTACAAATATGGTTCTAAGCTTGTATGAATATTTAAAAAAAATAATTTATTTATTTAACAACAATGGTCTATTTTTGTATGGAAAAAATAACAAATCAATAGAACCGTAGTGATATTGCACACACACGTTTATTTATTGAACTTACAATCAATTGGAGAGCGTGGGAGTGAAACCGTATCCAGTTACCCTAACCGAAGTACTATATGCACATCATTGTGACGTAATACTGCATGTAATAGTTATAGATAGTAAAGTGTACTGTAAATGGTCCACCAAGGTTTTTTAGTGAGTTGGTTATAAATGTGATTATATATGATGGGTAAATGATTTTTTACTTGAAATCTGCATACGTCATACATCATTATTCATTATACTTCATATATTTTTTTGAATTTTTTTTTTTCGAGATCCTCATCCATCCATCCATGGCGAAGTAATTGATTGAATTGAACAGTATATTACGATATCGTATGGTCGGGGAGTAACTGCGTTTTCTAATTTTGCAGGCCACGTAAATATTATTAAAATGATTATACGTCGTAATGAAATGTTTTTCTTTCATGTTTTCGTTCGTGATTCGAATACTTGGAGCAAAAAAAAAAAACACATTACAATCACCTAATAAGATTATCTACTCGTAACAAATGTATTTAAGTTTCGCGTTCCGAGAACGAACATTTTAAAACACGCACACGCGGAAAAAATGAACTTTTTTCGCGTACATATGCTAGCACCACAGCAATCGCGGCCTGCGCACTACACTGTAAAAAAGACACGTCGCGTTTCGAGGGATAATTTTACGAGGTCTTAAAATACTTTCCAGTGCCATTATTTAATCGTTACGAAACGCGCGTCCATTAAGAATAACGCAAAGTGCAGTCCTGTCCCGCTTGTCCGCCAGTGATCTGTGCACGTGGTTTATATGCACTCGTACACTGTACATAATACATAGTACACAATAGCAGTACACGCGATTGCATAAAACGTGTACGAGCGCATACGTTTTTAAACGCGAATCTCGTCCGTATAAATCGTCAACTTTTCGTCCATTAACAGACATCAAGTACACGGTACACGGGTTAATCGAGTTAAAATACATTTATTTATATATATATATATTATATTGTGTGTGCGCGGGCTTCGCAGGGCGACTATCTGGAGAGTTTATTGCGTACGAGAGAGGTTCGGTTCCTCCGAGAACGTTTTGTGTGACAATCCTTTTTTTCGTCTCCGTTTCTCTCTTCACCGTTGCAGCAGCAGCACGCACAACAGCGCCAATAATCGTAAACATTATTGAAACTCGAGAGACCCATTCAAAAACTTTACTCCTTCGCCGTAGTATTTCTTTTCCCATCCTTTTTTTTTTATTTCATTTCCTGTTTTTCTCTTTTCCCCCTTTCCTGCGGAGCTATGCTGCGTGCGTCGCGCGCGTACACTTCTTGCTCTCGCGAAAACGTTCTCGGTACATTATATTATAACAATATAACAGTAGTTACTTCTGACGAACACAAAACGCCCGTCGGCCTCTTCCGAGGAAGTAAAATACGTACAACAATAATTTATTCCTTCCTTAATAATCAGATCAACGAGACAGACCGTACACGAGTCAATTGATGACGAAACTGTTTTAATTGTCATTCAAGTGCGACAAGACATACATATACATATATTTCCACATACACTATATAGGAATATCCGAACATGACAGGCGAATTAGTATGCTTACACATGTATCTAAACTATTTGTCTCTTCGCCTACTCGTGAAATTATAGATTAAAAATAGAGTTTTCTTGTATAACGATATATATTTTCAATATAAAAATGTATATGACAATAGTTGTGCTTCAAACAGTGGTGTATCTATGGTGAAGCTGAGGAGGATGCATCCCCTCCGCCCCCCTCGAAAATGTCGGGTAATCTTACATAATTATCTAAATTATCTCAAATAATTTAAAATGAAATACTACATCTGAGTCACGACGTATAGGAATTGCTCTATTATCTATTCATAGAGATGTAAATACATTAGGGGACATTATGGTACTAGATGAAAGCTTATCTAGTATCACCTGTAGTGCCAAAGCTAGACAGTTAAAATTAATTATCAAATTGAATTGTATAGTTTATATTTTTGAAATTTTAAATAAAGTTTTTTTTTATTCAAATTTTGCTGCTATTATGAGAGTTTTTATTAATATGATATGTAACTATGATCAGTCCGCCCACAAAAAAAAATTCCTGGCTTCAAATAATAAAATAAATATTTGTATATTATATTATCAAACGCACATGCTACGATGTAAAACAATATTGTACGGTATAATAATTTAGTCTCTTGTACAATTTGTCTGCTCTACATGCAATTCACTAGAAATATCACATATATTCTAAGATCTGTATAATTTACAATACTTTGTATAAATGTTTAGTTCACACGACAACTGCATGCAGTTCTCACGAAAATTGTTCGAATACGCCAACTATTGTTCGCGCACAAATAATTGTTCATCTAAATAATACTATTAAATAATAATTTCAATAAAGTTATCATATTTTTCGGCCTTAAACAATTGTTTTTGTTACGAAATTAATTCTGAACATTACAACAACGTTTCGTAAGTTCGAAAAACCACTCGCACCGTTCATCTATAGAAAAATAATGTCTTCCTTCTCTCGTTTTCGATTTAGTCGTGTTCTATTTCCTTCGCTCCTTTGAGTTATCCCTGCACTCTCTATGACTCCCCGGCAATATCCGTGACATTCCTAACATTTTCTTTGATTGTTCATCCCTATCGAACCAAACCACTGCACTTACGCTATCCTTTTATTCTTAGCTCATTTAATGTGTGTTCCAATTTCAAACAAATCTTATCCTCACAACAATGCGTTGTTCCCTATATTTTTTTTTCTTCAACCGTACATGCTTCATAATTTATGTTCCTATGAACTGTTTAAATGTTTCGTGACGAAGATATACTGCCGCAACTATGTTAACTAATGTTATTGTCGAGACTTAAATGAAATAAAGTTTGAATAAATAATTGTACACAATGATAACGACGTTATGCTTCGTTCGTATTCGGAATGTGAGATTATAAACGTGAATATAAACTGTATGATTTGTGTTAGTTATTAAAACGTGTGATGCAATCGACAAACGTACTAACTGTAATGCTTATGAAAAACGAAAACCTACAAAATTCATAAAACACCGTAACCGTAAAAGTACATGCACTTTCATATTATTCGACGAAACTTTTGCCGCGGAGGCGACGCATAAATTAATGTGCGTGGGTTGACCACGACGAGCGTGTCATTAAAAAAAAATGTAAAAGGAAGGCGTACCGTAATGACACGTCAGGCAATCATTGTAGTATCTGCAGTAGTGGTGAGCTTTTTAAGATTGTGTCCGAAATGACGTTTCGACATTTTTCACGACCGTTCTTATAAGACCATTTCGACATATTATGGTTTATAGACAGCTATAGTTATGATGTAAGCATTAAAAATTGTATTCCCTTTTCAAATATTCAATGATTACTAAACTCTGGAATAAATTTCACCTAGTTATGATAGTCCGATTTAAATTTTTTCAAACGTAATCTTATTTCTTAACTTCTCTTCTGTTTTGTAGGAAACGGATTTTCAATTTTGGTTTAAGATATTTAATAAATTGCGTTCAACATTATTTTATTTAAAAAAAAATAACATGCGAATAAATGAACAATTGAAAAAAAATATGAACTTTTTTGATGCCTACAAAATATAGCGAATCAGCTAAGGAATTTAAAACTATTTTTCAAAACTAAAATCGGGCAACTATAGCCAGTTGAATGTTATTCCAGCTTATTGGTCTAATCGCGTGAAAAATGTAGGCTGTTCCAGCTCCATTAATTCTATGGTACAATATTAACATAATATAGTATATTATTCTATTACCGCTTTACCGCGGTGCGTTGTGCATTACCCCGATTGTATTAGATGTAGGTCTGTCACGGTCGCGGTGCAGCGGAATATGAATACGTCTAATCGTTTTAAAAATTAAAATGTTTGCATAATTAAAGTGCATGGACATTGTTGAATTCGAATTGTAGATACATTATGTATTGCCTATCTATCCACCCCGCAGGACGCACAGCTCGGCGTGGTTGTTAATAATAGTACATACGCAGAGTATGCGCAGGATCAAAACCAGCACTTAGACGTACAGACGTTACCGGATTAATTATTGAATTTACAAAAGGTTGCACACGTATTGCGTACACGGACCTCGCGCTCAGTCGTCGCATATACTTGTATTATATAATAGATGATCGTTGAACCGCATAGATATTGACGTGCACCGTGACCCACCTCGGCAAAATCCGTTGATGTTTTTTTTTTGCTTCTGGAAGTATACATTTTTCTTTCGTGTATACAGACTAAAATGCATAAAACCTATACGTTACAACACGAACGTATTGATCACATATCATTACGCTGAAACCGTTCATTTTTCGAATCCTAATATTATAGCACGCAGCACTACGTTTCCAATACCAACAAGACAATGTGTGTACATAAACGGTTATTCAATATAATATAGATATTTATCTATTTAGTATAATGTACGAACCGTTCGGGAGTACCGTGAGATAGTAGTGTTATGCAATATACCTATGTATATATACGTACTATACGTAGAATAAACATATTTACTATTCTTCAGTTCGATGTATCGCGGTAAATGAGTATTAGTAACCTATATGCGCGCTAAAATGCGATTTATATCATACGTTTAACCCAAATAAATTTCTATACTCATACTTACAACGGACCAATGCGAGTCTAGTCGTGTGAAAACCTATACTCGGTCGACTTTTCTACGTTTTCATTACTTATTTTTGCCACAAATCCCGTTTAGCGCTATAATATGTACAATTTTATCCCCTCCCCCCCGTTAACACTTTCAAGGAATCATAAGGGACGAAGTCGAGTGATACAAGGAACTCGAAATTGTTTCCAAAATCAATATCGCACGGCACGAAACTTGACATCTAGATTGAACGAAATGGATAACGTTTCAATCGCGCGTGCGATAGTCAATGACAACGGATCGACACTATTCTAATGGAGTTGGAAAAATAACATATACCACCTGCACGGGATGTGCGCTTAATGATTCATATAATATTTTATTCTTACCCTGTGGCGCAATTACGTTAAACGAGAACAACAGTCACGTTCGGCACGAGATTGGTACACATAGAGACCTCGTCTCACATACAGTAGCTATCATCAGACATCATCAGTAATGATGTATTCTGTGGTGCGAGATTAACGAATTATCGAAAAGCAAAAATGTATTTCACACTTATCGCGCGTGTACGAAAATTACGCGATTTCCGCGAGTCCCGCGTCTACCGGGGAAAATTCCGTTCGCGTTAACGGGGTGTGTGAGAGAGATAGAGAGAGAGAGAGAGAGAGAGAGAGAAAAGAGAGAGAGAGAGAGAGTGAGGGGTGTATGTGTAGGTTTCGTGTTTTGCTATTTTTACCCTTCACGAATTTTTCGTTCCGTTTCCGTCGTCGAAAGTTTATTAAAACGGCGGCGCTATCGTTCCGCGATACGCGAGCTGGGGCGAGGTTAATATCATTTTTATTACATCCCACACCCGTCGCCGGCGTGGCGGTGGCGTGCGATCCGGCGGTTGTTATAATACAATATGTATACACGCGGGGAGGAAGAAAACAAAAAACAGAAATAACTGCAAAAAACACAATATTATCATACGCGGCGGCGTCGGTGGCACGGGGTGCACGCGATGTCGGCAGCGATTTTTTTCATTTTTTTTCCTACAGTTATTTATTTTTCATATTGTTTTGAGCGCGCTCCGGCACGCGTGTGTGAGTGCGTTTTATACACGCACAAATACGTGCATAATACGCGCGTACATGTACGCACACACAAACAATATATACACGCGTGTACACATATTATACTCGTATATACACGTAGTCTGCCCGGTGGATTAGAAGGCGAAACGTAATCGCGTTATTATTGTTATAGCCCATGTTTATACTATTATTATTATTATTATAATACACGTTATTATATATTCAATACACTATGTGATCGTGATTTTGTATATAGTAATTTGTATTTTTCAACCCGACTTTACGCATGTGTAATACGTACATTATGTAGGCCATACATGCATGCACTAATGGTGTACGCGTATCGCACGGTTGTAATATTATCATGTCACTTTTGAACGTTCGTTTTTGTTCCTATTCGATTATACTACAATATTATACGGTATATACCATTATTATTCGATCGACCATACGGTACAGTGTGTGCAATATGAAAATAACCGTACGACCGTACGAGCGATAAAAAAATTACGAGAAAACCAAAAAAACACTCTATACACGCGTTGAAAATTAAAACATTCAGAGATTCCCCGAGCCGGTAAATTATATCGCACATAGCATTACGCGTATACTTTTTCTTCCGCCCTTTGTTGCGTCCGCGTTCACGATGTACCGATAAGATTTTTCCATCAACGCCGTTATAAACTCGATATACTAACTCGACGCGACGGAATAGTTTTGATTTTTCATCGACCGCTGCAGGTTTCGCAACGTTGTGCACTGCAGTGCCCGTATATGCTGCAGCAGTCACGAAGTCAAATGTTCGTAAAAAATAATATTTTACGTGTACGTGTGTGTGCGTTGGTAATAATAACGAGAAATTAAGGTAACCTAAATGTCTTTGTTTATTAGGCTAATGTTATATTCTCGTGTTTTTTTTTTTTTTTACAGACCATTAATTATTTTAACGAATACGATATTTTATTATATTGTTTTCGAAACCAAGTATTCTTAGTATTCGATGAAAATCGTTTGAAATGCTGACGTCACACGGTGCAGTAAATACCCGCGGTGGTACACGTTAGCCCACCAAAAACGGGAATAATTAGTAAAGATAACTGTACGTACTGCGAGAGCCGCGCTGCGTTATTATATACGTATGCGGTAACGAAGAGCGGGGAGGGAAAAACACACACAGCCGACAATTATCATGCTATACGTATTACGGTACGAAGTCACGCTTTGCCAAAACGATCAGGAAAAAACTCCTCGGGCAACGGTTTGCGTACAACGCGTATAAATCAGCCTCGGGAAAACCGTGCGCTCTCGGGATTATCGCGACGACGATGTCGTTATCGACGGGGAAAAAGGAGAAGAACCGCTCGTACAAACGATAAGTCCGACGGCGTTCGCTATAATTTCGGACGACGTCGCGTCACACGCCGTAATAACGATAATGGCCTTGTGTATAACTCTAGAGTCAAACGGCCGCGACGGGTGGGTTGGCGGACGGTGCGCGAAAAACACAATGCGATTGCATTTGTATAAGTACAAGGCGGTGGAAAATAGCCGCACCAGAAAGATATCCGATGGGAATGGCATCGCCGTCGACACACGCACACTCGCGAACCGCACGCGCACACACGCGCACTTAAAATAAATGCACTTAAGTGGATACGCGAAGACGACGAGGAGAGGAGCACGGGGGAGACCTTAATCGAATTCGATTCACGTCACACAGAGTTCAGCGACAGGGGTGTACACGCGTAGATATATATATATATATATATTAAGGTAAAGACCGATTAGATTATGGCGAATTGCCAATTAGAAGCTCTTTGGCTCGCCTACCCCTACGCGGTCCACCCTGCAGGTTGTCGTGTGCCTTAAGGTCGTCCCCCGTCGTACACCAGAAACTCCCGACGCACCCCCTCAACCGACAGTGCCCTTCCAGCTCCGCCGCGAGTTCGTCTTTATACCCCAACCCACCAAGAACTTATGCCTCATACTATCGCCCCAACGGATTCCGTAGTCGTCCGGCGCGCGCGTCACGCAGGTAAACGATTTTGCTTATTTCGGCAAAGACCTCACGGCAAAAGTTTCTCTTGTTTATATTATCATTGTAATATACTCAGTTCCGAACACACGTAGACATAGATACGGTCATATATTATGTATCCACACTCACAAATGTGCATAGTATAACGTACACATTGCATATTATATTCGCTAGTATACTCGTATAGTGTAGTACAGTAGTATATAGTACAGCGCTAATCACAACTCGTCCACCCCGTCGTCGGGACATAATGTTACTAACTCGGTTTATTCACATTGTCGTGTCGTATAATTTTCATTATTATTATTATTATTATTTTTATTGCACATCGGAAACACGCTGTGTTGTCACCGCCGCCGCCTCCGAAAAACGATTTTCGTGCGTTCTATTATACGATGACGGTTATTACATGCTACCGCCGACGACGACCATGACGTTTTACACATCGTGTACAATATATGTCATACGGGGGCAAAACAGTCGAAATCGGTCGCAAACTTCAGGAATGCCCGGGCAAAACTCTAAGTGCGCACGGTATTCGCAGGGCGAAACGTCCCACACATATCGTCTTTCGCCCGGGTAAACCTATTTATATATTTATATATGTATCGGTTGTTGCAGTGATCAACGTCACCGTTCGGGCACACCGGTATAGCTGCACCGAGCGATAACTTTCAAAATATCTCGCGAAGATTCACGAATATTACTGTCGAATAAATCGGTCGTATTATAATTATAACGCTCGGGGGGGGGGGACACTAGAACAATATTTGATATATAATTTTGTAACGAAATAATTAAAATAATTTTTTTCTTTTTTCTAATAGTTAGGTTTATAGGTGGAATTATTTATTTATTTACGTTAAGATAATTGCATTTTTTGCCACGCGTATATCAGACCCATGACATTTGGTAAAACAAAAACTGTTTTGTTTTTAACGTTTGCAACTCTTTGTCGTATACTTAGTTTTGGAAGAACAGAAAACAAATCTTCGTACACAGTTGTTCCCTGATGTACGCATTTTGAACAATGTTCACGGTATTTCGTTGTAATTTACAGGCACATCCTTGCTACTAATTAATGGTTCCTTCAAATGTTTGCTTTCCGGCTCACGGTGCTTACGATATTCCGTTATAAAATCCGTTGACAGTTGCACTCAATTACAATATTATATTAGCTAAATTTTTTCCCCGACCGTCAGAGCTGAAAATTGATCATACACTGGTATTACAGATTTCATTTCTATCGATTCAGCCTGTTTAACTCAACCGAATAGCTTTTTCCGTCGCTCTTTTCAAATTTGATTTTTGTTCAGACCCTTCTATGCCGTTTTAATTTTTCGCACTGCAATTTTTCAATCACATTTTCATTTTATTTACTTTTAGTAAATCAATTTCGTTATTAAATATCATAGCTATTATTATTGTATCATTGACCTTTGTTTAAGAATGACGTTTGTGTGATCAAAAGGTAGCTGTTTGTCCAAACATTGTTTTATACAGACAGGGGTTGTTTGAAGCCGAAACATGATGTTTCGTCCAAGAACGTGGAACGTGGGCACTTTGACTTCAGGTCGTACTATACTCGTATATTAACATCTGAACCGCTGTCACGCGCACGTATAACATTATGCCACCGCATCAATGATGACGGCGTATATGATATTATATTAATGTCATAGGTAGTTAATTGCATTATTATATTATGCACATCGATTCGAAAGGCATTCGTCAAAGGCTATTATAATATATATACGAGTATATATAATCGAAGAATGTCGTAATACATACAATCGTCAAAGGCAATATCGTATGACGCGTATTGCGCGTATATACACGTGTACGTACCTAAATTCAATTTATGTTATAAACGGCGTAAGATCTAATAAGAATTAATGAATTACTCGCAACCATCAGAAAAATGTTAAAATAGTTTCCCGACATATAGCTTAATACGCGTATAGGCTTAATGGTAATAAACAGTGTTTAAATTAATATCCTGTAATAATGTAGTGATTTTCGGAAACGTATAAACATCTAAATATATACTATATATTATGTATCAACAACCAAACGTGGTGCACATAAAAAATTTACGACTTGAAATACCGGCCATACGTGAAAACCAAATTTTGTGTTTCGGTTGCGCTATAAACTATTTCAATACTAATTTTAAGTCTACTTGATCTTCGGAGAGTACCGCAGCTGCCCGAACTGCCGAATTCTGCAGTTCTCCGATTTAATATTGACAGCAATGGTATATGTATACTTATAGAAATAAATCTTCGACCCTTTGGCAAAGCAGAGTAGTTCATCTATACCAGTGGTTCTCGACCCTTTTTTTACAATCACACGGTGATTTCAAACGATAAAATATAAAAGTAACGATTGTGAACAAAAATAAGCATACGTAAATTACTGTGATTACATAACCTAAGTTTGCATAGTTAAAAAAAATTGGTGATTCTCCGGCAAGTGTTTGACAAAATTCAGAATATCTTTAAACGTAGACCCATTTTTTTTGTCCTTGTTATTTTTAATGTCAAAAATGCAAATTCACATTTTTTGCCGAAGTACCACCATTGGGCCCTTCACTCAACAATTTTCAACGACCACATCATCTCAACCTCACTTACGCTTATTATAAAATATAAATTATAGATTGTGTAATAAAAAATATTGAAAACAAAAAAAAAAAATGCAAATTCACACGTCGTGTACGAAGTCGTAAATGGAGGCAAAAATGACAAATGTTTTTCCACTAAAATCGGTGCGAGTGCTCGTTTCTCATATAAATCTAAAACTAATCGATTTACGGCTCGGAAAGTTTGGATTTTTGTTTTTTTTTTTTTTTTTTCTTGGCGAGACACCACGATTGAAGAACCACGGATCTGTACAGAAATACGAACTTGCCGCGTGCACACCGATCCAACATTACGTGCTCAGTCAACTCAGTATATTTTATTTTTTTATTTTTATTTATTTATGAAATAACACCCTGGAAGGGTAATGCGCTACAGAAAGTTATAGCATATGAATATGACAATTATGTTTCGGCACGGATCCAAAATTAAAGATTAAGATCGACAACAATTACAGGAAATCATATAAATACAACTATAATAGCGATGTAATATTAATAATTATTTTTAGTGACTAGACACAGGGATGTATTTGAAGAACCTAACCTTGCGGTGTACACAATTGTTTATAATGTCTAACCGCGATAAATCACTCGCGCGTATCGACACATCGACGGTGAAGATTGTACTTTCATGACGGTATTACGTGGTCCCGGTGTCACAGGAAATTATTACCCACCAAAATTTTTTCTTCATTGAAACTCAAATAAGCAAATTTATAAATTTTAAAAAAAATTATTACCCACCTCTTATAAAGATATAAGTAGGTAATAAACGATTGATACACTGGGAAATTATTACCCCCTGAATACATTTACAATGAAACCTCTCTTAACGGACACCTTTAAATAGTGGATACCTCTGAATAACGGACATTTCTAACAGTCTCAGAGGTGTCCGCTATTCAGAGGTTTCAATGTATATAGGTAGGTTATTCCCTTATTTAATCTCTTGTTACATAAGGAAAAAATTACGCCCGGGAAATTATTACCGGGGGGGGGGTAATAATTTCCAGGGGGTAAAAATTTCCTGTGGTTCAAATAAAATGCTACGTAAATCGTGCGACGCGGTAGAACTACGGCACTGCAATCGTCTGGTAGAAAAAAAAAAAACATTGAAAATACAATTAATAATACCGTTTAATTGGTCGCCCCGCGTGCTGCCTGTTCTAAGGACTCTCGCGTTCCACTTAATTATTCCGTACGTCGTCCGCGAACACATTCGATCGTACGCGCATTTTATTACGCGCCCCGGGCCGCCGTGCTGTAAACACACACGTTGTACG
This sequence comes from Periphyllus acericola, assembly GCA_949715065.1. Taxonomy (NCBI): domain Eukaryota; kingdom Metazoa; phylum Arthropoda; class Insecta; order Hemiptera; family Aphididae; genus Periphyllus; species Periphyllus acericola. Next base: position 13,921,700 of record OX454268.1, on the reverse strand, counting down.
TGCCCACACGGACAGACAACAAAGCGTTTGTGTCGAGTTAATTGTTTCGGCGCACTCGGTGTTTACGTTTGCCGAATGTGCGCTCGCGTAGACCGTTTACGCCCTCGCACCGGTTTCTCTGCACTACGGTGCAACGACAACAACAATAATAATAATAATAATTTATCTTGTTTACCGAAGATCGTGATAAAATGTTGACGCGTGTATACGCTCGGGAACTATATGCACACTAGCCGTGCGACCCCGAGGTCATCATGATCAAACGACGACCCCTATTGTCGCTAAACATTTCAATTTATAATAATATTAGTGTACGCACACTGCATACTATACACGCTTAACTATTTACATATTATTAGGGTACGTACGCGGTGCGCGTCAATCGGTACAGCGTGGCTATAAATGCCTATGGGGGCAATAATAAGTTTCGGGCGCAAGTTAGTAAAGTTTTTAGTTTTTACATTTCCTCACAACCGCCGTTATGGTATTGAATGCATATAATATACATCATGTAAACGTGTCTTACGAATATTTTTAATATGTACACGTCGTTTATTGTTCATGCGCCGGTATAGCGCTGCACTGTTTTGCACTAGGATCCACTTTGGAATTACACTTTTGCATAGAGTATAAAAAAAAATTACCAACACCTTGTTTTTCAAATTATTAGAATTATATTTAAGAAAAAAATGTTTACTTTTTAAACAGTTTTGTTGACGTACTTTTTTACTTTGAGCCCGTTTCTTTTCGAGTACCGTCGTGCCACCTCGAATTTACGCAATTCTGGCCATTACTAGAAATGTATAATAAAATCAGCAACGACTTTATGTCTACCTAAGGGCGATTGGATTTTCAATTTTTGCTGATTGTCAGTGATTAACCTTCAATTTTCGTTTTCCTGACCTAAGATATTGATTTATAAACTAAAATATAAAAAAAATCTCAGGCAACTATTCTAACAAATAATAGTCGTAAATCTAAATTTCACTAAAACACTATGTATCCAGCTGACAGCGATCTTTTAAAACATTTTAAATACTGGCGTGATTATAATAATAAATGCGCGTAATGAAGCGTTAAAACTCGAGATGAAAAGTGCAGTCTGAAACCCTTAAATCCTTGTTTATTTGTAGAAGTATATTTAAATTTATTTATAATATTATTATTTATTTTCATATGCGAGGAACTACCATTATAATTAAGAGGTAAAAAGTGGTAAAATAAGTAATGTATTTCTTCAAATATATCATCTCGAATAATGTTCAGTATTTTTTTAAACAATGTATTAATTTTATACTAAAAGTGTGAAAATGAAGGGTGATAACCCTAATCAGGATATGTATCGGACAGTAAATTTACTTGTTTATTCATTGTAGTTTCTCTTTCTCATAATCGATTAGAAAAAAAAAAAAATGATTTCGATCGAATGGGGTATGATGTTTTATAGAAACAGGGCCTAGCCTAACTTTACGGCTCTTTGAAGAAATTAATACAAATAATAGTATGGAATAGTATATAATATATATAATAAAAACCTAAAATAAAAATGTATGTTATAACTTTAAATTATAACTTTGTATAGTGACAAAGAATATTGTTAATATTGATAAATAATATTATAGTATGTTAGTATGGGCTCATTTATGATGATGAGTGCCCGTATCATAATTTCATTGAATATTTCTTAACTAAGATTATTATACGAGAGAGTAATCTCCAAGTTACAGTAGTTTAAAATTTGTTTAAGAATAATAGCAAAATATTACATCGTTCAATAGAAACGTTTTTCAATAAAATGTGATGGTTCCGGTTCAAAAATCGTTACATAGAGATTTTCTCTAAGCAGATACTCCACTGATTATAATAAACGTATTCATCGACGGTATACTACAGAACATTGGTAAATGGTGTTAAACAAATATTTCAGTAAAGGCGTTTGAAAGTTCAAAGTCCGACGAAATAATTGGAAATATCCCGATTGTGGGTTGGAGTCATAATGAGTTTTTCGTTTTTATCTAGTTTTGAAACAAATATTATCCCTCACACTCAATTTGGATTTACAGTTAAACTTTATATGTTATACCAACTATGCATCGCAACGTCGATTCTGTATCTTTTTCATTGGAAAAAAAACATTGTTGCACAAGAGTTTTTCTAGATACTGCTCAGGTCTTTGACTTGGCCTGGCACAAGAGTCTTTTATTCAAACTGAAAAAGTTCTTATCGGTGTCCTATTTTTTTACCTTATTAAGTCTTACCTAACTGATATTAATTAGATCCTGCACCATTTGACGAAATTCAAGTTACTCTACCAATTACCCAATTAAGACAGGAATTTCTCAAGGGAGCGATATAGCTTCCTTTCTTTACTTAATATTTACCCACGATATCCCAAAAACTTTTTGTACATCCTTGAGTACATACGCAGATGATACGCTAGTAACTGCTTCTCACCAAGGCCCCACAGTAGAAACCCAAATGGTCCAAAGCCACTTAAACTCGATCAACTTATGGTCAAACCGTTGGAAAATTAAAATCAACGAATCTAAATTCACTCCTGTAACCTTCTCCTTGCGTAATATCGATTGCCCTTCCGTCTCGCTCAATGATCAAACCATTCCCGCATCAAATCAAGTATCTTAAACTTGCCTTTGACAAAAGACTTACTTGGGGTCCACTTTTAAAACTCGAAACAGTGAACTCTCGAATACATCTTCTCAGTCTCTTCAAATCCAAATTGTCTTTTTTAAACAAACTCACTGTATATAAATCCGTAGTTCGACCCGGCTGGTCTTACAGTATATAGCTCCGAGGCACTGCTCAAACCTCCAACATCAAAACTTTCTAGGCGTTCCAATCGATTTGTCTGCGGATCATCACCTCTGCTCCGTGGTAAGTCACGAACAAAAACGTACACGTTAACTTTAAAATAATCACACTTAAGCACAATAAGCTAATTCGCACTACCTTCTCCGATTCCCGTTCTAATCTAAACTCCCGTTCAAATCCGTTAATTGAAAAACTTTCCTCGGACACGCTTCCGGAAAATGCACCCGGAAGGCTCAAAAGAAAATGACTCGGAGATCTCCTACAACAATAAAATAAACTAAATATCTCAACTCTTACCAACTTCTTCAACAAATGTACCGTCGTTACAACGTGTTCCGTTCACTATGCATACGCTTATTTCGCACGGATTGGAAATTCAGTTGATAGTATCTATCGTTCTTATCGTACAGTTATGCCGTCGTTTTACAGTGCGTGTGTTTGGAAAGACGTGGAGTATTTTGCGTATGTATCTATGTATCAATAGGCCGTCGACATTATTTTGTCCAGACGCGTTTTCCGGTTCCAGCACAGCCGTCGCGTACACACGCGCCTGTAACAGTATAATGTACACACGCGCCCGCGACCGGTGCGACGACGTGACGGGGCGGGGCACGATGAAATTATACCCAGGACGACGGGCGGAAGATTCACCTCGTGCGGTGTTTGTCTTAACGCGAGCGCACGAACGCAGCATTGTATACGACCGTTGTGTGCGGTTGGCACACTGCGAGACTTTCGCAACGTCTAACTTTCGAAATGTAGCCGACAGCGTTGTTTGCTGCGAAAACTTAGTTGCTACGACAAGAAAATTGGACACGAAAAGTATGGCGTTTTTGTTGAGCAGCGGGCGGCCGCTGCGAGCTAATTAATTCCACGTGCCGCGGTACAGCGGATAGCGTCACGCCGACGATGTATGCGTACGCACACTCTTCTTACGCCCACCCACGTATACCGAGAAGTTACCGCCGCGGCCGCGGGAGCAATTGCACACAACGGTTTACATCGCCGCACAAGCCGTGTGTCAAAGTACGCACGGGTCGTAATACGGTTAACGCGGTTACAGGTATCGTCTAACGCGCGCTCGCGTGTTCACGCGTCTTCAATAATTATTATTAACTCTGCAACGTTGTTGTGCGAGTCGACGCGCGATTGCCCGGTCATACCTCGCTCGAGCTGTGTTTTCAGTACGACCGTTTGAACGTGGAAAAACTGTGATTGTGCACCGTGGGTACATGTACCTACTTAAACGAACGGAGCAAATGAATTAAAAACGTAATGTCGTACGAGTTGATTTAAACACTGCGCACGCGTACGAATATGCACCACGAGCTTTGTGTTCTGCGAGGGGAAATAGTTTAACGTTATGCGCGCAGTACGCGCGTGTTGCACTCGGACGACGATTTAAAAAAAAAAATGTGTTCATAATTATTTATAATACAATAATGATACACAGGTTCCTGAAATTCGATGAAATTAAAATGAAGGAAGTAATATATTTTTTTCCCCCCAGTGTTTGATTTAAATCATTTCCGTTCGAACGGTTCGTGGATGTTTGACGAGTGTTTACAAGAGAGTATACAGTAATGAAATACCGATTATTATTATAGTTTAAGACCTACTACTACAACTACTACGCCACCGTTGAAACGAATTATTCTATCTCGCCGAGAAGCACGACGAAAAGGGATTTTAATCAAAGTCGTAAACGGTTTTAATTAAATTTTATATACTGTAAATAAAACGCAAGTATTTATCGTGCGAATCGTATTACGTGAGGAAATAATATCGGACTCGGTGAAAAAACATAATTTTAAACGACAATATTGTGTACACGACGATACTGCGGCAGCACAAGACCTACGCACTGTTGTTGTACATTTTTCTCACTCTCATTTCTGGGTATCATACACGTGTTATGGACAGTGTAAAATAATATCCGAGTGAATACAAAAATAATTTTGCCCACACACCTCGTGGCGCAAAAACGCGATAAATACACGTGCGTATAGATAACAAACGTACATAATACATGTAAATAAATATATATTATAATATATGCATGTTATAGAACAGAAGACCATGTAGTGTTATCTTTATACAAGTCGGGCAACCTCGATGTTTAAGAAACTGTGTCAACGTCTACGAAGCTGTTGTCAACAGTTTAAGAAATCCTCCCCTACCACATTCACCCGCCCACCCATCATACGCATACACACACGCACATCATTAGGGATGTATAAGTTTTATTAGCACCGCGAGTATGGTTCATGAGTTTTGTAAGCGGTCGTAAATCGTATCGCGCCAAAAACGTAATCCTCGGTCTTTATGAACGCCGTGGAATAAACAATAGAGTCTAAAATCGCATTTTATTAATAAACACGGTTTTTGCGTGCACGTTGCACCGCAGCTGCGGTCCATTCATGTCTGGTTAAGAGTTTCCGTTTCACTCGTTAAACCGCCTGTAATAAACTGCAGGCCGTCGAAATCGAATATTAATGTACACATGTTGCATAAACGCTAACACGCTCAATGTTGATTTCAGATAAATCCCGCTCATTGAAGGCGTTTTTGAAACGCGTACGCGAGTAGTATTATGTTGGTAAATTATTATTAATATCGGCGGTACTCGTGGTGCGGAGGACGGGGGGATGATGCGAACAAAATGTATATTATTATTACATGTGCTCGTACTCTCGGTCCGCACAGTAAAATTGTTACCATGGCGAACAGTAATCAGAATTCGTTACCGCAATTACGCAGATTTTCTGATAAATTAACGAATTCGTCCGTGCTACGAAAACATCAAAATGATTTGTTAAATCGTCGGCTCATCTAATTCAATTTATAACTCGATTATAACATTTCGATATACGGTTCAACGCGATATGTGCTAAAATACGCGCGGTAAATGGAAAATGTATTACATGCAATATTAAATGACAGTGTACGTTTTACACGGCCATGGGAAATAATGCGATTATAACTATAGGAACATTGCGGAGACTATAAAATATTCTTATAGCTCAATATAGTCTGCGTAAAAAAATCTTATAACAACATTATATTCGCAGTGTCGTATTTTCAACTGTTTCCTGGGGGAGGCTCCAACGTTTTTTTTTTAATTTTGACATGATATAACTATATAGGTACTGATTTTGGGAAATAGTTGCAAACGACAATTTGCAGGATGATTCAATGTGAAATGCATTTTCAGAAAGATATCTAAACCCAACACACTATCAACGTGACAGAACGATGAAAAACGTAATAAATAATATACAGTTTTTAATTTTTTTTTCTATCTTATTTTCATATGTAAATTACTAGGTGCTTATAAAAAATAAAATAAAATCCAAATCTTTTGTCGTTTTTCTACGATGAGATCAGTCACATTTTTTAAAATACACGTTCTAAAGGAACTGACGTCGTCGGAATACATAAATACTTCAGTTGTATTTTATAATTTCCCCTTTTTTGGGTTCTGGGGGGTCCAGGGGTCCAGCATCTCAACCCCCTTCCACCGTAAACACACCACTGCAAATACGTATTTTTGAGGACGGCCAAGTCGGTATAGTAAAATGGTCTTGGAAGACTCATTTCCAGTAGAACTTAATATATTATACTGGCGGCATCATGTCACTCCCCTCCCACCACCACAATGTCCGTCAGCGCTGGGGAGTACTATAAAATGTATAAAATATATAATGTATATATATATTATACCGGCTGTACCGTCGTCGATTTCCCCAGGTTTTCCGGGTTTTTGGCCCTCGACGCATGCGCGCCCCGGCGGCTACGGCATATCCCCAGAGCGGCAATTTGTCCGTCCCTCCGAGGGACCTTATCGGAAATTGACCTGGCTGCCGGCCGGCGACGTCGTTTTCGGACGACTAACTCGATTCCGCGAGCACGTTCAATTATTTAACCGTTTTATTATTATTATTATTATCTATTTATTTATTTATTCATTTCGCAATATTCTCGCGACGAACCACTCACCGCACCCGTGGCCACCCCTCTTGTCCACGTGCCCCGACTGCATTGTGTAAGACGTACACGTGTGTGCGTGCAAATACAACCGTAGATATAAAACTTACGAGGTGACGATCGCGATTACCTGTGGGGCGAAACTTCATCGAGTGCACACATAAAATGTATGTGTGTGACTAAGAGACGGCGGGTGTGTTCGCGAGTGTTCCTGGAAAATGAATATAAATAATTTATACAAATAAGGCAGACGCGTGTTTTTTTTCCCCGACCTTCACGTCGGCCAAAAACACAGTAGCTGTTGCAGCAGTCGAACAACGCGAACTTTCCCAAGGGAAAGACTGCACGTCCCAAGTTTTACGCGCGCACACACACACGTGGTATTCACTTGCGTACGATAAACATACATGGAACACACGTGAAAGTACGCTGCAGGGGAGGTGAAAAAAAATGGAAATTTTCGGTATCTACACACCTGTCTGTGTATGTACACACTGCAGGATCGCTGTCGACCGCGTCGCCCGTGCACAATTGCGTCGGGTGGTTTGACCTTATCGTGACGGCGAGAAAAAAAAAATTATACAAAATAACGAATATTAATAAAAAGGGTCGATATTAATCGCGTGTAACGTATATCATAGAATTTATGTGCTACGGAATTCTGGCTGAATATACACCGCTCGCATAATATATTCATATACGAGTACGTGCGTATTCGTTAAAAATTTTTTTTTTTTTTATTATTATTATTTCAATGACATGAATGTATTTCTCTGTCCCAAGTGACGAATTCACATTTTTCCGTATCGGTCGCACGAACGAAATCGTCTATAGTCTATACGTTCATGATGAAAACGCCAAAAAAAATAAACCTCGTTTGTCGTACATACGATATCATTATAATAAATATATATACGATATACACCCACGTTTAGTCAGCAAATGAATTATGATTATACTCGTCGACACATGCACACACTAGCGCGTCCATAGGAATATGACAAGTGTGTGTGCGTGTGTGTTAACTCGTGACATATATTGTGAATCAACTAAATAACATATATATATACACGAGTATATACACGTTGAATCAGAATCGCAATAAAAATGTGCCATGATTTATGCGTTTACTTTGTGCATTTATAAATTACCATGTTTCGCCAGGGTGATCTTTGTGCAGAGCACAAAATCGTTCGTAAATTATGCATTCGTCGTTGCTCAGGATCAAAATTAATGTAATAATATGCATGTCACTATTAACGTCTTCACCTCTTCACCTCCAAATATCTACGTAACGCTTTATTGTTCCGTATATAATATATATGTATATTGTATATATATGTAATATTTGCATATGCCTAATGCACGAAAAAGCAATACTTAGCATAGCGGTTATTACTGCCATAACGAGTGAAACGTCGTTTTTTTCTACTATTTATCATTTCGATTAAATTGCCCATCAACGCGATACTTTGTACTTTTTTCAAAAAATATTTCACAAATCCGAAATAACCGACATATACAGCAAAAATAGCCATTATTATTAAAATCTTTGTAAGTCAACAGATGACATATTTTGAATTCCACGAATGTCTTCCCGCATTACGAGTATAATACATTATTTCACTATAAGCTAGGGGAAAAAATTGTTTTCTATAGATAAAAGAACTTGTCCTGACTGACTGGCTTGCTGATTTATCATCGCACAGCTAAAACCACTAGACGAATCATGCTGAAATTTGACACACAAATAGCTATTAGAGCGTAGTAGGCGTCCGCTAAGAAAGGATTTTTCGAAAATCGCTCTTTTAAGGGTCCAAACAGCATTGGGATTTGGAATCTTAGCTGGATGTGCATAATAAATTTACCGATGGTGGTATTTATGTAAATTTATATTATATTGTAAAATTAAAATAAATGTCAATAGGTCATACGAGAATTGTGCGCTTATTTGAACCTAACATATTTTCGTATCGAAATAGAAATGCCTCTTATCAGTTGTTTTGTTTAATGATAGATTAGATTTGTAGACACCGACTAAGAAAACATTTTTCAACATTAATTCAGTGGTTCACTTCTGTCTTTTGGAAAAATGGTTTACACTTCGATAGACCAGGTGGTCAACATAGATGAAGGTTGCTAATTATCCTATCGAATTTCTGAACTCGTTGAAACCACCTGGTCCGCCTTATAGTAGGTTTATTCTAGGTGTGGACACTCCTGCAATATTTTGTTGCGAAATTTGAAACCTCCCAAGCTGTGCAACGGGACCAGTCTGAAAGTCAGAGTCTTATATCGCAATATATTGGAAGCCACAATTTTAAATGGATGTGCGCAAGGGGAGACTGTACTTATACTACGAGCTCCTTTAATTCCTAACAATCTTCCGTTCGAATTTAAACGATAACAGTTCATACACTCAAAGTCGATTTTGCAATGACTATAAAGTGCCTATAAACAAGTCTCTAGGGCGAATTCTCGGAATTGAGAGATAACTGTTTCTCACGTGGGCCATTCTACGTGCCCATTTCTCGCGGCCGGTGAAGAATACTGACAAGAGGTTTTGTGTATAAAACAGTATATACTAACAATTAGTAAGACATTTTTTTAGACCTTTGCAGCTAAAACTTCGAAATAGTAGTTGCTCTTATCTAAAACATCTCGGGCGTGTGACCTTGAACTTTAGAATAGTTGTTCCTCTAGTACTCATGATGGCAATTAGAACGGATTTTGATAAAATGTTGTCCCCAGCCAAGACTGTGCCGTGCGAAGCCTGGTAACTCGCAGCTAATTTTATATACAAATACTTAACGCTTACTATAATCGAGTATAAAGCAACGAGGAAGTTATTTAAATTCGAAATTCGAAAACAGAGGCGAATGATGACGGTATATAAAATAGCGTTATACGTAATATGTGCATTACTATGGAAATGTTTATAGACGTGAAAAAAATCTGAAAGTTGTGGTAAGCAGCATATTGTTTTGTTTTATGAATAAAAAAAAGCGTATATAGGCTCTTATAGTTATTTCCTCATAACACTAGAAGCCATTACGGTAACAACGATGCGATCTGCAGTAGACACAGTTCAATATAGAAAACCTTCAATAAAAAATAAAAATAAAACACATACCCACCTGTATATATATAGCTATAGGTACGTAACACTTCAAATATGTAAATTATTTTTTCGGGTAATGAATGTCACAAACAAAACAATAATAATCAATCAAATATCTAATTAAAAAAAAACCTTTTTCACCACACGTTCGGTTATTTGTGAACATTAATTGGATTTAAAACTAAAGCGGTCACATTGATTTGTAAACATTTATTATGTACAACTGAAATTGATAAAAATCAAATACAACACTTGTGTCTCACTTCATTTGTGTAATTTTATTTTTGTACATTTGTTAATAAAAAAAAAACATTATTTCATCTATGATTTTTTTTATTATTATTATTATTATTATTATTATTGTTGTTATTATTATTATATTATTTGATAGTATGAACAATTAAAATATAATACAATCGCATTGTATCAAAATTTGAAATAAAAAAATTATTTTTTCCGCTATTTTTTCCCCGATCTACTTGTGATTTAAAGTATATAAAAAATAATGTACGAGTACGATTTACGAGATGAAATCGTATTATTATCATTATTATTCGTGAAAAACACCGAGAGTTTTAGCGGCGATAAATGTGATTTATTTTAACAATTCATAAAAATAAGTGATTTACACATGGATTAGAACGCATTTCCCAAGAATAGAATTTAAAGTACAAAAGTTTAATAGTTTTTAAGACCGACGTTCAACAAATTGTCAAAAGCTATACGCGTCGTACGTATACCTATACACATGGCTCCGCGCGTCCGTAAGTAGTTTGAGAGAAAAAAAAAAATCGCACATATATACCTACACGATATGCACGGGCTATACGTATATTATGGGTCGTAAAATCTTCGGCGTACGAGGAAATGGGTATAAGCCGTATAGTGCACAGTGTAGTCGACGGGTGCAGTCGGTGCGCTGAGAAACTATATAATATACCGTTGTCTTTTTACAGCTTAATAAAGTGCACCTCATTACGTTTTACATTTCACAACAATACGACTGTACACTCTACTTGCCCGGGAATTTATGTCGGCAGCGTAATGCGAGTGGAAAATGGAATTTTGGAGAACGAAATCGGCGTTTAAATTCCTATAATTTTCTCGAGTACATACATTGTCAAGCTCCCTATCGTTCAATTTTTCATATGGAAAAAAAAAAAACGTCAAAAAAATAAAGAAAACGGATGACGAATAGTACGTGTATGCGAGTCACGTATGCGGTAATGATATGTTTTTAACATAATCCACTTTGCAGCACATCTCGACTCCGATCGTCGCTGTACTACGCTGCAGTTCATCGACATTTTTTTTTTTTGTTTTCATTGTATTAATGATTTTTCATATTTTACACTCGACGGCCGTATTTTTCAACTGGCCCGTGGACCGGCGAGGAATTTTTTTTTTTTTGAATACTGCAAAGTATCAAATAATATCGACTATTGAACTGCCCATATTGTATGCTCGTAGCTTATTATTGGATTTTATAAGTTCATTTCAAAAGTTGGAACGAGAAGCGCGGAAAAATAATTGTATGTCCCGCGAATATAGACTGCGGCACGCCAGAGGCCTTTAAACTTTTTCTGAAATGAATTTCGTTAAAATAATAATTGCGCCCAGAGAACTTGTTTTCATCAAATGAATTTTAATTAATTTTGATAAATGTCTCGATCATTAATTCCTTCAAACGTTGTATATTTTATTCTCGTCGTAACACGAGAGGATCGAGGTAAAGTTTCTCGAAATGCGTTGGTTACAGATACTACGAAGTAATGAAAAAAAAAAAAAAAAATGAAAATAAATGAAAACAAACTATTTCTGTTAAACTTTTAACTAACCGAAACGCTGTCTGAGAAATCAACGAAAATTAAATTAAGTTCAAGTGGCGGCGGCGACGAGCAACGGGTCTTGTCGTTTTCGCGCACGACGCGCGGGATGCGATATTACGCGAGAGACCTATATAATATATAAACGCATTGTGCGACGTGAATAATATTCGCCGTGGCCGCGCGCGGACCAACTCGCGTGGTACAGAATACGCGGTTTCCCGGGATCATCCCTTATATAGTCGCTTTGGCGAAAACAAACAAACAAACAACGACGACGAGTGAGAAATAATATCATATAATTATTGTTGCGAAAATATGGTTGCACGAGCTGCGTGCAAAACGTTGTGTTCGCCGCGCCCCACGAACTATCTGAAGCACACGGGCCCGGGGAGATGAGAACATTTGAAACGACTCTCGCGGGAACGTGAACGTATTCTCTTTAATGAAAACACAATCATAACTATATACGCCGTCCAAAGGTCGAAAGGTAAGAGAACTTCACGTCTTCGGTTTGATGTCCGTAAGGCGGTGTCCGCATTCATTTGATACGCATATTACATCATATATTGAATGTTTCATTTAGAGCGCCGGGTTTGAATTTCCCGGTAATTTTTGTTTCCTGCGTTGGCTGACCCGTTTTCTTCTTAAAAATACCATCGGTCATATTACTCGGTCGTTTTATTGTCACAATGAAAGTTATGCCGAAACAGTGAGCAATCTTCATCGGATCATGGATTCAAATGAGGCGCCTAATGAGTCAAAAGTTCATCCATTGATGACTTGAAGAAACCGGCTCAGTGCAAATTGCTAAAAACCCTTACGCGTCAACGCAGTCGCAGATCACTTTTCAACCAAGAAATGGGTGTTTGGCAGTGTTTTGACCAGTCCAACAACATAAATTCTTCGTCGAAGATCACAGGAGTTGGCGATTTCGCAATTTTGAGTTCGTTGTATCGAATTGTGAAGAAATATTTGGACTTGCGTCCCTATTAACTTCGATTGACACATGAACTCAAAGTTGACAATCAAGGAAAATGTAGCCGAACCGTTGATTGGTTTCACAATATGCGCGTTGATGACGCTGATCGATGCGGTGATCAGAACTGGCCTCCTAGGTCACATAACCCAACTCCACTGGACTTCTTTCTTTGGGGTTACGGTAAAGCTTACATCTATGAAAATAAACAGCAAACCATCGAAGAACTCAAGGATGTAATTCATCGTGTGATTGGCGCACTGGACCAAGATATGTGTCAGCGAGTGATAGAAAATGTTATGACCAGAGCTGAAGTTTGCCATCGAAGCTGAGGTGGACATATGCCAGATATTATATTCCATACATAAATCGGAGTGTGTTACATGTTTTTTTGTCCTTAATATTATTTTTTTTTTATATATTAATAACAAAGTCAAGTCCAGCGTTCTTAATGAAATACCCTTTATATCTATAACGTTTAACATTCCTGAAATCGAACGTTGACGTTTTGTAGGAGCTAAAGTTTCATCTGACCGCCGATCGAGGATGTATGTACATAGTGAAAAAAAAAATGAAGGAAAGATTACATTGACACATCGTGAAATTCGGACGAGACACGTTACCACATCAATAATGTTCCTACGCGTATTAATATGGTCAACAACGTTAAATTATGCGATCAGAGAACAAACGACGTTTGTGAAGGTTAGAAAAACAGATTGTCTCATCTCGTCGGTCAAAAACATCCCACTAAATGGAAGCTAATTCAAAAAATGAGATGGAAGGTTAGCACTGATGAAGCACGATAAGCTAAAAGTGAAATTGGCGAACAAGCGGGTAAGAGTGTATGAAAAAATGCAATGTCGATTAAAAACATTATGTGATCGTTTAAATAAAATAATAAAATTGAAATAACATTGCAAGAGTTTTTTATTAATTATAGGTATAATAATATAAGAAAACTAACTTTTTGAATAATTTTTAATGTTTTATGTAAATATCGATAATTTTTAATTAACACGGTAAATAATATTTACTTTTATAATATAATACTTATTTTATCGGGTACTTTTTTCCAGGGACTTTTTTCTAGGTAATTTTTTCCAGATACCGAGTATAGCTATGTAACCACCCACCATATATACACATACATTTTAAGACTTGAAATTCTCAGCCACTGAACTCCTGATGGCATTATACTCGCAATACAATTCCGAATTCGATACAAAAAATTATGTGAACCACATACTTTTTTTTTTTGTTACTTCTGCGAATTCTTCCGTTTTCCCGAAAGACGCTGAACAGAACTCGCGGTAGTTAATTCGACCTCATGGGAACGCATTCGGAAGAGCGAGCGAGTGAGGGAGAGCAGACGGACGAACCCGTCGCGTTGGCTGTGGATTATTAATCGCACCCGACCGAATATAATATAATAAAATACATATTATTTTAGTGCGCAAAACTCTCTGTTGGAGAGCGGGATGTGTATACATGACAAGAGAGAGAGAGAGTGAGAGAGAGAGAGAGCGTGACGATTGGGGGAGAGGGTAGATGAGCCGCCGAACTATTAGCATTTAAAACAGTTTTGCCGTGAACGATCCGCGGTCCGCGCCGACTGCGTACGCGGCGAATTATACGCACGCCGCGCTCGCGAATATTGTCAGACGCGTTTATGCCGGGGAAATAAAATGTAATTGAAAAGTTTCCACGCGCCGTCGGTTCATTAAAAACTTTCGCGTGTCAACAAAACGCCGAGAACGGTTCACTATAAACACACGTATTATTATTAATATCATACTCGTGTACAATACATTACGCGATACTCGAACACAAGCACACGGACGCACACATCTGTTTATTTGAGGACAAACTGCGATCTTATCCTCTTGCGGTCGGGTCAGGGGTAATTAAACGGATTACGAACAATATAATATTATCCATGCAGCGGACGCAGCTATTATAAGTACACAATATACATTATTTCGCATAACAATTGGCCGCCGCGTTCACCATTATAGTATTATAATATCTAATTTCGTACATCGCGTCGGCTCGTAATTGCACGTCGACGTAGAAGTGTGGAAAAACGCCCGCTCGCTTATAGTTCTAAACGTTCAGCCGATGGCTAGTTTATCGTTGGTTGAATAAATTATCGTATAATCGTATAGTCGGACGACGGATTAAATGTTTTTGCGCTGTCGAATAATTTTACTCGAAGCGTTCGGTATGGATCGCGATGCGCACGATTCCGATCACATTAAAAGTACAATTAATTATATTTGGTGGTGACTCTGAAATTCAGCCGTTGAAGGTTATTCGTCCGGGCCGTTTTCAAAGCGCTAAATCACGTACAATTAAAGCTGTGTTTTCGACATCGTCTTAAACTTATGATACTCTTAAAAATAAGCGAAAACTCTCTCAACGCCTTCCTCCTTCTCGGATGAATATTAGTTTGGATAGTATTGTTTAGCAAACGGATTCAACGAACAAGTTGCGTGATGAGTTGGCTTGCCGTACGTCAAACGGTGAAATCGGTTTAATCATAAAGTTTATAAAACTGTGAAAAATGTTAAAGTTTCAAGGTCCCAACCTCAGGTTTTTTAAGCTCCATGTGATCTACCAAAATGTTAGACACTATTACCACTACAATCAGACTAGGTCATACACATCTCACCCATTCTTACCACTTCAACCCCGAGGAACGCAACCAATTCGCTAACAATATGTGATGCATATATGACAATCGAACACCTCACACTCCATTGCTCACATTACGAGGAAGAACGACGCATCCAAGACCACCCCACCAACGTGGAATAAGCAACATAGATGCCATATACAATTTTTACAATGCCCCTGAACTTATAAACCTATTTTAATAATCATTTAAATTTAAATATTTATATATGTTATTGAGTGTGCATATGTAATATTTTAGGATAATGACCCAAGATGTCAAAAGCTTCGTCCTCAATAAAAAAAAAAGAAACTGTTTATTTCCATCCATCCCTCTCAAATAGTATTTTTCCTCAATACTGGAAGAAGTCATATAATTCTCCTATTTATGTTAATCAGGTGACATATAAAATGTTAGAAATTATAGGCCAATTTCAAAGTTATCAATTGTACCTACAGTTTTCGAAGCTGTTATCTCTAAAAAAATTTCAAACTTACTATCAAAAAGTATAATCTTACCGAAACACACTATACAAACTAATTTATAAGTATATCAGAATCTTCTTATCAATAGTATTGATCAAGGTACTCAGTTGATGCAATTTATACCGATTCATAAACGGCATTAGATAAAGTAAATCATTCTTTACTAATTCTTTATGTAAAATATTTTGGTGACGAAGGGCATTTTCATAATTGATTATATTCGTATCTTATAAATAGAAATAAAATAGTTAAAATATCTTTTCATTATTCTAACGAATAATCAGTTACCTCTGGTGTTCCACAAAGATTTCTTTTAGGGCTATTTCTTTTTTAATATTTATAAATAATCTTCCTTTTATTTTAGACAGTCCAGTAAACATTTTAATGTTTTAATGTTTTAAACATTAAAATGTTTACTGACGATGTTAAACTTTACTGTCAAATTAAATCTTTAGGAAATCTGAACTTTTTGCGATCAAATTTAAATAAACTTGTTTTCTGGAGTAAAAAAATGTATCCTTCTTTGAATTATGATAATTGTAAAATAGTAACTTTCTCACGAAGTAAATGTCCTTTATTACATAATTACATATTTAATAAATTATTATCATCTCGATAGATGTTAATAAATTAAAAATGTAGGTATTTATTTTGAATCTGATTATTTCTTTATTAAACTGAATCATAAAGAAATTATCAATACATCCTATAGAATGGTAGGTTTTATAAATATAAATACTAAAGAGTTTAGAAATGTTTTTAAGTGTTTAAAAACCTTGTATTGTTCTTTGGTAAAATCTAATACTGAATATGGCTCATTAATTTGGTCTAAACATTATTCTACTTATATCAATGATCTAAATAGTGTTCAGTTTGAATTTTTGAAAAAAATGTCTGATATTAAATTATTGTCCGATTTCAAGAGATTAATATTGGTTCTTTCCCCATTAGGCGTGATTTAATGGATATAATGTTTATTTATGATATTTTGAATGGCTTCATAATCCGCCGGGATACTATAAGTTTAATCGGTTTCAGAATATCTGGTAGGAACACAATAAATTTAGATATGTTTTACACACCCAAATTTAAAACAAATAGTGGCAAAAATTATTTTTTTCGAGATCTCTTTTAATATTTTATAAAATCTTCGCTGTTCTATGGATGTTTATGTTTTATCTCGTCAAGTCTTTAAATTTAACAATCTGTTATATTTGCAATATGGCACTTATTTGTTTTTTTTCTATTTATAAATTAAGTTATATTTGTTTTCTAGTATCATACTATAGGCATTTGTATTATTACTGTTACTATTTTATATTGTTATACCTATTACTTTACACATATGTTTATATATATATATTTGTTTTTCTCTACACTTACATTGTATTGGTTGAAGGGATTACGCCCGCTGTTATTCAAATAAATAATAAAATAATAAAATTCAAAGTTACACCAGTCTGTTAAACCTAAAGATTACCCATTTTCAAAACACGACCTTGCTAGTATTTTTCGAATTTTTGGCAATTTTACCGAAAAAATTACTCAATTTTAAGAAATAAAATAGTACTTAAAAACACGATTTTTTTTCAGTTGTACATATAATATAAATTATAAAAATAAATACTATGACAAATTTAGAACTTGCGCAAGTCTGTAATACCACAATACCATTATAATGAACGTAATCCGAACTTACAGCTATCGCCTTTCAATCACCCGTGATGTAATGAAAAAAAAATAATGTTGTCATTATAAACGTTTATTAAGTTTTTACCGTTAAAGGGTGCACAAATAAGGCGCATTCTCCTAGCACGTGGAAAATATGTTAAACATATACATGTGCACAACATAAACATAATGTTAGCTAAAATTCTCGACAAATGAAAATAATTTCGGACTATATTGGAGATGCGAAAAAAGTGTACTTGTCGGACTTCGATTGCATGATTTGTCACTTATATGTCACGCAATCAGTGTGTATCGTTGTTGGCGGACGTGGGCCGAGTTCGAGGACGGGAAAAAGTCCAAGAACGAAAACAAAACAACGAAACGTATAGTACGAAACTGTACGTTTTTGTGAAGCGGCCGATGAATAATTATTATACCAATCGGCGTCGGCGTTGATTCGATAAAA
The DNA here is from genome assembly GCA_949715065.1 of Periphyllus acericola. NCBI lineage: Eukaryota > Metazoa > Arthropoda > Insecta > Hemiptera > Aphididae > Periphyllus > Periphyllus acericola. Next base: position 13,903,659 of record OX454268.1, on the reverse strand, counting down.
ATAAATGAACCGCGGCGATGTTTGTTTTGGATCACGAGCCACGTGGAATTATTACGGGGGGCTGAGCCGATCAGCCGAAATGTTTTCGGCCAGCGACGATCGAGGGAAAATCAACAGTATAATTTCACCCCCTACGAAACCCGTGTTCACGAATTAACCCGATAAATACTATGAACGTGTCAAAGGACGAACATGGAAAAGTTTTACCTATTGCGACGTGTATGTGTGTGTGTGTGCGCACGTGTGTAGGTGTGTAGGTGTGTCCACGTGATGTATACACGCATTGTATATAACCATCGGCGTGTAATAAATACGCTCCGTCACGCGGAGTTGTGTGCATTGGGTTAAAACTTTTTTTCTTTTTTTTTACGACGGACGAATCGGTTTTATAAATGAATCACAGATACCGCTATATTTATAACTTCAAAGGTTTATTTCGAACTCGAAGCTACCGAAGAATTGACGTATTTATAAATATGATATAATTTACGACGAACCGATACGATTTTATGTTTTCAACAAAGAGCACCGAAGATAGATCGTAAATATAACTCTCGTGTTCATTTGTATATTTATATTTATATAATAATATATTTCGTGTATATTTAGTTGTTTTTTTTTTGTACATAACAAGATTAAAGTCGTGATCCAGGTGACAGCATAAACGCATTTTCGATTTACACGCGACGACGATACAGTGCAAATTACCTTTGCTGCCGGTAGATCAAAGGTTTTACGGAAGCTGTATTACCATTTTCACAGTACTGCGCACAATATGTCCCCGGAGATATTTAATACAAATCACTATTACCATTCAGTTTTGCTGTTTAATCATCCGTTAGCCGTTCTGCTCATTGTCCGCTTCGTTCCGGCGACCTCAGTTGCGACTTCAACCGTATTATAATATTCTATTGCCCGACTCCGTATCTCTCATTCACACACACACACACAAAATAAATCATATCTTCTCTTTAAATGTATCTCTGCGTCGTGTGACACTTTCACAGTGTACATACGTCTTGTTCTCTCATTTTATTGCGTTTCCTCCTCGCGCATAGTTCTGCATTATCTCCTATAACTACCATATTAACTATGTACCGACAAAAGATGCATAAACGGTCAAGAAATATTGGTAGGTAAACAAAAATGTTGAAAATGCATATAATTCACAAACGTAAGCATTGAAATTCCACGAAGCTTTTAAAATATTATCGAACTGTTGGAGAGTAATAATAGTGTTTCGTAGGAATGCAGTTATATGAATATGCGGAACAACCGTGGAAGCGATTACATTTTTTTATATTTTAAAAATATATGAAAACCTATTGACAATATCCTAACGTGAACGTATAAGAAGCGCGATTCCGAGGGATATATACTGCACCAGTTGTATAAGTCAACGAAACCGTATACTTTTTCATTCCTTCGGTACTCCGGTCCTCGCGAACAATACGATACTGATGAACCACTCGGGGAATAGGATATGAATCGAGCTTTGCGTAGGTCACACTATTGAACCGATTTGTTAAAATGCTCCACGAAAGTGTGCCAGTACACGAGTTCGGAAGCGTCGATAGACAACTGACGTAAAAAATAAAAAAAAAACCTATTCCGATCACTACTGACCGATGGTTGGTGTGATCAACATATTATTGAATACACAAGTGTTGTATACAATTATATATATATTAAGTTACAAACTGGCAATGAAAACATAACGATATCTATGTTTGAAAACATCATGTTGCCGTTTAAACATGAACAGTCAGATCAAGTTTAAATAGTGTATGAACAAATATTAATATACTCGTAACTGCAACCATTGTTGGAGAATAACGCGTGTTTTTCGCTTAAAAAAATTAACTTATGCTTATCGTGTGTCTGCCGTTAAATGTAGTATTTATATAGCGTTTTTTTCTTATTATTTCTCGCGCCAATAGACGCGAAGCGAAAAAAAAAATCCCCATCATATAATATGTTTATAGAGTGCGCAACAAGTTGTACTGCGTGATCCTTTCGAGGTACCATTTGGAATACTAAAATCCTAATCTCTACGCGATAACGATCCACGAGGGACACTAAGACACCTGTACAAATTCTCGGGAAACCCTTACGTCGTTGATTCGCGCGCGGGTAAGAAAACACGCTTTTAACGGATGAGTAAAATCGTCGATTCCTTCATTTGGGATTTTAACCACCAGTTTGTACAGAGTAAACAGAGTAATGAATAAATAACTCGAATGCCTCAAACTATTTATTCCATTTGTGCTGAGAATGACAGGCATTTAAAATGTCTCGGAGACTATCTCGTAAATAAAATATAGGTGGATAAGTGCATGCCGTTTTCTCGTCGGTAGAAAACACTATTACACGCAAACCGAATTCGATATTATTTTTCGGTAAATATTCAAATTTAGTAGGTAGCAACCAGAGTTGTCAAACAACTTAGTTTTAATCTCGGGTGGAAAAAAAAAAAAACGAAAAACCAATAACCTTTAAAGAAATATTTCCGAACGCCTTTCAAACGTTCGTTCTAAACGCGACTACCTTATTCATTATTATAACGATAACAGTATAAATAGTTTTAGCCCACGTTCCACCAGCGTTATGATATAGTACTACTATTTATTTTCAGTTTCGCATCAACGTTAACGAATAATAATATATTATTGGCACAGCGTATCAGCTGCATAGGGTACCTACTACAACACCATTAGTGCTTCGACGTTATAAGTGATAACTTGAAATGCTGACAAATTTCCATTAAACACGATTCTAATGCGTACATGTACCAATGTAATTATCAGATTTCCACTGTAGTCCGTGTCGTGACTTGGAGCAATTCCGAAAGTTCTAACAGTAGAACGAAAAGGCATAGTAGCTATATGGTGTATAGGTACTGTTTTATTAAAGTTTACACTGCATGGTGGTGGTTAAGACCGCGTTTCTGTTGGAAATAAAATATCAGACACGATTGTACTGAAGAACAAAAAAAGCCAAACGAAAACTAACGATTTGTATTCGTTTATGATACAACATGGTTGTTTTGTTGCAATTTACTTTTAATTCGACCGAGGGTGCGAACACATAAGTATATTATTATTATTATTATAGAAACAAAATATGTAATAAAACGTGAAAGTGCACCACCTTTCAATGTATGCGAGTATATTTTTTATTATTTAGTTTAAAACGGCAAAAAAAAAAAAAAGAACGGATGCATAATAAGGTTATTATTAGAGAAATTGAAAAAAAATCAATATTAATAATAATAGTTTTAAACGCAACATGTGCGGGCGCTTGGAATTCATAACGAATTGATCCTTTCGACTGATAGCTTTTTCATGGGGCGCAAAAAAAATAAAAAAGTAAAAATAAAAAAGTAAAAAATAAATAGAGATTAAAATACATATTATTATTATAAAGGAAATAATAATTAACTAGAGAAACTTTAAACTTTCGATATAACAGCAGCATCGTAACGCGGACATCTGTGCTTCAAATAAAAAAACTTTTACTTTACCGAGCGATCTGTTAAATATCATGGTAACTTTGTACGAAATTAGAAATATTAATAAAGTGTAGCGATGAAAAGTTTCACGGCAATAAGCAATATTGAAAACGGTATAATGCAATAGCGTGTTACGCTTCACGTTCACCGCGTTCTACTAATTTGATTTGATTCTCCATAAACGTTTTTCAGCGAAACGAAATCACATAAACAGCATTCAGCCGACAGTCACCTGCGTGTACCTAGTATCATTATAGAGCTGCTGTTAAAATAGCATTCGTAACGGGCGACTACAATAACTACAGTGTTATTAATAAGATGTTCTACATTGTGTTTATAATTGATGCTATAATATTCAATGGTCTATAAACAGCCGAGGTATTTATATTATGTTTTTGGTTAATAATAGGTAATATTTGTACGACTCAAAGTTAATTAATAATATAACAATTACAAACACGTGTTGAAAATCAATAAGAAATGCCATAATGATAATAATTATTATAGGCAAAACGGTATGAACTTCAATTTAAATAATATTTATGTTAAATTACCAATTCAACGAGTGATTTGGGATCATTTTTAAAATATTATTTTAGCACTGCGAGAAACGGAGTGCGGTTAAAGAAGATTTTAATAAATTTAAGAAAATCCACACTAAAAGCACAAATACGTCGACGAACAGTTTATATACTTTGCTTTTTATACGCATCTTTTTTTTGAATCTTTAATGAAATTCTGATTTCTGAGTAAAAATACTGTGTTTTTACGTTGTTCTGTTAAAAATATTATAAAAATTATAAGATGTACAAGTAATACTTTACTTCTTAGGACTTAGAAGATTATTAATGTAGGTGTATATAGGTACATTGTGAATTATTTTAAATAATTTAAAATTATTGATTTGAAATACATTAAGTGGAAAATTATTTTTAAGTAGCACTATAACACTATCATATTTGTATATAATAAAAAAATTCCAATTTAACAATTTTTTTTTTTAATTTGACTTTTATAAACATTTTCATTTTGAACTAAACGAACTAACTCGACCGTTCGATAATTAATTCAAATATGTTCATTGTTAAAATATGTATCCATTATAAATTATTTTACTTAAAAGTATAAAATATAAAAAAATTGCAGTAAACAGAATTGTTTCATTTTTCAAAATTGCATAATGTTAGGTATAAGTCAAGATTCACAAACAAGGGAATTCGAAACTAACCGTTACTGGTTTGGAAATCTGTAGTATCTGTCAGGGTTATTAGAATTTGCCAAGTCCGTTACTTATGTGTACAAAAATAGTGGACGCAAATTTGTATAACAAAAAATATAAAACAGTACAGTGAGATGAAACGTAGAGGAATGAAAGATGCACTCGCTTCAACTCTTCGCAAACTATCTTTGCGTAGTTTACACGAAATAAACTGATTTAATCAAATCATCTTCGAATTTCTCGGATTAATGCGGTTAGTTTTGCATTACATTTTCAGTGTATATAGTAAAACATTAAATTACTAAGTCCGTCAAAAGAAATATAAAAGTAAATACCCTGCTTGCCATTGATGAAATTCAACATTTTTCCAAGTTATTAAGAAAAACTACTTCGCAAATCGAAACATGACTGCTTTAAAGTACCTTCCAAGTCCAATTTCTGATCTGATTAGATAGGTACTACGTGAAACTTTTGTTACAGTTATAGTATCCGAAAGTTTGTGTGCGTGGAAAAAAAAAACCACCACCATTGTAAAAGTAATGCATTCCTCGCTGCTCGGAATCTAAAGTGATATAAAAAAAAAACATATTCTCTGATAACCGAAATAAATAAAACAACAATGTTTGAATGATTCAGCGTTTACACCGTACAACATATGAACAGGAACAGGATTTCGATGTTCTTCAAAACGTACATTTTCATCTTTCAGGTACGGTTAATAAACAAAACTTTAGGTACTGGTCTCAACAAAATCCTCAAGAGCTTCATCGGCAACCACTCCATAGTCCTAAGGTAACAGTTTGGTGTGCCATATTTGCGTCTGGTGTGTGGGGTCCGTACTTCTTTGAAGAAGACGGCGTTATGGCAACGGTGACCTCTAATCGTTGTTGTGTGATGCTTGAAAACTTTCTTCGGCCGAAATTGAACGCGATTTTTTTAATGAATATGGACAAGATAATGTGTGGTTTCAACAAGATGGTGCCACCGCACACACAGCTCATCGGTCACTCAGCATTTTGCGACAAATGTTTCCCGGGCATATTGTCTCATTACGTGGTGACATTGGGTGGCCACCGCGTTCACCAGATTTGAGCCCATGCGATTTTTTCCTTTGGGGCTATCTCAAACTGTGGAAGCCCTAAAGGAGGTAATTACCCAGAAAGTTGCTGCCATCCTGCCCGAAATGACCGGTAGAGTCATAGGATAACTATCGAAAAAGGCTCAATCAGTGTATTGAAAATGAGGGCCGCCACTCGAGTGATATAATTTTTAAAAATAGTTAAAAAAAAAATTGGCATTTATTAGTAAAACATACTTTTTGATATTCGCCTTGGTTTGGTATTAATAAGTTTCACAAATCAGGGAGGTTTTTCTGCCCCACCCTGTACTATAACGTAGACGCGTGTCGAGATATAAATGCGCGATGCGATAATCATAAGAATCCGCGGGGCTCTACCGCGTACGACTGCCGTCGTACACGTCGTGTTCGGGAGAAGAGTCATTACACTTCAGACATATTAAAAAACCCCGTACCGTTGTACATCCGTGTACTTCGGTGATCTCCGTGGTGGGTGTTCAATCATCTCCGCCCCGGCATTTACTTCCCCAGAAGTCTAAATCCGTCCGCCCTTCAGCACACGTAACGTTATACGGCTTGTGCCGCGTACGCAGACGTGCTCGCGCGTACGGTTCGCATGCACACGTTCAGGCGAGGAGTCGGCGGGCGCAAGTGACTCGGAGAAACCAAAGCGATGCGGACATCGGTACGTCGCGATTCGTGCGAAAACTCATTTTCATAATATACCAATGCAGTGATGTAACAACAGAACGATTGGTTTCGCGGGAAAACTGCAGTCACGTGAACTCGGTGCGATTATGATCATGCACCGCGGGCGCTGAAAAAAATATCGCGAGAGAACGGTTTGCCTAAACGAAAGTTCGCCGTTATAGCCGTTCCGATCCCGTACGTTTACACGTGCGCGGCTCATTGTTGCTACGGGTATACCGAACGTACGGAGACGAAAACAAGGGCCATCACGAGGGTGGAAAATTAACGGTAAACCGAGCGCTCGCGTCATCCGCCGGTTGATTGAACGGCGGCGGCTCGGCGCTTTTGTTGAAGTTAAAAACGGTAATCAGAATAATGTGTTTGCATGTAAAAATGTGTGTGTGCGTGCGCCCGCACAGATTGGGATGGGGTGAAAATGTAAGGGTAGGTACAGCGCGGCGGTGGTGAGAATCAATGGCTATCCGTACACGGAGAAATACGCGCCCCACCACACACGGTTTACGGTAAAACAATTACCCCTAGCTACAGCCACCGCCGTGTGGTGTGACATTACTCTGGGCGTTTAAAAGATAGGTACCCACACACACACACACACACACTATTCACATTCTTATTATTTCGTATGCAAAATATACGTTCGTTTTAGTTATACATATATATAATAACAATCAAACTTTCGAAAGTATGTCAACTCGTACTCCGCGGTGATTAAAACTGAAAATAATAAATTCGAAAACAATGGTTAAATTGAAAAATCGATAGTTGTGTAAATATTAAACCGTATAATATAATGGTAATGAACGGTAACTCTTTGTAGTACCCCATATATTATATATACTTAAATTATCGCCAAATTGCTTAGCCACTCGACTGCATAATTTCCCGCATTGTGTAGTCCCCGAAGTCCTTTGTCTAATGAATGAAGGATACATTTATCAACGATGTGGCTCATTGTTTGGTCCGCACATTACCACACTCGCAATACCGCGCGCTATCTCGCAAATTTTCTTTCATCATATAAGAGGACCACGTCATCTTCCTATAAAACGATTCGGGGGAGCGCTCCGTTCTTTCCTCGGTAACCGCAGGAAACGCTCATAGTCGTTGCAAAGCCATATCTAATGTTCGTGCGGTTCACCGCAGGCTCGCTGAATGCATCTAACGAGGAGGCTGGAAGGACGTCCTAGATCCTAAAATGCGTTCTATTTAGAATAAAGCATTTCAGGAAAATAAAACAGTAGCTCGTAGGAGGTATAGAGCTGTTTGCAGTAACTGCATCGGCATCTGTTCCGTCTTTACAAAGTTTTTCATTTGCCACAATACTCGATTCCCCAAAACCTTGAGATCATCCCCCCCGAGCTTAATATCTGATTGAATAAACTTACTAAGGTCTAAGTGACGCTTCGCATTTATTCCGCGGTTCATTAAGAATCGAAAGAACGTCATCGTACCCAGGAGATCAGATTTTCTTGACCAACTCGAGTGCAGAATCCAATTCAACCATCGTAAAGGGAGTAGAATGAGGTGTATTTACGCGGTTACTATAAATGTGGTTGTAACTCTTTTTTCGGCTTTCTCATACCCTCGCGCCGGGTCCGTCCAACTTATATCTCGATCAACTTGGGATATTTTCACTAATCGATTGGCTATACACAAAGCTGGGTCTTGCAGAACATTGCTGAAACAGGAGGCGCGCTACCATTGCCTAGTATTGTTTCAACGATAAATCCACGCCGCGCGACTTAAACGTGAAGGATAAAAGTGTAGCGCATATTTTTTGTCTCCGGATACGTTTCCTCTTCTCATTCAGTGCTACTATCTCTAGATCTTATCGAGGCGATTTACAAATCCCGGTTATAATATTATCTGTTCCATCATCAGCCTAGTGGGAAACATGAACCTCTTCGAAGACAAAACCATATCCGTTATTAGTAACCTAACCCATAGTAAATACGTAATTTATATTGAAACTTCAACTTTGATTATGTCTATATTGTTAAATTTACCGATAAAGAGACATGTGTGACTATATCATTTATGAGGACCATATTACTACAGGGGATCTATAGACATTAAGATTGTAATATAGATCTCCGTCACTTTTGGTACGAGTCTCTTGCAACACTACGAATTATATATATTGTTCGTTTCCGTTGATTTTCATAAATATATTCACTTTTCGCTCTGGAGATTTGTTCAACGTCGACCCCCCGGAGTTCGAAATTCGAAATTCGAAATTCCACGTCACAAAAGGGATATTTTCGGCGCATTATTATTACCGTAACGACGAACAAAGTCTGCGCAATGGAGCTGCACGAAAGCAGTCGTAATTCGTCCAATAAAAAATTCAACTGCTTTTTATCGGTTTTATATTGTTATAAGTATACAGCGCGTCGGTAGGTAGAAGCGTGTGCGCGCGTGTACGTAAGTGTTTACATGTGCAGCGCGCGTGACCACCGCGGGAGAGTCGAAGAACAGCAGGTGAGTGCACCTACCTACCCTTCTGTTTCAACATCCCTCACACCGGTTGGTAGGGTAGGTGCGCGTATAGGAACCTGCAGGCACTCGGGAATTATTTAGGCGGGTTATGCAAATTTTAACGACCGCCGCACGACGTCGTAAAATACTCGGAAATAAGTTATGATCTCGTTGTATAATACACGGGGGCGCACGCAATATTTTACGATCATTTCTGTCGAGTATTAAGAACACATTAGCGGTCACTGTTAAGTGCACGAAGCGGAGAGGTATAGAATAATGCTCATTATATATATTATACGTATTGATATGAATGGCGTGTAACTTTATAGCTAAAACGCCGCCGTCCGGTATCGCACGAATTAATTGCTCGGCGAGACGCTGGCGCTCTTCCGCGGATTGTTTAGGCTCATTATTCGTGTACACTATAGTGTGCGAGGTGAACGAGCGTATACTGTGGAACAGCGACCGAGTAAGTAAATATTATATTGCCTACCCGTGCATAGTTATGTGCGTACGTGGCGAATGCATAACGATAAGAATACTGAATAAGTGCAGGGATCGGAAACTTCACATTGTTATGCGCAGTGCGCTGGACGTAAGGGAGCAACTGTAGGGGATCCTTGCTCCGGGCGTAACTATACCAGGACAAGAAGCGCTTCAGTTTCATTAGTTTTGCTAGAGGTACATAATGTTTATATAATCCAAGAATGTTAACATTATGCGCAATATGTGTATGTTGAATAAATTACATCAAACTTATCATGATTTCTTCTGTATCGCGTGGTTGGTGCGCCTTAAAGTATCTTGGTTACTTACTTGTAATGATCTACTAAAAAATGCTCGCAGGTGTTATATCGGAACCGGATATTCGAAACGAAATAAGCATCGATACAATATCCTCGATCTGCTACCAGGTAACATTAATTATTCGACTACGATTTTAAATTCGGTCGTTTACTTCTTCTTGACATTTCGAAGATAATTTAAACTAACGATGAAACAACAATATATTATATCAGAAGTATTCAAACGCCTATGCCCAACGGCTTCTTTATGCTGTCGCAATACTTTGACGGCTGTCAATAAATGACACAAAAGTAATGATTTTTTTTGTGCACCTACGTGTAAGTGTATTTATACTCGTCGTATAGGAAAAAATGTATAAGACTATAAATAATGCATGTAATTCGTTGTCGTTTCCACAATCGCAATCATCCGTACGTTTATGTTTATATTATTATAATATAACATTCGTTTTTGTTTTTCGGTTCTTTTACACGGTTCCCCTCAACAACCCCCTCTCTCCCCCACACCACACCGCAGCAGGGATCCGCGACGCATAGTTTGAATACCTTTTATATAGGTATACGATGTATATATATTATACAGGGCGTTAAAAAATGAAAAAAAAATGGGAAAAACCTCCAGACTTGTATTGCACACTGTATGTACGTATGTACGGTTACGTGATCCGAATACAGTATTACATCATTCACTCACGTTGGTTGTGTCTTATGTGTATCGCATTATTTCCGAGACAAAAATAGAAGACACGCGCTTAGGATCCGGCATTTAAGGATAAGGACAATTATAGCCAGTACCGGGTATATTGCTGTCGTAACGAAACTTTTCTGCTCACTGTTAGCACGGGGCTACAACAATGCTTACGAAAACTCAAACGACGGTCACGTAGTACCCACTCACACATCTACCTACCTATATACTCGTATATATATATAGATCGTGTTGTTGTCGTTATTATTAGTACTACAGTATGGTTTGCGTGGAACTCGATGTTGTGTTGAAATCAGCATCCCTGGGCATAGGCTATTTTGTTGACAATAGTTTGATAAATATAAGTGTATTACTTAAGAAGTTAAAAAATAATATTTTTATTCTTCAGTTTTTATAAATTTCTAAGATTGCAAAATTATAAAAATCAAGAAGTTAATGAAAATTGAAAAGTGAACATTTTCAAAAAATAATCCCTAAAAATGGCTTTTTTCGATTTTTACAAAAATTGTGAAATAAAAACTTGATTTTTTAACTTATTAACAATACACTTACGTTCACCAAGGTATTTTCAATAAAGTTGACTTTTCCCAGGACTGCTCAGAAACGAAAACGGGATCAAATTATCTCTATTAACACACGGGATTTATCGCTCAGTGTAAGCCCCAGTGGGACACACTGTATATGTTTGGTCGCCCCCAGTACCGCTCAGTGGGATGACGAGATCGTTAGATACGTTATACAGCGTTATATGAGGGGGGACCTATACGACCCGAGTAGATTTTAAATATTTGATCCACGAGTCATCGCACCACGGCGAACCGTCTTTGAAGTCAAACGAAATCACTGCGATCGTTGCTCGGATACCATATAGACCGGAGAAACTGCTCGAGATTTCCGAGTATTTTCCGTCCCTCTTGTATAATATATACAGGTACACCGGCGCCCACCCTCCAGACCTGGGAAACATCTCAGCGTAGACGCGATGATAATAGTATCGGATTAAATAATAACTACATGGCAAAAGACAACATCCTAACGCGATGACGACACGTTGTGTCTATACATCTTACAACTATAGGTACACCGTCACATAACACAACAATATATTATATATATAAATATGTACATTATAACGAACGCGTGCTGTTCCCTAATCAATTTATCGTTGGACAAATCTCGTCGTAAAACTTTTTTAATTCGTTTTACGGCAAATCGTTGCAGTGTACGGTTATGAGTTAACGACAAAAACGCGATCCCCCCCCGCGCGCCGTCACCGCCACTAGCGCAAGCCGCCACCGCCGATATAATAGAGGTAATTGAATTATGTGTAATAATATTATGTGTACACATGTAAAGTAATAATTTGCTGTAAAAATACGTTTCCTTGTAATAACAACACGAACGCTTTTGTCGTGCGTTTCGAATATAAACCGAATACTAAAATATGATAAAATAAAATATTTAATAAATTCGAAAAAGTACATTAACACGAGCACCTTGCGGCGGGCGCGCGTCGACGTCATAAGAAAATACTATGGTAGGTACACCGTACGCGCGCGATAACGTCGAAAGATTTATTTTCTGATTTACACTCTACTCGTTTGATAATAATTGTTGTCGTCGTTGTAATGCACCAGCGCGCATAATATTGTATAATAAACAATACATTATAATGTAGTGCAACTACACACACACGCACACACTCACACACTCACACACTCACACACACGGGCATGTATTGAAAATAAACTTTAAATGTAGAGAAATGCAATATGTTTATATGTGACCTAAGATAATATTATAACGATAAAGATAAACTTTGAGACCAGAAATTACGTGAATTAACGTTTCACGTTAAAACTACACGGTTTACAAACAATTTTACATCAAACTTCAGAGTGATGTACAGGATACAGAAGTTGTTATGCGCAGCTATGTAGTGCATAATATATAATAGCTACACACAAAGAGCTTTTAGATTCTAGATATTCCGCTAAGCTATGTATATGTACATACTCTCCGTAATTATGTGTTGTTTTTTTTTCCACCCCTTGGAACTCTTTTTCCAGGGGCAGTAAATGCGTTCTGAAATGTCCACATGTAACCAGCATGTAATTTTCAATTTAATTAGAAATTATGTGAAGATAATAATATACAATGCAATTATAAAAAGAAAAAAAAATGACTATTATTCCGTGAAATAATTGAAAAACATAGAAGTTTAAACACAAAGCGAATAAAAATGTAGTTCGTGGTGTAGTTGTTATTTTTCAGCCTGCTTAGTTATTACCGTACCAGTAATATACACTCTTTAATATTCAAATTACATGACAACAAAAGGTCGCAATCGTTCGCTATTTTTATGCTCGTGATCATACCTTTATATTAATACTCGGATCAGTTTCGTCAGTCATTGTTAATAACTGGTTTTTTACTTGGGATTAAAATTGCAATAGCTATAGGCGTTATACTAAGCCGAAATCGTTTTTTGAATGTTCTCATAAATTATCGTGATAACGAATACCTACAACGGGGGAAAAAATAAAAAACATGATTTATACAGTATTGTACCGGGGCGTACAAATAAAACAATATAATATACGAGTATATTACACCTATCGCGCGCTGCACTTTCTGTTTCCAGTCGGTACCTGCTCCGTTATTTTCTACGTTGAAAAGTATTTTGTACAATGGAAATGATAATATAATATTTCGTTAAGATTATTCCGCCGGTGAAATAGCAATCATATTACGATTCGGAACGAACTAGGAGAAACGTGGGAGCACGTTGAAATGTCATAGATATATTATATCCTTTACGACCGCGGTGAAAACAGGACATTGATAACAAATCCTTTGTTCCCGTTTGTTTGGCTTCTACAGCGACCCGAATAACTCAATTTTGTAGAAAAGTGTATGAGACGTTTATCTCACAACTGTTTTTGGAATTTCGAGATTATTTCGCATCGTCATTTATAATTTATAAGTAACTGTTAGTATTGACCGATTCGTATTCAATCCTCATCATTCCTGCGTTTGCGATTGATTCTGTCTTATAAATTATTCTTAGAAATGTTTAAACGAAATAAGCTAAATTAATTATACCGATTATACAGATAGCGGATAAGTAAAATCAGTAAACAGTTTTGGCTTTTATCTTTTTAATTATTTATAACTATAAAGAAACATTCCGATAAACTTTAGTAACTGATGAGTAGTAATAATGAGTCAATACAAGTATTAATGGTTATTCGCTTAACGTTTATACTATTAGTGAACTTTCATAATTATTATAATATTATTATTTGTGCTATATACTCGTATTGTTTACGATTGAAAAAAGTTTACGATTTTAGTGTATTCACGAATACTTGCAGTCGTTTTCGAAGTAATTATAAATGCTGTACAACGTTATTTCTTTTTATGAAAAAAAAGTTATAATAATAATAAAAATATCTTTATAATAACTTTGATACGTCCTTTATAAGCGAACAAATATATTATTTAAACTCTACCTTAATATCGTCGTTATGAGATTCAGTAGTTCGTATATATAGATTAACAAGGAATACGGATACTTGTTAAATATTGGTTCATTAAATAGCTAAAATGTTAAAAAAAATTTTTGTTCGCCTGTGAAAACAACATTATTAAAATATGGTAAGTTTATTTATTGATATAATTTACAACAAACCGAATATTTGTGTATTAGTGTATGTGACTTATTCATAAAATTGAATCAACTAGTGCACAGTTTAATTAAATTTGAAACTAGGTATATGCTTTTAAAATTTTATGTACTCAAATGTTTTGTTCCGAATACAAAATCAATAAAGAGGCAGCTAGAGTAAATACAAAATGTGCAATACGGTGTAGCCGGTGGTGTAATTGGCAAAAATGTAGGCAGGGGGACTACTACATTGTTTGCTTATAAAATAAATTGTGTGCCCATTAATTTATGAACAATTGATGCACCGTAAGTAATACACTATATCTATAAAATTACCACGTCTGGCGTCATATTGATTTCAAAAACAAATCGCTCTATACGTAAGTACACTACAGGTCATAACTGTAAACAACGGGTTTTCGTACAATCACAAAAATAGTATACACGTTATGTCCGTGAAAATAATGAACACTTATAAAAGTAAGAAAACCAACTTAGTAATGCAAAAATAATATGCATCTGTACAAACGTTTTAAATCGAGTAACGATAATAGTTAAGAACACAAATGTATGGTTTAATATTGCAAACATCTACGAAAATATTCGATGTGTTCAATCGGAACGAATTATGTACAATATAGTATGAAAACTTGTAAATAAATCTTATAATGCTAATGAGAAAAACAATAACAGGTATGCTGTATATTTACTTCAGCGCAGCTACAGATCAGACGTTTGTTCGGACATGCTTGTAAGCTATGAAAAAAAATAGATTGCGCTCCTCTACAAATCATTTACCTTGATATTGGCGTATGCTATTTGTAAATCAGCCAATATCTTTGATGAATCGTTTTGAAAAATCGTTAAAATTAACATTCTTTGAACAATTTTAGTCCAGTATTTTAGTTGATAATATCGTCGTTACGTATTTTTTTATTTTTTTTTCATTCCCGCGCTGTAAGTTTCATTTTTAGGAAGAACACTAATGGAATTTACAACTCTTTCTAGTACCTCTATCTAAAGCTCGTGCAAGTAGTAAATTTTAAGTTTCCAGCTTTTCGATACTTTCAATAGAGTTATTGAGAAGTTATATAGTTTCAACCAATGCTGTATAATAAATAGTAACTTATTACCTATCGAAACAATGAAAACCATAAACAGCGTTCAGTGTCCACTATTTTTTTATTTTTTTTTTTCATACATTTATGACGACATTGTAAAAAAATATTGTTCTTAACGCACGACAAGAAGAAGATAACCATTAATATATTTACCGACAAAAAGGCACTATGGCAAGATTGTTCTGATTAATTATCATATTAACACTTTTTATCGTTCAGCCATGTACAAGGTACAAACCTCCGAAAGTTAAAATGTTTAAAGTTATTCCCGATAGATTTATTAAAGTCAACCGGACTTGAGCCGACGATCGACACATCACGAATATATCATATTAAAATGATCATCACAAGAGTATCGAGATGGATTTGCGTAAATGATCTATGGGAAAAATAATGCGTGGAGCAATTTGTCGGTGTGCTCTTTTGGACTATTACTATAAAGAACTGCTTATTAAAATAATTTTGTTCGTGCTGTTTCGGCATAACCGCGATTTGTGCTCTACGCTCGGCTTGTACTCCGAAAACCGTGGTCCCGATGATGATGATGATGATGATGGTGCTGCGTATCACCTACCGCACGTGTAATCGGTTTGAACGAAAAGTCCTTTTGTTCGCCCGCGACCGTCGAACTTGTCGTAATCCCGCGAGCCGGGGGAACTTACATCGTGTTTCGCCAAAGACTTGACGGATCTCGGAACGTTGGAAAATCGTCGCTTAACATCGGGAGACAAACTATTATACGAGTCGTCGGTGGCGGTGGCGGATTCGCGTATACGGGGGTAGGTGCAGTGTATATGCTGTGTATACTACATTATATGCAAACAAATGATTCGAACGAGTTGTCGTCGTACTAGGCTCGCATCGTCGTTGACGCGCGGCCGACGGGGATTCGGATATCGTTCGGGTTCGCCGAGAAACCGGAGCGAAAGACCGAAAAAAAAATTCGATCGCTACGTGTTCGATATACAGGTATACTGCAGCGGTTCCCAACCTTCGCCCGAGTACCACCTTCAAAATATTTTGAACATTTCACGTAACTGGTAAACTCTGCTTTTGCTTGCAAAGAAGTGTATACATTATCGGTTATGTACGATAAGCGTTTTATCAGGTTTGATTGGGAACCATATAAATATAGAACTATTAGCGTTTAATGAACAAAAGTAAAATTGAATATTCAATTACTAGTTTAAGAATTCTTGAAAAAGTCCGAATTGTACAATTCAATGCAATTAATAAGTCAGTATCTGGCTCCATGTTGGCAACTTTAAGTCTAAAATAATTTTCGACGTTCAACTCATTTCTACACGTCTTCTTTTTCGCGTACAACAGGTGAACCAACGTATTTCCACGCATGTACGAGGACACGAAATGGATTAGAATTGTGTTTTTCCTTCTGCGATTACTCTTCACGTACCGCCTTCGAGCTTCCTGCGTGCCACCAAACGCGGTGATGTACCGCGTACGTGGTCTTCGGTCTTCGGCGAAATTCAACTTCGTAACGGCGACGATGACCACCACCGCCGTGCGCACGCGTCACAGTGATTAACCTCCGTCCGTCGCGTCATACGGACCAACATCGGAAAAGCGTTTGGATCCGCCGCGGCTGCACAAGACATCGCGTACGGGCCGCGTACTTTAGAACACTGTATAAGTACGTACGTGTGTACACGTGGGTGCGCGTGTGTGTCCGCGACTTTGAGGGGTGCACGCGCGCGCCAACATCAAAAGCAGAGGCGCGCGACCGGGCGAACATCAAAAACTTCATTATTATTAGCCGCACGAAAGTTTTCGGTATGAGATTTGTCAAGTTTGAAACTAAACTCGAAACAAATAAACGTATACATTATACGCGCCCGCGTGTGTGTATATGTATACATTAGTTGTATACATGTGCGTGTATAGGTGTATAACATGTATGTATGTGTGTAATGTACTTCCTGCCGTACTGCGTACACGTGGCTTTGTCACGGCGAAAACACGACGGGTGAAATACATACACTCAATTTCGATGAGATTACGCTCATAGGGTATCGATCTAACCGTTAGATTGACCTAACCGTGAGATTCTAACGTATAATATATATAAAATAATATAATTAATATATAGACGCACGTATAACGTTATATCTCTATGTGCTGCGGTGTGGCTTTGAGGGTATTATTTTATTTTTTATTTTTTTTCGTTTGGTTTATCAAACACAACGATACGTTATTACTTATTAGTAGGCATGAGAAGTTATAGAAATTGCATATTTCTTTCCATGTCGTCTATTTATAGCTAGGTGAGTTATAAATATGTTCTATAACCTAGTGAGTTCACATTTGTAGTTTATGTTTTGCATATTTTTGCATATTTAGGTATTTTTTCCAAAAATAGCATATTTATGATTTTTCGAGAATTGAAATGCATTTTTAGTAAATTTATATTTATTTCCAATACAATTTATCCAATAAAACAGTAATTGTACACAAAACCTGTTGTTTCAATAATACAGCGTTCAAAACTATGGGTTCCACTTCCACCGGAACCCATACTTTCGCGTTGGGGGACTTGGATAAATGCTGCCTCATACTATTGCACATATTTCAAAGAAATACACGGTGTATTACAACAACTAGATTCGAGTGCCGCAGTTTCTATTAAAGAGGCAAAACTTCTTTTTAGTGAAAATTCCCTAGAACCTAACTTGGTTTTTATACACGCAAATTATGGATTTTTACCATCAACGATAAAACAACTTGAAAGTCAGAATGTTTCGTTAATTGATTCAATTACTCTCATAAAATCCGTGCAAAATAAATTAGATAATGTAGTTAGTGAAGTGGGTGTAGCAAATCAAAAATTCACTAAAGTTTTGCAAAAAAATGTGGGATTTAGTATTTTACAAAACATATCAAATATTATAACTGGAGAAATCACATCTATGGAGGGATTACCTGAAGATTAGATCGGTGATGACTTGGTTTATTTTAAGTACGCCTGTATAACATCAACAGACGTAGAAAGATGTTTTTCCCGATACAAAAATATTCTATCAGACAATCGTCGTCGGTTAGATGTTGATAATTTAAAAAAAGCTTTGGTGGTGCAGTGCAACAGCTTTAATTTATAGATAACTGTGTTGTTACATATATTTTTTAATTTAATAGATGCATTTATATTTTTGGTTGTAAAATTATTTAATAATAGAAGTTATGTAAAAATAGTAAATATTTAATAGTATAATAATTAATTATTAATAATATAAAAAAATTGTCTGCATATTTTGTTATATTTTCGTTTTTTTGTGCATATTTTGTGGCATATTTTCGTTTTTTTTAGTGCATATTTTGCCAATTTATCCTCCTATAACTTCTCATCCCTACTTATTAGGAATAAACGCATGGTGTTTCGCGGTGATATTCATTTATGCCAAGTGCTTTTCGACGAATTACTCTTGCGGTTTTACAATAAATATTAGAGAACATTTTTTTTTCTTCCCCCCCGTGATGTGGTGGGAAATTCTGCGAACCGATGCTGCGCAGTATTCGGCGAGGAAATATTAAGAATCAGAGTTAGATGAGACGAGAATTGTTTTTCAAAAAATGTTTAATAATCTTTTTATATATATTATATAGATAGATTTTCTACGACAATGGATAAAAGACGGATAAATACTTTTTTCTTATCTTTTTCCGTAACATTTTCGCGGCGACATTATTTGGAGTAGAAATATTGTTCGTGAAATCCGCGTAAAAGATATATATTACTATTGTTATATGTATTTTGTTTTCGAACCGTATAAAATGCATTTTGTCATTTTCAACTCATAGCTGTTATATATAAATAAATCGTTTTTATTATAGCAACTCGTGAACTAAGACAAATATCGATTTTCTCGTATACTGCATAACAGTAGAACATAACACGTATGTTTTTATAGTTATTAATCAGATGTATTAAAAGGTGATCTCTGTCGCAATTTCGTAACTGTACAGGAAGAACAAAATAAATTGGACGTTTTAACCGCTTCACTCCGTCCCCGGTGGAAAAATTGATACAGCTACATAATCTACATAACACACAGGTTACTCAAATAGAGCTAAACTCGCGTATTCATAACCATTTACGTACGACTATACGAGCGTATACATGCATCTATGTATTGTAATGATCATTGTGTACAAAGCAAAATCATGATAATAATATGTTAATTTATGTGTTAGCATTGTTAACCGAATACCATTGCAGTTATAGTGAAAGCAATATGCAAAATTATTATAAAGGTGCGAAGCGATATGTTTGCACTTCTAGTAAAACGTCTGAGGGTTAAGAGTTAAGTCGTGCCCCACCCCCCATCCCCCTCACTCACGCTCCCAAAATTACGCGGCCGCTTTCTACGCAGTGATAATAACATACTATTATATACATATCGTATGCGACCGTGTGATATTTATAGTCATTTATAGATATTGACGATACTCGAAGCAGTTTTTTCAACACTCGAACTCGCGAACAATAACAAATCTCGACCTCGACATCGATTTCCGATCCGCCTCGGTTTTTTGTTGTTTTCCTTTTTTTTTTTATTCTTTTTTCTGTACCTTTATAGATCAGCATAATGGATGTTTTGATAGGTCGTACGTTTTTATTTTTTCTGTCCACCGCCAACCGTTTAAATGAGGCCCGCTTTTTGTGCATCGAGATGTGTTGAGGACGCGCGGCTTTATCAAATGCACGGGCTTTCGGCCATTCGATCGGTGAACCGACGATAAATCACTTGGTTTGATAATACGCTGTTGTTCTGTATAATACACGTCTATCAACGCGCACTATTGCACGGCGCACATGCCGCTTTCTATCTGATTGGTGTTCACCGATTTACGTCTAAAATCTCAGATCGTTATCAAAACTATTAGAATAATTATAGCGATAAAGATGAGCAATAACAAAAAAAAAAATATCAACAACATTGAGACCACATATTTTTTAGGAAATCGTCAGGGACAGACTTTTTTTGCTTCCATGCGACCACAATTATTCTTCTCGACTTCCGTTTACTTTTAGTTATTCAAATCGCTATTTAAGACCAACTGTTTAACCAAGTTAATATACGTCTTTCGGCCGCCAGTATTTGCGTATCGCGCTGGGAGCGTGTATGACCGTAAAAGTTTGATACAATATAAATAACGCGTATACATTTATAATTGTTTGGGCGAAGGAATTAGTTCTCAACTTTCACGCGGACGGAATAATGGAGATTCTATTCGTCTGCCGCCGGTATATTTTACGTGAAATTATCATAAGTTGACGGACAAAAAAGTATACAAACCCCACTCGGGCGGACCGCTAAAACCGTTAACAGCTATACCCGGAATGTTTCGAAATCACGGTACGATGTGCAATAATAATTATTAATAACAATGTACACACACGTGTAACACAAACATCCTTATTGTACGAAAAGAAACGAACACTTGTTTACCTTTGTGTAATACAATACGTGAAAAACGGATAATGAAAAACAAACTAGGGCGAGTGTGGGCCGGTTTTATTTTGAGTACTATGCATTATTCCGAAACCCGGCAAAAGGGAAAATATTAATGAAAAAATAATTTGGAAAATTTATACACATGCGTCGACTAAAAAAAAACAAGATGCAGGTAATACACGCGTACGCATACTAATTTACACAGTAGCCTGCAGTGGGAAAAATGCATTCAGGTTGGCCGTTGTATCAAAATAATTTTGAAATAATAGTATTACGCACTTATAATTTGTTTTTAGGCAATTCGAGCTTTAAATGTGTTGTGGTGACTATTATTATTGTAAGACAGTCCTTTGAAACGGTATAAACGGTACAGTAATATTAAAGGCTGTGGTCAATCTCTTGGACGATAAATATATTAGGTAAAATATGATACTTATTCATAAATTTGAAGCTATTTTATACAACTCTATTTTATAAAAAATAAATACATTCAACGAAACTATTTAAACGAAACTTAAAACTGATCGAACATTACAGTTTCACCACAGATTATATAAAAAACTATACCTAGGTTTTATATAATTAGTGTTATTATTTATTACATAATAAACACACATGAATAATTTTTTTTAAATTTTGAAAAATATGTATGTTTACTTTATACTCAAAACTATTTCACGGCACCCTCAATTCAAATTCGAGGCACCATGGTTGGGGACTTCTGTATAACATAGTTATTTTAAAATAAATATTTGAATTTGAAACGTTTTTAATAAGAGCAATCAATAAATAATGAATAATAATTATAAAATCTTGCCGAAATATCAAAAACAATTTTAAAATGTGTGTTTAGATAACGTATAGTTTTCAATGCTACAATTACAATAACGATATTGAATAAACCAAATAAGGACGTAGCAATAAATATAACTCCATACTTGATCCATTTATACAGCATACATAGGGGTCGCCTGAGAAAATAATATCAAACTTTCATACCGTTGTAATTGGAATCGTCATTAATCATGATTCATAACTCTTATAACAATTACCGATAAATTTGTTTTATTGAAATACGTCCACAATAACTTATAACAATGCGAACTATTAAAAATCAATTCCACTGTAATATATATATATAGATACTTTTCAATAACCAGAGGAGCTTAATATAAAAATAATATATTGATTAAGCCAACACACAGATAAATATAATAATATAGAGTACATAAATTGCAACAAATTATACGTAATACATATATGTATATAGGAAGTCAATTTTTTTCGTCGACTTTACAGAAACTTTTCGAAACCATATAGAAACAATACAATATCGTATCCATATATATATATATATATATATATATATATATATATATATATATATATACGTAATGTGACAAGAGTCCATTTATTTTTATTTATTTATGTATTTCACATCCATTGTTGCAGTGAATTATAGAAAAAATATTGTTTCTAAATATTGTTATAAATTTAACATACACAAAGTTTCATGATCCATAAATTGTATTATGTATAATATACGAGTTTTGAGTGTATAATTTAAAAAAAAAAACAATAGACGTTCAAAAACTAAATTGAAACGCATCTTACTTTGATAATATAATAAAAATATAATGTGTCTGTCGTGATGAACTAGCGTTTATTTAAAGTTAACTATTTTACCGACCAACCTCATTTTAGACGAACTTTAATATTTTATGGTAATTTCCAGACAAGATAAATCAAACGTGTATACGTATATAGCAGAGTGTTGGTAGTAGGAGTAGCGCATTAATATAAATGAGAAAATGTTCAATAAAACATTACGTCTACGTTATATAAAACTTGAATGGGATATTCAAGCAATTAATGATAAATTAACGTACACAGAGTTTAGTTCTGCGTTTCGCTATATTTATATATACCTACTGTATAAAAATAAAAACTAATCCCTACTGACAACTGAGGCATTTCGTTCAGTCTTGAATGCGTTTAATACTCGAAATGAATTTAATCGATAGTTTTTCAGCTTCGACACTGGTTGAAAAATTTTCTACGTGACTATATGTATTTTTTTTTTTTTCCCAAACGAATATTTTAACATTTTCCAAATCGTTTATCTGACGATAATCGAAACCGAATACTAAACGTATTATGTTTGAATCTCCCAGATATTTGTGAAAATAGTTATTTAAAAGCAGTTCGATTTTACGCGTTGTATTCAATTTTCATAAAATATTTGCCGAACATACCTAATATTTAATCAAAAATATTCATTTTTAGACATCAATTACATGGGAATGCACATTATTTAATACAAAATACTTAACTGTCCTTATATCGTTACAAAAGATATTGTACAGATTCATGTCTATTTACGAACGCTTAAATTCGACTAACAGAAATATTTATAGAAATAACCGGTGGGTATATATAGTTGATGGTAATAACGTTAAACGTACATATACTACACTTGTTAATTATATTAAAACGTAATTTGTTTACGAACTAAGTTTCTAGAGCTTTGTCAGTGCACAGTATAATAAAACCAGCTATAGTGCGTGTGTTATATACGTTATGCGCATGTATTCATATTACATATAATATATGTGTGTTAATACACATGGGTACCTATATAGTATCCACACTATTATTACGAAATGCAGATGTGCACCGAGTATAAATTTACCATAGTATTATTATTATTATTCTACTCGTCGTAATTGTAGTGGTTCAGTTTTCCGATTAGGTCGTTGGATGTTTTTAAATCGACTTTTCGGGACTTCTCGAAGGGTTTGTTTGTCAAACAGTTTTAAAAACTAAAAGATTCAAGACGGTTTCGATAGTTTTCGTGTGATTAAGCAAATATCGTTTACGGTTTACGTATTGCGTATATACTGCAGAAACGTCATCCGAAAACGCACCGTTGTATATAATATAAGTGTGTGTGTGTGTGTGTGTGTGTGTGCGGTTTTTGAGAGTGCAGCGAAAACATCCCCATGGGAGCCAAATGTATACAAACCAAAAAAAAAGCCGAATTAGTGTTGTGAATGACAACCATTGGGCTGAAAAATTGCTAAAATCGAAGGCAATCGCGCCGGACGGGAAAAAGAAAATCAAAGTTAAAAATGACGACAGCTCATATTATACCACCAACTCGTCTCATCGTTTCAATCGCTGCAACGCTCTGTAGTATTATATAGTGGTGTATTATTATTTCGAATTCCGCAACGAGACGGTTGTCTGCTCGTTCGGAAGGAAAAAAAGATTCTGAACGCAGCTCGGTTACCCGGCCGAAAATGGTCAAGGGTTTATGGGAAACGACCTCTCACTCACTCACTCTCTCTCTCTCTTTCTCTCCCTCTCTCTCACTCTCTCTCGCTCTCACTCTGTGTTTCCGGAGCGCGCTGCAAGTATTAAATTTCCAATCTACAAAGGGATTGCATGCGACTTTTCGAGCTTTTTCTTTGCCATGCCGAAAAAAAATAAAATAGTTAACTTGAAATAGACCGAAAAAACACATCGTTGTAAAACCAATATACACATATATATATACAAATATATGGTTACCTCTCTTCAGTCTGATTTCTAAAAGAGAGGTAAAAAAGAAGCGATTGCGTATGACATGTAATCGACACGCGGGACGTACGTATATCCATTAACGGTGTGTATAGTGCATTCGCTTTTATATATAAAATACCTGCCGGAAGCGAATATATATATAAGTCAAGTCGATATGTTCGTACGTAAGCCGGAGGAACGTATTTGACTTCAGCACAAAGGGCGCGGGAAATGTGCATAAAATATACATAATATTATGTTTAACATAATGTACACGAAATCCGATTATACGAACCGATATGTACTATGGGACTGCGCGTAGCTCGGAGCTCCGTTAGTCCAGCACACCGCTATCAAAATTCGGGTTTTTTTTTTTAATTCTTTATCAATTCGTTATAAATTATAACAATGTTTGACCACAAATTCGAAATTAGTAATCCAAAATGTAACCCTTAATAGGATGCTACATCCGCATGTGTTTTCTCCGTCTTACAAACGTTTAACATAACTGCAAATCTGTGTTCAGTATAACCGAGTTTTAGCTGTTAGCTTTAATATTAGAGTAAACTGATCTATTGTCAAACTTAAAGGAGAAAAACATCATTATCGGTGCGATCATTGGCGTACGCAGTAGGAGGGTTGCTAAGGGGCTGAATCCTCCCTCTCCCCCCCATGACCCGTATTATTATTTTTTTATGTATTAAACTAACAACATTGTAATAAAAAAGAAGAATTTTCGGAATTTGAAGTAATACAAACATTTTCAAATATCTCAGCCAAACGAATGCAATTAATAAATTGAACAAAATAAAATTTGTATTTATTGTCTATTGCTTATTATTTTTATGACTGAATGTAATAGTTTTTTTTTCATATATACTTTTAAGAATTTAGTATCATTATATCGGGAAGAAAGTATCTACTTCATTTTTTCAAACCAAATGTCACAACTGAGTAAAAAAAGTACTAAGTAATATTGAAGCTAATAACTCAAAATCGATTCTATTGAACGTAGATTTGCTATGTTGTATACGTTATACATGACAAAAACTGTGAAGAGGCGGAAAAACGTACTTTAAAAGAGGTACATAATATTTGTATTCTACGCCTTTAAACGAAATTTGTTCTATTTTTATTTTTGAAATTGTAATGATTTTGTTTTATTCAATGTACACGTATTTGCTAGAATAAGTTCATATGAAGAAATTATCGATAAACTTGTCACCTTTAAAACGTTTTTTTTTTTTTTCAAACTTTGAAATTTAAAATTGTAATAATAACCGAAAAGTTATAACATTAACGCAATATTAATATATTATAAGATCGTATAAATTGTTTTCTTAAAAGAATAAATGAAAATAAAGGTAAAACAAAATATGATCACGTCCAATCTTCGGTCAATCGGGGTAAAAAGACCGTTATTCATTCCGAATTTGCCACGGTCGCGCTACAGCGAGTCTTCCTACGCGCTCCCTATAGATCTCTTAAGACCATTTCTCAGGACCCGGGGTGCTGCTGGCCAGGCCTGCGTGCACGCGTGCGTCTATGACGTTTTCCATCGCCGTCGGATACGACACACGCACGCACGCACTATAATGTATACATTATGGTCATGAGTCCACGACCCTTTGGATCGTCGTGACGAACCCGCTACCCCGGCCTACCTACCCCTTGACCGCGTCCGACGCGCGCAAACACGAGACCGACTGCTTTCCACTAACACATTCGTCTCCACCCCGGGTCCGGGGCGTGTGCGTGTACATATACTATACATGTATATTTAGTTTCACGGGCCAAAGACGACCCTCGATTCTTATATTACACACGCGACGCTAATAAGGTGGCCTCCGCGCTTCCTCCGCGACGGTTCGCTCTTTAATCATTACCTCCCGTGGGATTTCACGACGCGCGCTCGTGTGCACAAAAACGCGCGCGCCCGCCAGCCTTTGACCGGACTTCGGACGGTCCTTTCCACGGAAGTTTACCGTTGCCGTTACGCACCTACCCGCCCGCACCGACGCTTTATTGTATATTATGTAATATAATACAGAGAGAGGGAGAGAGTCCGCAGCCGAGAGGGTTCCGTAAACCGGAAATCGGTTTCGATAATCATTTCGCAACGATACGACGGCGAAAACGTTTATTACGCCGATGATCGTATGTATGATCGAGCAAAACGGTTTAACTTAAAATATGTAAGTATTCGGATGCGATGCGATACGCGGTGAGTTCCGCTTAACCAGTGATCACCGGTTCGTGTACACTCGACCGTTTATTGGAATCAAAAAATGAAATCCCGAACCAAATCTTGTGTTACCAATGTTAATAATACGTAGACATTCTATTAGAATTACACAAAACGTGTAATTGGATCTCTTTTATAAATATTTTTTTTTTATACGGTATTTCAAACTGATTGCTTTACAAGATGCATTCTCAGGTTGGGTTAGCCGTATTAATCTTACTCTTAACATCGATAAATGCCACATAATGTCTTTTTCTAGAAGCTCCTCACCTCTCCACCATTCCTACTTCCTTAATGGTTCTCTTCTAAATCGTGTATTTCTTATTAAGGACCTAGGTATCTATCTCACTCCAACACTCTCTTTTGACCATCATATCAACATAATAATCGGCAGAGCACTCAAAATATTAGGATTTGTTAAACGTAACACCACCAACTTCTCATCTAGCTCCTGCCTCCGTATACTCTATTTCTCTTTAGTTCGCTCCATTTTAGAATTTGGAGTAGTGATATGGCATCCCTACCTAGCCCGTGATGAATTAAGAATAGAACGAGTGTAAAACAGATTTTTGTCCTATGCTGCCTTCAAATTAAAAATTAAATACCCCATACACGATTACTCACTCACTCATCTCCTCTACTCTTCGAATCCCTTCTTTAGCATCACGCCGCGCAGGGGCTGACAGTCATTTTATTTCTTCGCTTCTTGAGGGATCTTTAGATTTTCCTGAATTGCTCTCTTCTATCTCATTCCGGCGTTCCTACTCACTCTACAAGAAATCATTGTCTTTTTCAATTACCTTACCACCGCACTTCCTATGGATTTAAGCACCCACTTCACAGAATGTTACGCAGCCTAAACTCAGCCTAGTCTATGTCACTTTTAATATTATTCAATTAACATATTTAACATATATATTTTAATTTTCTCATGCCATTGTTACAACTGTTTGTTATATTATTAGTCTACAAAAATATTGTATTTAAATTAATGCCTGTCCAGGCGTATATCAATAAAAAAAATAAAAAAAAAACAAAAGACCGATTTTATTATATTAAAAATACGGCGATAACAATTATTATTGCTCAGTTGTTTCGAAAATTACAGGTACAACGTGCGTACATTATTATTACGTATTCAATTGCACCATAAAATAATAACATTATTCGAATTGATATACCGTTTACATGGATTTAAATTTCAGGCTAGTATTGATTAGATATTGAATTAGGTACTTCTCAAGTTCTATCAAAAATATACAGTTTCTTTACTTTATTTAAAAAGTATTCCTTTTATTGTTTATATTTTTTTATTACATCTTCATTTTATTCTAGGTATAAGTACAAATATAGTCGTTTTAAAAAATGATTCATGAAATCGACCGGTTATTTGAATTAAAATAACTGGACCAATGTGATCACATTAAGCGGAACTCACTGTATATGCCGTTAACGACGAGAAACCATGTATACATTTTTGTTTGCTAATGAATGTCATGTACACGGGTTAATTTAGTGTATTCAACATATTCTATAAATTTAAACAAAAAAATTCACATGACGACTTTCATTCGAATATTCGAAGAGCACCGAAATGGTTACGAACATAAGACAAAATTAATTTTAAACCGAAATTAGAGCTTACCAAGTATAAAAAAAATCTTCTGAAATAAGTTCTAGAAATACAAAAAAAAAAACGGAAAATAAAGGTATTCATTTTTTGACGTATGAAACGAACCTTTTGTTTGCAAAGCATATTTTTAAGATATTCAGAAAAAAAATGTAATTTGCACTGAAATCCACACACGAGTAGTTATATTTCTATAAACAATATTTCTTTTAGATGTTAATGCGTGCGTGCGTGCGTGCGTGTGTGTGTGTGTGTGTGTGTGTGTGTGTATTGTGTACACGCACACAAATCGTATTATTCACAATACTTTCACGCGAGACAGCGTGTTTAGATTTTTCTTTTTTGACGCGAGACTTGGCGTAAATGACGATAAATCGCTGCCAACTCGCCCGCATTTCGCAACTTTATTTTTACATACACTCATTATTATATACCATGCTATAGCGGTTTTCACACCTCCGGTCCGGTTAAGCGCGTTTGGCAGTATAGACGTAGCGTAACTCACCGACTTTACAGGTACGCCTGTACCGCAGTGCCGCCGCAGGCATTTGCGAAATTTCGTTGTTGTAAAAAAAAAACTTTAATAAAACAACAAATCCCCCGGCTAGGCTCTGAAGTATTTAATTCAGAGTTTCTCAGAACCGAAGTAAAAAGTAAATAAAATAATGAAATATTTACAACGTGCTGCGTTATACGCGTTTTGATTTGATTAAATTAATATTTTTATTATTCACTCGCTTTCCAAGTGGACCCCTCCATTGATATAAGTATACGTATATAATTTGTTTGTACGTATATTTTTTTTAGCTAGTACCCATGTAAGTAGTGTATAGGTATATACTATGTCTTCGTTGTTGGTTATTAGTACAAAGCCGTTTAAATGTTATATTATTCATGTTTTTAAAAATGTATAAAAAAACATTTCCCTTCGATTCGAATATAAAAAAAAATCAAGTACGTGCATTATAATCCTGCATTTTATAATCTATACTTCAAAAAATATTGTACTAATTAAAAAGAAAAAAAGAAAAAGTACACGATCAACAAATTATGATAAAAAATATAACAATGCGCGAATAGTTAATTTGCAATTATATTTCTCATGTCTTAAATGAATATAAATAACTTTTTCGTCGATTGAACGAACACTGATAAAAATACGTAAGAATAATGTTATAAATATTTATGAAAGAACTGAGTCTTAGGGGAATAAATAACAATAAAACAATTTTAAAATTAATGGATAAACCGAATAAAAAACTCCAAGAGTCCTGTGAAATTTCCTATTTACGTAGAAATGATGTAATTAACATAAATGCATTCTATAGGTTGGTATGACGAAAAAATATAACTCGGAGTTCATAAGCGATGTGATCAATTCAATAATCTAACGTACGCAGTGCACGTGTTTCTGGAATGAGTGTATAAATTGAAAATTATTAAATTGTATACGTCCCGTTTAATATACGTTTTGAAATGAAATAATAATGATATTGTCTACTTCGTTTTGTAAAACGTGATCTGTGGTAGAAAAATATACGGTGCACATATTAAATGTTGTTCGTAAACCGTTTTTAATAATTTTTTTACGAGATATGATAATCGTTGCTTCGCTCGAACCAAATAAAAAAACACCCTAAGAACACTGTATACGAATTGATTTTTATTCTCCAAACGCAACAATACTTATAAGCCATAGTATGCCCCCTACTCTATCGATACGTAAACACTTGCAAATCAACCAACGCTTACAGTAATAACTATTATTTTAGTATTTTACATGAAAACCCGCGCCCAAGTTATTGTTGTTTTCTAAACCATGCATTTGACATAATCGTAATAGCTTTTTTATTTTCATCGCGCTACAAAAGCCGTCAAATCGCGGTACAATGTTTCGCGTTCAGGCATTTGCCTACGACCATTGAGCTACGAACAATTCAGTGTTTCTCCTTATCTTCATTATATACACTCGTAAAACCGTCCTCCTCTACAACAAGTTTATTTTATCCTGATCAGTTTAATAGATCGATGGTTCGTAATCAAAAAAATGATCGTTATAATATTATCATTTAAAAACTGCTATTTCTTGAATGTCGAACGCCAACAATAAACCTGTGTTTGAAAAAAATCAATAGGCAATAAATACCTAATTACATATAATTATTAATTTCGATCGTTCTTATAATATCGATCTAATTTGAAAATTAAAACGTACATTAAATCGAACCGAGTTAGTAATGGATAAGATTCGTGTTACCTACATTAATATAGTAACAATACGTGCACACCTTTATTATTATTAATTCATAAAATGTGTTCACAGTGTTTTATGTAACTGTGATTGCCATTGAGTCGTATAAAACTTTTTTCCACTCTAAACAATTTGTCCAGTGACGATTTTTTTGTATAAAATGTATTACATACGCTCCGTAATTGCGGTACATAATTTACACTAAAAAAAATATAATCTATTATTGTAATACATGCTAACTAGTCTGTTTGAGCATTCTATAGTCTTCGTAATATGATTAAATTTTTTGAAGTTATAAAATTGAATACATCAATTGAACAAAAAGTGGAATTTGGCTACTTATATTTCGTGATATCTGTTTAGCATAATGGAACATTGGCCGAGTACCCGCTATTTGTGTTACACATGATAAATTTACTGCCAATTATCACATCAAATTTGAAATGAACTATCATTACATTCTTAAAACGGTTTGGCATCTAAAAGAAGTTATTATTACCTATCTGTGTAATCCCATTTTTTACAAAATACATTTTATCATTTTTAAATTGTTTACACAATTTTTAATTTATACTCTACCTAATGATATTATGTTATAAAATAATCTTTTAAAATACTTGGTCGGCTACTCTATAAAGATGTATTAACATAGAAAAGAAAAGAAAAAACATCGGTATACAAACGATAGTTAATGTATTTTTTACTTCAACGATTACTTAAATATACTCGTAATATACAAAATAATTAGTTTACTCTATGTTCACACAATTTTAATTTTAAAATGTCACCTCATAATGAGATATGAAACCTTTATAGAATGTAAAAATATACTGATACAATTTTTAAATATACTAAATATTATTAAATTTCAACTTAATATGAAAATTATTGCTTTTAAACATTTTAAACCAAAATGTTGATTTGATCATACTCAATGTATGATTAACATACAGTATTAATCAGCTAAAATATTCAATTACATGCATATAAATATATAATCTTTAAATTATTGGTACTAATGTTGATATTTGGCATAGATAATTTTGTTATAAGAGTTGTTTCCATCATATTTTATTATTCTTATAATTGCCCTTAAGTATATTGTTAATATTAATTTATGTGTACTCATTGTCAAAAGCCGACTGGCGTTTATTTATGTAAAATATATGTAAAAATGTATTCAAATTGTAAATTTTTTATTGTTAATTTTTTATTAAGCATAGAGTGTGAATTGTGAAAATTGTATTTTTTATATTAACACCTCTCAAATTAACTTTTAAAGAATCGTAGAAAAAAAATGCTTTAGTTAGTGAACAAAAAGTTATTTCGAATGATATACATATTTTAAATAGTAAATTTTTTTAATTTTTAAATTCAATATTTTCTGAATTATTATTAAAATAAAAGTAGGTAGGTACTACCTATATACTTAATAAAAGCTACGACAATGTATTTGTAACCAAATATGCTACACACATATTATACTCATATATACAAATACATTACACACACACACACACACACACACACACACACATATAAACAATCATAGTAAAAACAATCTTCAAACTTTTCATATTTTTAACAGACCGTCTAGCATTTAATTTTTAATTTTAGAAATATATATTACATCAACAATCCGACATGAAATAAAAAAAACTGTCTTCTTCAATTTGTATTAATAGGTATGAGTGCGTTCTCGTCAAAAACTAACTGATAATGAAATATCTTAGAAGCTATATGCAGTTCATGCAGCTTTTTGCTGTTTTTTTCATCAATGAAGTACCCTCGTATGGGGTTCGTATATTTCACACACGTGACGTTAGTCTTTCCTATACAATTTTATTTGATGTCGAATGTCTTAAGTAAAATTCAGACTATACGTGGGTGGATTTAAACACGAAAGCAATATATTTATAAGTCACAATTAATTATTATATATTTATTATTATCAGGCTACATATTTAAATCAAAAAATGAAACGTAGTCTAGGTTCAATAATTGGTATTACATATTAATAACCGAAGACATAATTATATAATTATTTTTATAACATAAGTTTTTATTTTAATTTTCACTTTTAAAAATATTGTCCACAGTTCATACCAATGACATATTATGATTATATACTTATAATTATAAATTATAACAATATAATACGATGTACACGTAATTCACACACACACACACACACACACACACACACATAAACTAACACATAAAACACGTTGGCATAAAATGAATACATATGTACTGCATACTTATTATAGAACATTTCTCATTGCGATTTTAATTTAGATGCGTATTTTTACTAATAATATAAACTTATAATAAAAATTGTTTGTAGAAAATATTATATTATGGCTGTTAAGGGAACATAGAAAATTAGTTGTTAAGGACTCTGTTTACGCGAAAAACTTAAAAAAATGCCATAAACCATTTGAAATTGACTTGTAATCGAAGTTTATAGTGTATAAAAATATGATCAAAACTTAATTCACTTGCCAATTGATTATACATTCAGTCGAAAATGCTTCGTTTTATGTTACGCCTCTATAATACACATATATATACGTATTATACGTATGTGCATATGTATTAGCATATAGCATGTCACTTTTTTATTCATGTAACACGAGAAAGACAAGAGAACTTTCAAACAAACGGCCGAGTAGAAGTCAACGAACATTTTCACCAAGAAAAGTCGTCGATGCGGTTTGACCAGTCTTAGACTTACCAGACATAGTCTCTGAACGTAACGCGGGGAAAATTCAAATTTTTCTAATATTTTCATTACAAACGGTGTGTACGATGTACGCCGTATAACATCTTCGTGATTATTGCAATATTACACGCATATTATGAATATCATTGATCTGGTCCATTTCCTCAGATGGGATAATGCCGATCACGGTCGATGTACTAAAATCCACCATCACGTAGTGAACCTTCGGGTATGCGCGGTGCGCACAAACTAATTTCAAGACGAACGCAATTGTGATGAAAAAAGTCGCTTACCGTTAAGCCCGGGTATTTTATTCAACCTTATTATATCCCGTGCAGACTGTTCGCGTGCAAAAACACCGTGCAAAACGAATCACTCGCGAGTACAATGGACCCGGAAACCGAGGACGTGGCGACGACAACATCTATGTGACAGTGTTCCCGTTATACGTGCACACATACAGGTTAGATAAATACAATGTGTGCACGTATTTATATATACATTATTTAGTCGACGTCGTCCCGGCGCATTGGAATGTAATGATGTATTCACTGGGACTCACACGCGAGCACGTTAACCCGCCGCAGCTAGCGGGTACACCGTTACATCCCCCGCGCGAACAATATTGTCTAAAGCGTAATCATTCCCCGGTAAAGGGGTTTCTAGCGCGGTGATAAGTTTTGCTGTTCTACATTCTCGGCCCGCCGCGATAACTATGGTACACCTTAGCGGAACAACATGTAAACACACAGAACGTACTGCAACGCGAATAAACCCGAACTTGACCCTCAACGTAGCAGCAACTCTCGAAGAAGCACACACAGTGAAGATTATCAATTTTTCCTGACCAACATAAATATATTATAAAAAAAAATTGTAATCGTAAAATCTCGTATCACGTTAAGATATGTAAACGAGCATACTACGAGTGTGAAACACAATGTAAAACCGTACGACAGGCTAATAACCATTGATGTTGAAGCCTTAACGGTCTTGAATACAAAAATAAATAAATAAATAAATATTTGAGCGATACGTTATACTATACGTTACGTACGCGTTTCGTGTATAATACGCCGTCGACCCCGCGGGGTCATAGAAGGGGTGAACGTCGAAATTGCGGCATTCACGTCCCCGCGATCATAATGTAGCGGCCAGCGCACTACCTACATGGGGGTACCTGATCGGGGGCGCGGAAACGTCGTAATATCGTAAAATCCTCTTGCGCGCGTTACCGGCCGGGAAAAATAAGAACGCGTTCGCACGCGAAATAATTGCCGGCCGCGGAACACGGAAGAAAATAATACGACGCGAACGCGCGCGCTACGCAACATATGCATGACAATGACTGTACCAAACTGTAGTTTGGAACCCATCTCAATCTGGACAAACTGAAAAACTAGATAAAATACAAAGACGTTTCTTACATATGTTTGGATATAAAATGGGCTTTCTAAACTTGTCTTCGTGTGATATTGCTAACCGTATTGGTCGTAAACCATTAGCTACCCGTCGTAAGTACAATGATGTAGTGTTTATGTATAAATTAATAAATGGTATGATAGATTGCCCAGAATTGTTATCTCTAATTGGTGTTAAAGTCCCTGTGTTTAATTCTAGAAACATGGTTAGTTTTTATGTCCCCCCTAGTACCCAAAATTATGTTATTAATAGTCCAATATGCCGCTTGCCTAAGTCATGTAATGAAGTTATCAATTTTGATTTTAATTTTGATCCTATGTATAAATTAAAATTATGTATATTTAATTAAATGTATCTTTCAACATGTATGTTTAATATCATGAATATTATTATATAATAAGTTAATCACTGTACTTTTACCCCCTTGCGGGTGTTAATTAATAAATAAATAAATGGATTAAAATATAAGTTAACGGAATCCTTGGTGCTATGTGTGATTAAAAGCATATTGCACGCGCCCCGGTAGCGATTGTTTGAACGCGAGGACATGCGTAAGACGCCGAAACGATTTTTATTTTGTACACCGATTGGCGGGCGAAAACTGACGGTGAAAATACATAATATTGGCCGAATATTAATTGTTCTAACAATGTATTATAGAACTCTCGGCGACCAGATTTTTCATTAAAAACCGAAAACGTGACTTTGAAAACCGTTTCAAGTGTATTCCCGCTATAAGTATACGCTTTTGGTGTGAATTAATGTTTTATTTTGAAAACCCATCAACTCTTAAGAATCGAACAAATATTTATTAGTTTTGATTACTAAAGAAAGGATAGAGCGATACCCTCGAAAGAGCTATACACTAAACACACCTACACACTTCTCGTAGAAGGCGTTATCGTTTACCTGACACGTCTAGGTAAAAATTAATGCATTTTAATAGTAAAACATTAAAATACGAATAATTCATACTAAGGCGCAGCATTTGTTCGAACGACTACTTATTTACTTCTACAAGATTTTTAAATAGATAAATAATTTAAAAGATGTAACATCTTAAAAGCTCGCAAAAAACGCGCAAAATCACTAAGTTAAGCCTTATTTTTATTTCTTACATTTATAATACTTTCTGCATCAGGCTTATGTAATTATAAATGTTTTAACTGCGATATTTATATACGTTTATGTTCTACATGGGTTTATTTTGTGACGTTGTCCATTAGATAATAGATCCTGCAGTAAATGAAGGTATGAAGACATCTTATTACTGTAACACGCAGGCTTAGTATGAAAAGATTCTAAATTGCATTTCTTCAAAAGTCACTCTTTTACAGAAATGGCCTTAGAATATAAATTCGTCTTTTTTTTATCCAAGTACGAAGCCTCTAAGTGCATTATTGAATGAGTTTCATAAATGTAAAAGGTTCTATATTTCTTCCATCCATAGCGACAATTCAGTAGCTGATTAATTTAATCTTCATTATATAGAATCAAGTCATATTGGAAGTATTTCATTAGTACGGAAAATTCTTATCCAATTATAACGTGAAAATGAGTGAGTATAAAAAAGTTCCATCAATTTTATGAGTTGCAATAAAATCACTGTGATCATATTTACTATATGCGCTTTGGATACGTCTTTGATTATTCTATTTTCACCGTAAATATAATATGATTTTAAATCCTCTTTTTTTTTCAAATCCCTATGGATTCACTTGATAGTTTTATTCATTCAATAACTAAAAATGTTTTAAATTGTGAAAAAACTATTTTAAAAACTTTACTCTTGATACATTTCGCATTGCATTCATACATATTCTGTTAGTTTTTAGTTTTTACCAAGTATAAAAATACGGTTCCAATCACTTCGGGTTATTCTAATTGTAAGAACAGGGAAAAAAGTGTGCAAAGAGTATTCCCTTTGAGAAAAAAATGTACATCTACGATCCACTTAAAAATATTAAATAGTGATAAACATGTTCGAAATATATAAATATATGTTTCTCAATATGTGAACAGAATTTCTCGATATTATATTATCTACATACCACTTTCATGTTTTGAACCTTATAATAACGTTTCACGTACTCTTTTTAAGATTATCAAATTTGAAGTTCACATATCGTCATATCGGTATGAGATATTCAGATATCTAATACTTCTGAACCCCCATGGCCGGTATTATTAAATAGCTATGCCCGACAATATAATAATATAAATGTAAATTTGTATCATTCGCTTGTAATATATTTGACTTTTTCGTTTTAATATAACTGTATTCAATTTTCTGTCTACCGTCTTTATAACCGGGCACGTGTATACCGACCCATAAATTTACGTGCACAAATAAAATGTACAAATAATAAATTTACCATTACAGTTTTAAACACTTTATTTTAAATTATGATTTTGATAATACTTTTAAGTTTTGTACGCGGCACATAGTAAATAATGTTTTAGTGTCCATCCGTATTAAATATAATAATTGATGATTTATGATTTTGGTGCTTGAAAGACATTTCAGGCTATAATATACTGTTATGGAGCCGTTTCCCATAACAGGTCACCCAGACCACAAACTTTTGGCAACGAGTCTGATTCGTTTTCTCTAAAGATCAATTTTTAGTTCATAGTTGAGTTAGCGTAGTTTTGAACATTTTTTTTTTTTTTTCACATTGCACAGATGCCGATATTTCGTGTGGTGTTGAAAACAATAAAATTTATTGTGTAAATCATCGTAGTGTGTTAGCTATTATGTAAATACATCACCACGCTGGTTCTTTTTTTTATTTACACAATTACATAAAATAGTAAATATATACCCATCTAAATATACGTATGCGGATGTAAATTGTTTCGCTGGGAGCTATTGTTTGCTGAACATAATTTATTTGGTGAAAATTTAAATTGTACTCAAATTACAAGATAATTTAATAACGTAATAGTATGTTTAATAAACATTGTTTATGACTGTTTGTTTGGTAAAAAAAAAAAAAATGTTTGTACTTCTATAAAATTAAAGTATAGGATTTATATATGTAGTAATTATTTTTATTATTATAATTTGAATAAAATCTTATTTTATTTGCATGTATTGACGATTGGACGATAAACCCATTTCAACTAAGACTCAAAGTATATTCTACACTTTATTTTAAATATTTTTTATTTATGAAGGTTCACTGATGTAATACTATTTATTAATAAGAAAATGAAGTAAAACTAAATCACATACTATAAATTGTTTCTTTGACCAAAATAATACAAATTCTAACAAATACGAATAACTATACAGATTGATTATAGTTAAATATATTACAATAATTTATATTCATATCTTTTATAAAATAAAAAAAATGTTTTCGTCGACCTACCGAGTAATTAATTTAATAATTCAATTAAACTATAAAATGCGTCGGTAAGGTATAGTTATAATTGTTGTAAATTTATAAAATAATAAGATTTTACCTGTATGTGGGTATGTTACAAATAAAAATCATACTGTTTATGATCTAATTATTGTTTTTTTTTCAATTTCGACGTTGTAAAATGTATATTTTATTTATGAAACGTACAGGAAACATTTAGCAAATTAAAGGAGAATACATATTCATATTTTATTCTTCATGGTAAATCCCACGAATAAAATCGATATTTAGGTTTATA
Organism: Periphyllus acericola; assembly: GCA_949715065.1. NCBI lineage: Eukaryota > Metazoa > Arthropoda > Insecta > Hemiptera > Aphididae > Periphyllus > Periphyllus acericola. The sequence continues at coordinate 13,865,376 of OX454268.1, read as the reverse complement.
AAATGTAGATAAAGGCGATCTCAAAATTTAAAATATTATGTAATAGTAGCTTATAATAATATAATATGTTAATCTACATTTATATTTGTTAGTTTTTGCTTTTAACAATTAATATTAGATATTTTTGTTATTGTATAATTTTTTTTACTATCTACATTGAAAATGTTTAAAAGCCATTTGCTGTTCTGTTATATATTTTAGAGTGGGTACTTTAAATAAATAAATGCATAAATTAATATGGATTCCGCAAAAAAACTTATATTTTTGTGCGTGTTTTTTTGTGCACGTTGATAATAATGTGCACTTTCATCATTATGCTCATATTATTTTAAGTTTCGATAAATAATAAATATGAAAAAATAAATTTAATATAATTGTGTTTAAGCTATTATTGTATTAGCAAACATTTGTATATTTACCATTGAACATACGGAGAACATGTGCTACTCAAGTGGATACCTAACACAAGATAACAAATTATATACTGCACTAAGTAAATTATATTAAGGCCAAAAGGCAAAAGCAGATGTTATCTTATTAAAAAGTTCATGACAATAAATATTATTATTTATGAATTCTCAGATGAAATATATGTGCAATATCCGCATGTTGTTCATTTCAAAGATTGTATACTTAGGTACTAAAAGTTTACAATATTAACGAAAACCGCCAAGGCGCAGTCGAAACATTTTAAAATTAAATAGTTTCAAACCACATATAGACACAATACGAGTCGACGATACGTAGTGTACAATAGATATAAAATATTAGAGTCAAAACCATTTTATGCGTATACAGATAAACATTTAACAACAGTAAAATAAGATTAAAACTTAACCGATGTAACATTTTCCACAAGATACCGCCGTTAAATGTTTGTTAAAACAATAGGTCAGGAAAAGTGTGGATTAAAAAGAACGTTCAAAGCCGTTTTAACATAAATAAACATTAGCGCTTAGCGGTGCGATTGGATAAAACGATTTAGCGAAATTGCGTTTCCGATAATTTTAGAATTAGACACAAATAAAAACGAGAAATGTGTCCAAGACGTAAATCTTGTAAATCGACGAAAGATATCATTGCGGTATGAGAATTTCAACGTTAACGCCAATGGTCATAACTTATAACTTATAAACAATACGATATCAGTTACAGTCCTAAGTCTATATAAAGACCCGTGCGTTGCATAGATTGGGTTGGGTTCGATTTATAGGGCGGTAAACCTATTTTACGATATGATGCATAATACTCGAGATAAGTTGTAGAAATGAGTAATTTTCCAAATTTTCGTAGGTGCGTATCGTTATAGTTTCGTCAGCGACCAATAATCCGTGTGAGAATATGAGTTGAAATAACAGTCATTTCACAAAATTGTTCTAATAATGTGAAAAAAGCTATTCCTATTTTATGTGTCTAAAATAATATAATAACTATATTGTCTCAATATTCATATTGAAATTACGTATATAATTTATACTATTTTCTTATTGAAGATTGTAAACAGAAAACGGTGTCGATGTAATGGTTTCAAATTGCATATTCAGTTAGCATCAAGGTATTGATTAAATTTGTATTTTAGTACAGTATATTTTAACCAAAGTACAAGACAACAAATGCTCGTATATACTTTACGGAGTTTTAAATTAAAAAAAAAAAACATGCATTACCTATACAGGTTGAAAGTTAAGCTAACATCTCAGTTTTTACAGATGGTTTGATGAAGACCACACACGATATTTAAAAAACGGCAAGAAGAAGTATCTATACCATAAAATGATCTACTCTCCACGTTGGTTGTGTAGACGAACCCACGGTGTGGGATGACTGGGCCTATTGCTCAATACAGCATTGATCTAAAACTTTATTTTGCACATCTCTATATACTATAGTATCCACAATAATGTAAAATAGCTCTTTCATACCATTCGGGAATCTAAATATGATCCTACAATGGGGACATTGTTGAGAGTTCAAAAGAGGTAGAATTATACGGTCTAATGCTTTTAAGTTCCAACACTAAAGGAATCAATGACATATGACAAGACGACTGAACGTTTCTATACAATAATACCACTTATCTTAACTATATACGGTTATAACTGTGAACCAACGTTAATACAATGGCACATTTTACGAATTCTCGGGTTATCTTATACGATAATGATATATGGTGGGGTTACGCTACATTTATATACAGTAGCTCATCATTGCGTCTACGGCGGTACTAGAGAAGAGTCGCAATTACACTGTGTGAATAGGTGCAAATACGGGGCATTAGGTGCTCCCCTCCCCGCCTCCAAAGATTTCAATAGTCCCTCTGTACGTTTATAAATATAGTATAATTGAACATCGAAAAAGATATTGCTGTAGGTACTGAAATAATATTAAACATACTTGCTAAAACCAACAGAAGAATAGGTACCGCTTTGAAAATGTGAAGAGTTGACGTGTAAAGTTGTAAAAATAAATTAAATTAATTTTATAATAGTATATCTATAGTCACTGTTTGCTCTAAATCCATACTTACTAAAAATACCTATTTATGTGTAATGTGGTGCACATTTTTATAAAATAGGTATAAACGTTATTTATTTTTATCTCAGCACAGATCAATAAAATTTTAACTTAAATTAAATAAGAGCTGATGCGTATACCAACTGAGCTAAATTCGTATCTGATATACGGAGTTTCTAAATAATACAATTCGTTTATACTAAAATATTTTCACAATTATATATATACGAATTAGTCCACCAAATATATATTGGGAACTTAAATATTGTAGTAATAAAATGAACATAAAAATGGAAATTATATTTACATAAGGTATAAATACAATTATATTTATACATATTGACTTTTTAAACCTCCCACTGCGGTTATGATAATCTGAGAAAACCTTCTGGCCGGAATCGTAAACACAGACAAAAAAAAACTTATTTTCTAACGCTTGTGAAACGAATGTTATAGAAAATATTGTATCACATTTTCAAGTGTTAAGTATTGAAATATTGAAAGTTGAATGCATTTTTAACTACAAAGCTGCAACGGATTTTTGTCGTTTTTTTCAACATTTAATATTCACACGCTCGTGAAAATTTTTTTCTTTTTTAAATTAAACTCGATTTCTTTCCATAAATCGGCAATACAATACGAAGAACTTTTTGTTAAACGTTCAAGACTTTTTGTCAAACCAAAAATAAACGTTTGCCGAAATGGTCGATAGTGATAATAATATATTACGGGGCTCCGGGTTGGTTTTTGGTAGTTCGGTACATAACGTAGGTATGGTGCACAGGTAAAGGGCGCACATAAATCTCAAAAGTCCCAACGACGAACGCGGATCGTATTGACGATCGAACGGAGTACTACGCCGCGGAGTGGAATCCGCGAGGAAACCGCTGGCGTGCCCGTTCGGCCGCCGCGGCGCACGTATAGGTTGAACGGATCGCCGCGCGATATTTCACCCGGTCGTTTAAAACCGCGCGCGCGATCGCACCCTATAATGGCCGCTGGTGGTGGTTTGGCGAGAACAAATTTTGCACGTTCAAAAACGCACACGCACACGCGCGCGCGCGCTTGCCCTCGCACAAACGCGCACAAATATACGCGTGCATACACACATCCACACGTACAAAGATACGCGCGAACACGCGCGCACACTCACGCACACACTCACACGCGCGCGCGCGCGCGCGCACACACTCGCGTAAGGGCACGTAAACGAAACGCGTGTACGCAAGATCGTCGGAGGCCGCACCGACCGCGTTGAAAAATCATAATGTGTATGTACGCACGTATATATATGAGTGTATGCAGGATAATATGTTTGTATATATTTGTATACATTGTGTACACGTATGCGTTTACCCGAGTGCCGCGGCGGCGCAGGCGATGTCCTTAGAATTTTACGACCTTATTAATATGCGCCGTATTACGTATAAATACGTAAATATGTATATGTATACGGTTTTTACGGTACGGAAAAGCAGACGGCGGCATAAGCTTCGTGTCTTTAATTCCAAAACGGCTAGGGAAATAGGAGGCATATTACCCTACGGACGATAAATCTTGACCCGGTTTTTATGCCTCTTTTCCCTTTCTCGTCCGTATGAAGAAAATACGTGTGTGTGTGTGAGCATTTTCTCCCATTCGATAGTCCTGCAGCGTCCTTCTCGGTCACCACCACTTTCGGAAGGAAAAAAAGAAAAAAGAAAAGAAAAAGATGGACAAAAAAAAGCCCCGCATAAGATATCCGTTGAGCGTATTTTGCCTAATGACAACATCCTCGTCACTCGCCGTTCCCTGACCAGACTTCCGCACACCCCCGTCAAACAACCCGCGGCCGCGGCTCACGCCGACCCCACGGTTGGTCATTTACCGCCGCCTGCCGGACGGCGCGCGACCGACACCGGTTACACCGCGACGACCGTAGTGGTAATAATATTTTCCGCGAGATATGTCACCCCGGTATTACACTCGTCGGTCTGCACGTGGGTCCTAGCGCTACACCCGACGAAAGGCTGAGCGGTCCGCGTATCACGCAACACGAGCGGGGCGATAAACGTTTTTCGAAACCGACGTTCAAATTTGGTTTTCGGTGATTTTTAAAAAAGTCCATACGTTACCACGATTTATTCACGTCGCGAGCGAAAAAAAAAAAGCCAACAACGGTACAAATACTAGTGCGCATTATTATGTACAGGGTGATTTTATTAAACATGCTCTCCCCCTTTTTTGGCCGTAAAATGCTTACACTTGAATTTTTTTTTTCAATGTTCAAGTTACCATAAAAACTAGGTTTCCACAATTTTTTTTTTCATGCCACATTTAAGTGCGTCCTGTGGCGATAAAAACTTATGTTATTCAAATGGGAACACCATATGTTTTACGTAAAATGTTATTCAGTATCACGTAACGTAGTCAACTTTCGGACCAACACTTTCGGGGTTATTCAAATTTCAAATCGCATATGAAAAGTGTACAACTCGCGTTATCAAAAAGAGCAATGAGTGATTAAATGTAATTAAAAATTATATATTTAAATCAATGATATTTTCCTTAATATACTTGAATAAAAATATTTCAAAAGATACTCGTTCGAATTTTGATTTCAATACATCAACATTCACAGAAAAATGCCCTCAACAAAATACCGCAGTGGAAAGAGGGTGTTAAAAACTTAAGTTTGTATTTCAACAGGAAAAAATATTATAGTTTTTATGATAACTTGAACATTGAAAAAAAAAACAAATTTAAGCATTTTTGTGGCCAAAAAAGGGGTTGAGCATGTCTAGAAAATTATCCTGTAATATATTATAATACAGAACTAATTTTTTTTTTTTGAAGAATATGAATAAGAAAATAATAAACCTTGATTAATCAACTCTGAATAAGGCACACCACCTAACACACAGCTTTTTGATGACACAAGATGAACCTCTATCATGTGACACACGTGGCGTTTTATTCACGGTCAATCACACCATCACTGAGTGTCAAAAATTCAAACATTACCGCAATCAATTTCAAATATCTGAACAAATCTGTCAAGCCTTTGGACCTAACCCGCAAGATATAATAGGAACCGGATTTTAATTCTTATAAACGGTTAACTGCACAACTTAGTATAAACGTAATGTAAGCGATATAAATGTACTACATACGAGTATACCAATGGCCAAGACGTCGGTGTATTTATAATCGATAAAAAAACGGTGTTTCAAATTGTATCCAGTTTTATTTTTTATTTTTTTATCGACGCGGCGTCATTTTATTTTTATTTTGTTACGTTCATAGTGCAGGGTACAATAGATGTGCGAAAACAGTAATTTCGAATATTTTCAGAATTTTCGTCTTGAATTTTCATTTCTAGACGTTTGAGAATACGATTTTTTGCGTTTCGTCGAACGCAAATACAGTCATCGAGATCGACATATACCATGCGTCGGTTCGCTAGCTCTAATACATTATTATATCATATATACCTATATACGCGAGCGTACGATAAAATAGTGTCGACTGAAATTTCCCATATTATCATGGCACGCCGTTTCGCCGCAGGCCGAGTAAATATAATAATGTGACGTATATATTATTATTATCGTACTTGTACTATACGGAAAAATGAACACGTGCCCTGTCGTAGTCCATCTGCATTGTTCACTGAGTCGTCGTAGACGCGCTCGATTTCCAGTGACGAATCTTATACAGCCACTGAACATTAAAACAATTTTCCGGCGTTTCCATCTTTTACCTCGTAGTATAATGTCGTTTCCTTCATAATAATAGCTATCGTCATAAAGGGTCGGGATAATTTTTTACGTCAATTTGTCCCCTCGCATAGTGGTTACTGTCGCGCGGTCCGAGAAATACAAAACGAAAACCGAAAAACGAAAATTCGAACATGACGTATATAATTACAGCGCGACGGCGGCCCCGACCGTGTTTAATATTTTTTAATCCCGAGGAAAGCGTCGGAGGTAGACACTTAGTCTTACACTGATGATTATTTTTTTTTTCTATTCCCGAGAACGCTTTGTGGAACAACAAAAGCGTAAAGCTTTTCGTGCCGTGCTACATTATTATCTGTACGCGGATCGAAAATTGTACACACTCCGTACGCCAAAGAAGTCATCGTTATTCAAATAGCTTTTTAGTTTGAAAAAAAGAAATCGAAAAATCGGCGAAAAGTACTACGAGGAAAATGTTACCGCAGTACCTACGTGTCATTAACGTTTCCGGGTGTATCGCCCGACATTTTTTATTCCTACGATCGACTGCTACTCCCGTATATTATTCGCAACACAATAGTTGTAACGACGAATACGATTCGGACTATTCTTGTCCGGGCGAAAGTTGACGGACAAAAATTAGTGTTTCCCGTGCTATCAATATCATTTCATTTTCGTTTAAAACGTATGCCTACGACGGCACTATTTGACCGTATTAGTTGACAACGACGACGCGTGTATGCGAGAATAAGAATACGAGTACAACAAATATTTTCGTTGCGATGATATGCGAAAACGGATTTTGTTTCAACGCTGAACACTATCCGCACCGTAATTTACATTTCGTGTTACGACATTATCATTCAAAGATTATAATTAGCGCGCGTACCGACTCGTTTCAAGTAATTTGGAAAATAGATTAATTACGAAATCTTCATTGGCGCTACAACGCCAATATTTTAATAGTTACGAGCGAAGCTCGCGCTCAAAACTAAAAAATAAATAAATAAAAAAAAACCCGCTAATAATGTAATCAACTATTTAAATTACACTGTGTATGCAACCAACAAAGTAGGTGTGTGTGTGTATATACACGCTGCAGTGTAGTTCAGAAGAGTGTCTTTCTAAATAAATTATTATGCGAGCAAACGGAACGAAAAATGATTGCAACACCGGCAACGAACGTAGCTCGTTAATGAGACGGTGGTCCGTCAGTGGAAAAGTTTGTACGCTATCCGCACAGCGCGCTCCCCGTCGGTATTTTCGAAATCGCGTTTACCCGTCGGGGTACCTATGTAGAAAATAGGGTCTCTCGAATAAGTAGATTATCCGCAGGTGGTAGGTACCGCCGACCGCGACGACGCCGCCCGGCTGCGGTGAGTACACACTTCACGGTTTTCATTTATCTACTTTCCCGTGACCGTTACTATTCTCCGCGAGGCGAAAAAACTTATTTGAATAACTGTTATCGCCGCACAGCCTGTGAAAAAATGATGGCAACAGTTTGCCGAAATATTATAATGCCACACAATCTGCAGTGGCGGTTCGTCGGTGACACCCGCAGTACGATGTCACCCGAAACCGATTTTGCGCCGAGAAAATGCCGAGAAAATGTTTGTCGCACAACGTAAACGCATTCGTCGCACTTGTCGTTTGTACTGTGTGTGGTGGTGCGATCTGTTAATCTCATAATGCATAAGATGCTAATAGTTAATTTTTTTTCTCGACGAATCGAAATGTTCTTTTTGCCATTTGGCTCTGACGCCGAAACCAGGCCATACACGGCCAGTGGGTCTACACTAAGGTAACGTAAAACGACATGTGCGTCGCGTCCTGCACAGTCCACAATGATAAACTTGTGGCCACGCGGTAATTTTGCCTCATGTTTACCGATTTTATGTTGTTCCGTGGTATCGCGAAACGCGAAACAACGAGAAATTTTTATTGTTTGAAACAAATTTTCGATGAAACGTTCGGAAACTTCTCGAAATACATGGGAACTTTTGCCGCGTCGACGTATTACGAATTAAAAAGTTGTCGTACTGTGTTTTAGTGTGCGCCAGACTTTTGCATTGACATTTGAGTAATTAATAATAAACCATGTTATACGTAGAAAACCATTACCTACGCGTTTAGTAAAGTGCAGCGGACAGTGATCAAACAAATTATTTAAAAACTTGAATTGCTCCGATGTGCATTAATAATTCTATGATTTTTGGTACCTATACCGTGGATAGTATATGTTTACGCATTCTCTACGCAAATGGAAAAAAAACATCACAAACGACCAGCTTTACATCGAATATATTTTGGTAACGTGATAAAAACAATCGTATAAAACTATACGAATAATCAGATGTATAATAAAATAATAAGTAGAAAAAATGTGTTCCACGTTGAAGCTTATATGAAACTATAAGGTAGCAATCTACTGATTTCAACACTTCAGAACGAAATAGAGATTAGGCTCTAAAAGGATTATTATTTTACTGACCATTTATGTGCAATTCTGTTTTAAAATTCAAAATTATAATATGGTTAAAAAAGAGAGAATAAACTATTTTATATCTATATTGAATAAAAAGAGAGTATAAAAAAATATTTTGAATTAGCTTTAATACGTACAACATACTATATGAATTATATATTTTATTAAATTATATTTGTAATATAATTAGCTAGTAAAATTGAATACATCATTGAAGATGACATCTAAAGACCATAATCCAAGTTTCATATATGTCAATGAAGTGTTAATCAATGGAATTTCGCTATCCCCCCCCCCGGTATTTTCATCTTAATTTTTAATTTAATAAAGCATAATGCTGGTTTTTTGTATATAATTTCAATACTGATATCTGTTATGTTAATTTTGATCATGTAATTTCTCATATAACGTAAACTTCATCTTATTATATTTCATTTGAGATAATATGTAACGTTTCACTATTATCTCACACTCTTTCGCATACTTTCTTACATTTTAATTCAACCACGTATTTCTCTGTTTACTAATACATTTTTCTACCAACAACCTTGATTATCTTGACTGAAAATACTTATTTTCAAGCCGCTATTAATAATTTCCTTTTCGTACAGTTTTTTTTCACATTTTATTTTAAACGATTTGCTCATAAATATAAAAAATATAACAATTCAATTCAATGACATACATTAGATTTTTTAGGTTTACCCTCTCATTTTATAACTAAAACTTGGAACATTTTATATTCATATTATAATACAGTACACCATAGGTACTAGACGATTGTGTTCAACGTCATACGCAGGCTTAAACATGCATGCGAGCATGTTTAACGTTATAATGTACTATTATGAATACGTTTATTGCAAATAATTTTCATTATAATATATTTAATTTAATTTATACTAGCAGTTTATCTATATAATATCACGGACTCTTATTTTTTTATTAAATTATTTCTTCCAAGCGATTGTGCTGTACATGGTTTTTTTTTCATATATTTTGTGTACCTACTCATAAGTCATAATCGTATTAGAATACTCGTAATATGCAGACATTTTAATCAAACGCTTCATCCAGTATATTGTTTTCAAATTTAAAGTTATTACAGGTATTAACATTATTTTGACTTTAGCCAACACGAGTTCAAAATCAAAAGGTTTTAATTGGGTACGCGGTAAGGTTAACATTGAAATCATATCCGATACGTTGTAAAGTATTATAACATACGGCCAACATACATAACATTTTCAAAATTATACACGCTGTACTTACACCACAACTTGTAAAGGATTTTTGTTTTTTCAAATAAATAGATGTTACGTGTGCTTACCTATATAAGATCGGTGGAATTTTAATGACAAGAGAAGAAGAATGTATTGAGAACGTTTTAAGTTACTTTGAATTGTTTTTAAATTCATAATATCGGCATATTTGCCATTCTTGCTCAAAACATTTTGCCTATAGCGACAAAGAAAAACAAACTACAAAATACACGACGGAGAAGAAAATAAATAAAAGATGACTTAGTTTGTAGACCATAAAAGCTGAGTCACGTAAACCCAATTGCATTCCGAAACCATTCAAAGGTGATATTGTGATATTGACTTTTTGTCAGTGGGAAAATGACAAGAATGTTTGTGTAAATCTATGTAGGTTATTTGAATACGCGTGTGTCCGGTAGAAAATTTTTAAAAACAAAATATCATCCTGCGGCGGGAAAAAACAGGGGAGCAGATGAATTTTCGAACGGGATAAAATTGCTAACGCGGAAAACCTACTGACTGAGGATGGTTCACAGTACAATGGATTCCCATCCGAGTTTTGTTAAAGGTGACAGGATTAATAATACCCGCAATTCGGGTATTGTAAATAAATTCCTTCTTGGCCTGCCACCGCTAGCGGACCTCCTTTTTCTCCCGGACCCCTTCTCTTAGGCCCCCTAGTCATTCCTTGTCCACGACTTATTCCGACAACAGATGGTTCGGATTCCAGGACCTTTTCAACAACAAAACCGACGCTGCGGAATTAATTTTTTCCCTACTCTAATTACCTCGACAGCGACCGTTTCATTGTTTTATAGAATATAATGTTCAAAGATATACAATTTCCTATTCTACCGTCGCCATATACTTTGCTCGCTGACATTGTATTCATCGGTCGCGAAACAGGTGTAGGTTCCTTTCTCGCACAGCTTGATTTCCATCTTGGAAATTAAGAATGAATGAAGATGGTAAGACATTTTACATTTTAGAAAATAAAACGTAAATACTTAAGGTTATGCGTCCTGCAAGTATCAAACACTTTTAGAACTACTTATATATAATAGTCACTATACATACTAACTAACATAATATTATTGTTTCAAATACGCAAAAGTAGTCTGTTTTTAATTATTTTGATTCAACCTACCCTCTTAAGATAGAAACTTGAATATTGAATTGTTTTAAAACAATTTTGAAATTATAAGACTTATAGGATAAAATTAATACTTATATGTTATATAATTAATATATTTTTAATACTAGTTATGTTCAAAATCGATGAGATAACGGTAGTTAAAATGAACATTTAAACAGACATTGAAATATAATTTGATGAGTATATTTAATCATTTATCTGTGCTGGAATCTACAAAAAATCAATTCAATCCATAAAAAATATGTGAGCAAGCAGAGATTTATAATTTATGAATGCGATAAACATAATAATATTACAGTTAACTTATTTTTAAAATAATTATTTGATTGAATTTTCGGCTCCATGTAGTTCTGTTTGAGTTAATTTTTCAAATATTACCTTATCCTTTTAAAAGTCAAAGTTCGCATTTTCGACTGTACAATGCCGAAGTATTGAAATCAGTATGTAGAACGTATGCAATTATTAATTTTAAACTTTTCTAATACAACAGCGTTGTGATAATACAGTTAATAATATTATGCCTCATATGTGTACTTGCGTAAAATTAATATCAAATATATTAATATATACAACATATTATGAAGTATTTATTGTTATTCGTGCTTAAATTATGCAGCTTATGACATATTACATTGTGTTATATTACATATGAATAAATAAAATATTCCAAAAACAAGTGTATAGTATATACTATACACGTGATAAAATGACAATGATGTATGAGTTTTATATTGCTGGAAAAAATAAAAACACGTAATAACAAAATAATAGAATAGAAAACAATTTAAATGAAATAAAAATTTAAAATTTAAATATTCCTTTGAGGCCGTGTCCGTTCAAAATAAATAAAACTAAAATTTTCCTACTTTTTATTCATTGACTACGGTAAAAATGATCTATAACATAAAAATAGAAACGAGACTTAAGTTTAAGCCCAACTGCTAAAACTGCTAAAAACTCTACTTCAACTTAATGTGTTATCATTTTTATCATTCTTATCAAGATAACTATTTTTATAGAAATTGATAGCGCAGAAAACACTAATTTGAGATATTGATCTCTGAGTGTGAAATATGGTTCTACAACAAATATAAACCGGAAGTTTGCTGCCGTTTTCTTACTTCATTTATACTTCAATTATACGGTAAGAACACCGTATAATGTTATTTTCGCCGATTACTTCACCTCGAATGGAGCAATCAGATTTCATAACACGCACGAAACTAATGATATAATCGTGTTAGCAGACGATTCTAATGGATTTTGCTTTAAAATAATATCAATTTTAAAACTACAAAAAAAAAATATATTTATTATTTAAAACGTAAAAAACACAAAAATAAAACCTTCGCCTTTTTCAACGTACTTTTATGGTAAGGTTCAACCGATGTGTAGGTACGTATAATTAACATGTACTCTAAAAGTATTAATAATTTACGACATCGGAGTATACATGGAACGAACAAAAGGTGAAAACAATTTTAATCGTAGAATATTTGTGCTTTATTACGGTGTTTATGTTTTACATCCACAAAACAACCATCCGGTTTTGCACGTGCAGTACCTATCAAACCGGTGAAATTATTATTTCGATTTCTGTGCAATAGAAAAATAACCGTATGAACCTCCCGGGTAAAATTGTTTCGTGGAAAAATAAACACTTCATGATTAAGTCAGATTCTCGATGATGAAATCGTCAATAACTTTGTAAAAAAAAAACCAAGTTATACACTAACAGCTGACGCCTGTCAATATTGAAAACTTTACATTTTTAATGGCTATCTAGTGATTTCAGTTATCTGCATACATAACATGAAGCATATTAATTATACCATGAGCGATTGGTGTACACGTACACGTAAATATAATCATATCACGTCTTATTTATCGTTGGATCAAACCACGTCAACAAACATGTTATCTTTTCGTTACAAGAAATGTTCAACGAATTAGAAAATCTAGAGTACCTACGTAATATCGACCAATCTCATCGGCGTAAAATTAATGTTTGAACACAATACTATCGCGAAACCAAAATCTGAAAAATTACACATAATTCCGACCGATCGATATTCTCGAACGATTAAAATAATTACGGAGTTGCGAACGGTACAAATTGCATTATATAATTCCCCATCGCTAACTCGACGTCGCTGCATTTAACAATCCCGTTGGAGATTTCGGATTACAATAATAGTGATGAATTATGCCGAGGCGGTTCCGAGAGGAGTTACCAATGATAGGAATGATCAAACGTTGAAAAATCGCCCTCGGTTAGACCACTTGCAGATAAATTATTGGAAACTCGAAAACAAATGATCTGGCTCAATTAAACATTAATGTTAATCCGAAAAATAACCGCTGAACAAAAGAAGGAGGTAAAACAAACTGTAAACAATAGTTATAAAACCAGACGCTTTCCAAATCGTATCGAATCGTCATTAGTGGTGTACTGAGGAGTATACGTCTGTTTGCACATTATTTCAATCTAAAACTGTAATAATATTTTTATTTTTTCGTAACATTACGTGTTTACGTTACGGGACTTACATTAAAAATCGTTACTACACGTAAAATAATAAAAAAAAATTCGCTATAGCAACAAACTATTTATCGTGCGGCCCATTGATTAGATTCGCATAGGTACTGCGAGTAGTGTATTATAATATATGGGGCTAGAAATGACACGTAAAAAATTACAAGCGAAACAAGTCACGTAGTATGTTAAGGTGCATGTGAAATTCTTTAACAGCCCTTCACTGTAGAGTTTCGGTTTAAGTTATTGTCATTGCACGCTTATTTGTTGTACGTCACAAACGTTCTGTACTCATTTGTCAATTTACCACTGTAATTGAATTTGAATTTTTTCTCTTGCACTCTCTACACATTAATAATATACTATAAACATAAATGTTCGGGTTGGGGTATTAATAAAGCAGCTGAACTCACCGGTCGGCAATAAGTTAACTGTTCCATCTCCGAAAAAATTAAACTTACATGCCGTACGCACATTTATTGTACCACGTTCCTTTAATACTTTATTTGTTTTTTTGCATTCACTAACAGCCCGCGCACACATAGTCTTGAATGTAAACCATAATAGTACTATTAGTACATGAGTGTAGCGCATCTAGCCATAAGTTCTATACGCGTTTTCTACTAACCTATTAGACATTTGTCAGCCACACGGAAAGTCTAGTGGAAAAATAAAGGTGAGGTACGTTTGAAATTATTATCGACGGTGTGTGATGAGTGATGACGATGAAGGTATGAACGAAAAAAATCAAATGTCACTCGCCAAAGGTTCACCTGCCCAATGACAAGCATTCTAAAGTGTGTATTCGAATAAAAAATATCAAACATCATCAACAATATTAATTTAAATAAATTCAAATAAAGGTATATGTCCGTACACACAGAAGTTATTTAGTTCAATATTTGAACAAGATATAATATAAAGGACGTCAATCTGAAATATTAGTATGAAAATAACACTGCGACGTGATTGGAAAACTGTGGAACGTGATGAATATCCGTTTACAAAAAAATGATTTAAATTTTCAATAAATCAAAATAAATATCATACATTTTATAAATCACCTAGTGAATTAGTTTAAACAACCTTTAAATATCATTATATTCATATTGTATCATACATACATATAATATTTAACAGTATTTATGATAATATAAATAGCACAATGTTTTTAAAATATGTAATAATCTATTATAATAATTTTTTTTTTTTTTATAATTACACTTCAACAATGAAAAATTTAAGTTGTTCATAAAAAAAAGTATTTATCATAGTTCAAAGTTCAATTTTATTGCATTTTTACAAAGCCTATTCGTATTATAAAAATTAAAATCGCTAAACTTTTCAATGGCCTCAGTTTGGTACGACAAAAGTTTCGAACAGTAAAACAACTTTCCGAACTATTATAACGTTTTGGGTACAATATAAGTAGCAATATGACCCTTTTAAACTAACGGGAGATGTAACTATTTGAATAGCCCATTTATGTACATCAGTGAGAGTTGAGACATTATTAACTAATTATTTAATGTGATCAATAACGTACTTACTACGGTTGGCTTAGGTTCAGTAAACGATAAATATTACATGCACGCAAAAAAAAAATGTCGTGGCCATACACACAAATTTATACTAAATGTGTTAATTTAGATTTTTTTAAATTTAAATTTTAATAAAATACTATCGGAAATATTTAAAATTTTTATTCCGTTAATCCAATTTATTTTTATTTCGAGAAAACACGGTTTTTTTAGTACTGAAAATCTATTTTTCCTATTTTCTACAAAACCATCAAACTGGATATTCAGTAAAAATGTCAAATTTATTCCAGAAATACGTGCAACTAAGGGCTTTAAAGACTTATTTCCTCAGAAATATTCTAGTTTTTCAAAATTAATGAGTCATAACTTTGGACAGTATTGAGATGGATCCCGCCCCACCCCCAATATACAGTACATAGTATCGGTAATAGCACGTTATCGCTTTCAATTTTGAATGAGACTTTTAGTTGAAACAAAAATTAACGTAAATCACTGTCTATTAGTAATTATTGTTCGAATTTTATTATTGATATCCTTTTGTTCGTTAATGTAAAGACAGTTGCTCGTAATAACTCGTAATAACTAATTTTTCATGAAGACTAAATCAACGGCAGTAACATTATTATAACTATCGTAAATAATCAACTATAAAAACAAGAAAGAAAAATATCATATATGATTATGAGTTATGACACATATTACAATCTTTCATTGTCATAAAAATATTTCTAAAACAAATGTGTACATTTCCATTTTTCAGTGATAATTCTAAAATCTAAATGAACCACGAGAGCTGCTACTGTGTTTGATCAAATTTTTCTTAATCAATCACTAAACGCAAACAAAACAAAATGTCAAAATCAAGTTGCCAAAATCGTCGTATCACACTCGAATTGACGTCAGGTCAATCCAATTGCCTGGTATTGAAGTTTTTATGCGACACTTTTCCACAAACCGTGATTCACATGCACAGGTGTTTGAGGGTAGCTCAACTCGCAGATATTTATAAATGTAAATGAAAGTACTTTTTCGGTCAAATAATGGACGCAATAAAAGCGATCGCAGCTTGACGAAGGTTCAAAAGATACATTGAAAGAACAAGGAAGAGAAAAGCAGAGAATGACGGAAATGAAAAGTCCTGTGATAGGATATAGTGGGTAAGGATAAAAGGCGATGAGGGTGCAATCACCCGGTTTTTGTCAGTGAAAAGGTCGCCTAATCAGTATGTTCATTTGTTGCACAGGCACACCGGCTGTCACTCGCATACATTCCCGAGCGGTGCACGTCAGTATAAGAGAAAAAAAAATAAATACGAAATGGACAAAGACATAAACGAAAAGATCACTGCCAAATCGGTTATCTTTTAAAAAGATATTGCACGACGAATAGAGAAAAAAAATCCTTTGCCTTCTTTTTTATTTGAGTTTTATACATCGTTTTCCTTAAAGATTATATCACGCAAACGAATCTTCATATACTTTTTTTCCTTTATGCTTAAAAGGCTTTGGAAAACCCGAGAGGATCGTTCGGAATTTAAATGAGACGAGCTTTCTAACGGAATACTTATTTCCCTCATACACCCCCTGTGTCTCTCACTCCATTACGAATTGTTTGATAAATTATAACGCTTTAAGTGGGTAACGTGCAATTATTCAGATACTCGATCAAATCTATGCGTTTTATTGTGTGAGTTTTAAAAGATGACCATTTCCAAACGTCTTACTTCGTAATGATTTTGAGTACAAAGTTCGATGACGTTTCATCAATCGTATCAAACGTATTAATCTGAATGTTTTTTTTCGTTTAAACATCGTAACATTGACATTTTCACAAAAATGAACGATTCGGAAAATGGTTTAAATTTTATTTGTAAAAATAATTTTGAGAAAATGTCACCTTATTACACACCGATGAAGGATATAGTATATCCTATATAGTTGGTAATCGTATATTTATATAAAAGATTTTAAGCACTTCATGTTGAAAATTCTATTTATATTATTTTAAATGCTTTTCAGAATGTATAACATTTGAATAAATTATCAGATTTAAGTGTTTTAAATATGGTTGTAAATAAAGTTATCAAAAGAGAAGCTATAGTTGGTACGCGCTATATTGGCTTTATAGTGACGTTTTTTTCTTTCTGTAAACATTTTTCAGACAGTAAAAGTTTTATATTATATCTCCTCAACTGGGCGTTAAACCAACACAGATGGTACTTTAAAGAGGTTTTATATTGAATCGTTGGTAATACAATTATATAGTATTTTGATAATGGACTGAATTGGAATACATTTAATATATTATATAAGTAAGGTGGATAATAAAGGTATGATGTCCTAGTTGACAATTGTTAATGTCGGTTCCATTTCATAGCTGTAATGAAAATAGTATTCAGTAAGAAAAAGAAAGAAAATCAAGAAAAAAACGATGTGGATTCAGAAATAAATCGTTTTTATAAAAATTTAAATATATCCTTAATAATTATATTATATTATATAATAATATTTTATAATCATATCAAATTAATTTTTAAAAAAAAACCGTTTAGATTGTTATAGTTAACTGGTCGTTCAGAAACGTTTTTTGAATATGACATTTGAATTCTGTTTTCTCATTTAAAATAATAATACGCAGCTGTAAAGCGCAGCACTGTGCTGAATGGAACAAAACAATAATAAAAAAAAAAACGCTGAACGGGCATATTTTTATTTTTCTTACTCATCTCTTCAAAAAATATATTAATTTGATTTGTCATGATTTAGAATACGTATAAAATACTTTAACAATATTTGAAATTAATCATTTTGAATAATTCTGTTTCGATGTTATACACAATATACTAAAATAATATTATGATATTTAGCTACGTACGATATTGAGATTAGAATCGTAGTGTTTACTGCATTTATCAATTTTTAATTTTAATGTAGTTTTAATAAAAACGTCGGATTAAGTGTTTATGATCATTATTTAGGCAATATAATTTTTTTCGAGTGCAAAATAGTTAATTAATAAAACATTAATTCGTATATGCCAATTTTTCTAGGTGCTCAATGTAATTAGTAAATTATTATTGTATACATTTTTTCCAATTTCAATTATATCATCTACAACATATTTACATATGCGTAAATTTTCCTTATTAGTTTTTACATATGTGTAAATTTTCCTTATTAGTTTTTACATAGGTATCACAACATCACCATCAAACGCTGTTTACTCTATTTATAATCATAATAAAATTATCCTTAACGTTCTCCCGATGGCTTTTACGTGTTTACTTTTGTCAATAGACTGTATCGTCGGAAAACATTTTCCATTATCTATTAAATAAATAATCATTAGTAATATTTGTATTTATAATCAATGGTAATATCATAGTTGCAACCATGTATGTCATTATTTTTTCTCCTTTGGTTTCTAAAATTAAATGGGCTGATTTTTCTACAAATATATTTCAACGTGCAGTTAATATGTTTTACGGAGGCTCTCCGATAGAAGTTGTTCCGAAAATATTGTTATGGCGAAAAATCATGACAAAAATGCATTACGAAAACGGTTACCAAGCAACAAATAAACACATGTATAGGATCGAAATATCTAATTTTCGACAACGAAGAATTAGTTAGGTACATAACGCAAGCCGGAGTTGGGACTTAAGTGGGATCGGGAGTCGGAGTGGAAGTCTGAGAAAGATACGGAATTAGAGGGCGAGTCGGATGTAGTACTCAACTAGTTGTATTTTACTTGGTAATTTTAGTCGTTTCATAAAATATGGTAACAGTAATCCGCAAAAACCATCTGTATACGCACTACATACAATGTTTAAATCGTTTCATAGAACTATTCCCGTTTTTATCGAACATTTTGGTAGTTAATGGTGTCGAAAGTCAGTCATTGTTTCATTAGATAGGAAATAAGACACGTCTTGATGAACTTAAAACGGGTCATTTTTCAATTTCCTCAGTAATTTTTCAAATTATAACGAATAACTAAAAATACATTAAAAAGGATTTCTTTTGTTTTAAATAATAATTAGTTTTGTGCTTATGGCTTTAAAATATTTAAATAATTATAATGCCATACCTTTTATCGGCATATCGGATAATACTCGATAGGCTTTTAATCCAGTGTAAAAAAATTTAAAAATCTGAAAAATTGACTTTTTTTTGAAACAACAAAAGTTTGAATTAGATAATGCATAACCTATTATTTTTCTTTTAATCTCTTAAGGGTTGACAATTTTTTAATCGAATGAAGTACTTACTATTAATTGTTTTGTATTATGTTTGAAATTGAATACAGTCCTTGAATCATAGTTCTTATAACTTAAAAAGTTCAATATATATATATATATATATATATATATCTATATTATATCGTCCTTTTCTCAGAATCGTTTTTTGAGTACAATGATTTATCATTGCTTTTGAATTCATGCAAATATTACAACAAAAATACCATCTTGGAAATATCATCACAATATATCTACACTCCCATCCTTGCGTACGCCTACCAACAATGAAATGACCGAGGACAAAATACTCAGCCTCAGTGTCTTGCCGGCTTTTTATAATACGTTTTCATAAATAAATTGCAACTTGACGAAATAGATTGAGTGGAATAAATTTAAGATTTTGGTTTTAAATTATAAATAACGAATTGAGGACTAAAGAAAAAGATTTTACAATAATTGATAACTAAATTTTGATTGAAAGATGTCACAATATGAAGTATTACATCATCATACCAGAATACCATCAACCCATCTAACCGTAAGATTCTGATGGAATTTACAGGAATCTCGGTCGAACGTAAATACATTATTTCAAAATATAATGTATACATCGTACAGTCTTTTCCCAAGTGAAATTGATTTTTAGAATATGTATATTGTATACCATTACCAGTATACTTGTATTCCAATCAAAATATTAATTAGTGAAATAAATTAAATTCTCGCGAAATCACAAGTTTTGACGGTTTATTCTTGATTCTTACAATCTTACCTGCGTGTACAGGTTATAGAACAATTGGATAAGGTATTAATTATTAATTTATCCGAATCACTGACAAGTAAAATATCCTAATCAAACTTCATACCCACCTAATTGCGCGTAGAATAATATAGCTTGTTTAGAAACAATATGTGATTGACAATAATTGTCAATTATTGTTATGCGCACGTACATTCACCCGAATGACGTGAAAAAAATTTAGGATACTTTAAGAGCCGTCGCGTAACATAATGTGACTAAGTATTACATTTCAAAATGCTCCCGTCATATATTATATAATGCTGTTGCTAAAGATGATGTGGTAAAAAAATAGAATCGCACCACTAACCTTCCAAATAAAAGTAGAACGATGTGTTCCGGAATCTGTCCAATAACGGTTTTATGGTGCCGAAGGTCAGCGTTTGCAAATTGTTGTATGTGATGTCGATATATCTGAGCTTGTCGAGATGGTTAAACATACGGTCGTCGATTACGGTGAGCCTGTTCTCCGCCAACGTAAGTCGCTGCAGATTCGCCAAACCGAAAAATCCTCTGCCGTCGATCGTCCGTATGGTGTTGTTCTCCAGTACGAGTTCCTCCAGGCTGACCAACTCGGCGAAGGCGTCCGGGCCCACTCGGTCGATGCGGTTGGTCCCCATGTCCAGTCTCTTCAACGAGACCAGTCCCAGAAACACGTACCTCGACAACGATCCCGTCAGTCGGTTTTCGGACACGTCCAGCTCCTCCAGTTTGCGCAGCTGCTCGAAGGCGCCCTCGGCTATGTAGCTGATGTTGTTGTTGTTCATGTACAGCTTCCGGAGCGCGGGCAGGTTGGCGAACACGTCGTTGCTGATGCCGTCGATGGCGTTATCGCCCAGCGCGACCACGCGCAGGTCCTCCATGAACGCTATCGACTCCCTGGACAGCTGCAGGATGTTGTTCCTGCTCAGCGCCAGGTCCTGCAGACGGGACAGATTGGCGAACGCGTGCGAGTGTATGGTCCTGATTTCGGCGTACACGATCTCCAGTGTTCTCAGCTCCCGCAACTCCGCCAACGCTTCGGTTGGCACGAACGTCAGCGTTTGCGCCGACGAACCGCGCACGTTGAACGTCAGCTTGGTAATGTTCGACTGGAACTTGAACTCCTGCCATATGGACGAGTCCCTGTGCTCGCCGTCGTTGAACACCCAGCAGTCGGCCGACGAGGCCGAGTGTATCTCGGAATCGTCGCAGTAACAAAACAAATTGATGGTGGTCTTTTGTTCCAGCGTGCACACGTTTATGTCACTGTTCTTGTTCGTCTCCGGGTAGCTCCGTATACCTGGTTTCTGGTTCTTCACTCGTCTGTGGCTGACGTAGCCGTGATTGTCGCACACCAATACGGCGAACACCGCCAACAGCACCGTGAGTCGTCGATGGGCCATGTCGACACTCTGCAACGCAAGATAATAAAATAAAATAATGTTAAGCAAAGGTGGTTAGGTTCTCTAAAGCGACGACATTCGCTCGAGAAATGACAATTTTATTAGGTATTATTTGTTTTTCTGCGTAACGTTTGATCTCGACTAGGACTAGATGAACAAAACATACGTGTTATCTCATTCACTGAGCTCGAACAATATTTGAGTACGTTAATATCGCGATTATCCTCCGTCCGTCAATCGATTATCATTTCGCGCCCGGTCGACCCGACGTACCCATGAATACTATATCAGAAAAGGCTTTCCAATGACATGAAATATAACATGTACAAGCTTGCCGATCGACGATAGCTTTTAAATGGTTTATGATATTATAATTTTCTTTAAGTGGCTGTTGTCACGACACAATTTGTTTTCCGTAAATATTAGTATTATATAGGTACCTGCCCCCGACGACGTTTAGAGTTTAGAGTTTCCTGCCGTGCGACCAACTTGCGAATAATTCATGAATAACGCGATGACATATAGCAATGAAATATTTATACACTTTTCCTACGAATCGATATCATGGAATAGACGTACGGTATATATTATATATATTGGCTTTCATTTCGTCTACTTGTGCCCGTCGGAAAACACTGCAATGAGCAGAACTACTGCTGCGAGGAGCCGTCACGGGGTTAGAGTCGAAGGGGTTGCTTTTTCTACCGCCCTCCCTTCTTTACATTTCGTACCCCAAGGCCCGCGCGCGTAAAGTTGACCGCAGTCCTGCGCAAAACGAATTGTTGGCCATTCCGTGTTTGCCGTTCGTATCATAGACTCATTCAGTATTGAAATGTCCATTGTGCTCTACGTGCTCCCCGTGGTCCGTACTATTTGTTTTAATATTGCAAGCCATCTCGCCTCCGGTGCCGTTGTGGGGGGGGGGGGGATAAAAATAAAAATACCGACCATTTCGACATCGGCGGAACCTACGAGTCGGCCATAATATTCATGCACGTGCCCTCCTCGGCGCAAACGTCTACTCAACGGGTTCCCGAACAACGACCGACGTCTCGTTCTACTACTTCACCGTTAATACATTGCGTTTATTTTCGAAAATCTATTTCCGCCCTCCCCCCCCCTGCCACGTGTCGCCGAATTATATTACGATTGGGAAAAAATCTTAATTAGGTGGGCGTCACCGGCACAAGTGTTCTACGAACAGTCCCCCTAGGTAGGCGTGGCTGCTGTCGCCGTGTCGTAATCCAAGGGTAGAACACTTCAGTCGGCGGACGCGGGAGAACGGTAATTGGAAAATGATTCAATTATTGTCATTCGGCCAGACATCGCGACTTCCCGCGCGGTGATTTCACGGCGCAGCGGAGGTTCCTATACGAAATCAACGTGTAGTAGTACGCTTAATGTAAACTGTCGAGTAAAAGATGTCTGTACATCCGTTTCATCCGGGACCGACGAGACAGACTCAAGGTATTCATTACGAAGAATCTGTACACGTGTCAGGTGACCTACCTATCGACTGGCAGGATCGTCTGGCTTTCAGACTACATACATAGTTTCACGGTTTCACCGATGCTACAGTTTCGATATGCCGAGCCGTCGGAATGAAAGACCGTTTTGAACGCGAGTCGAATACATCCGCGTAACATGAATGTACGATGATTACGTAATTTTCATAAGACTCGAAAAGTACATTTAACATATATTACTATCGTGAGGAGAAGTGGTACGAAAAAAACGAAGATAAGCGCTAGCGAGTTTAAAACAACGTATCATAACACGTATCAGCTATATCATAGATTCTGTACAACTTTTATGGCAATTTAAACCGCCCATAAATAACACAGCACTATCGTAACCATAATAATATGTTATTTAAATAATATTTTACAACGCAAAACTTTGCGCTCACTTAAGTACGTATATTGTCAGTAGCTGTAACAAGACGATATAGTATCGCGCGTACTTTTGAATAACGTTAACAAAAAAAGTTTAAGCTGGTTAATTTTTCACAGAAATCTGGGTGAACCGCACGAAAAAACAGTCTTCGTTGAACTTAACTTGTCACTAGGCCGTCCCGTATATAATTGATTAGATGTTAAAATAAACCATTCAGGAATTCCGAAATGTTACGTAAATAAAGACCTCATAGAAGAAATGTGAACGATTTCTTTGTATTATTATTCTCGATTATTTACATTATTCAGTTATAATACAGCTGTCTAAACTTTTATTGAACCAAGACTCCTAAGGTTTTTCACGACTGAGATTTACAATACATAAATAAAATAACTTTGTTTTGATTATAAAAGACACACACTCTGAAACTGTACAACGAACAAACTAATAATATTATATTTGTGCGTTACCCCAGAAACCCCGTAGCAAGTGTTCTCTTAAAATTGTTTATAATGTAGATTGATAGTTCAAAAAATAATTTGTTTTCAATACTTTGTTACGCTTGATAGTTTTATGAAGATCGTATTTTAACTCGCACTTTATAAATTAAACAAGTAGATCGTTATTCGAAACAATATTTCTATGCGCATAATCCAGTAAGAAATATTCTATTTATTTCCACGTACACTTAAGTGTTTTAAATAATATAAACGTGTACGGGCATGCATAGTATACCGCGATATTTAATATAAATTAAATATGAAATGCTATTTTAAATTAAATTTAGGTACGTCATTTGGAAAATTTAGTTTTAGAAAATCACTATTATACATAACTACATGCATAATGAACTATGGTATTATCCAATAGATATTGTGTTGTGACTCAAGCAAAATAAATTTTCTACCCTGTTGATAAGTATTATTATAATTATTAACAACATGATGAATAAAATACTATACCGAGAATGATGTGATGTTAGAATAAACAATACGATCAGAACATTAATATATAATATGAAGAAAGGTTTTTCTCCATAACACCTGGTAACCTATACATTTTTGTAGTTTGATGGAATTTCTAAAGTACACAAAATACAATAAACATATATTGTTTTTCAAAAAAATTACATTAAAAATGTACAACTTAGACGATTGTATGAGAATATTAATTTGTCAACCGTTAAGTATCATAAATATTATAACCCTATGCCTCTCTTTCATCACCTAAAATTTCAATTAACTGCCTGCATCAAAATATTTTTAGGAGTTTATTTTCTTTTGTCTCCAATTACTGGCCCATTAAGACTTACACAATTTATAACATGTACAGCCATATTTTCGATTATTTTTTGTATATTTTACGTGGAACTGCAATAGCAGTTAACTTGAAATTATTTTCGTTATGAATGTTTTACAACAGCTGTGTTGGCTATTTTTTTTATGATTAAAGTCTACAGATGATTACAAAAGAACGTATTGATAAGCTCCTGAAAGCGCTTTGGTCCCTTTTTATAAAAAATATTTATTTATGTATTTATTTAACTTTTGAAATCATATAATTATGACCATAGTCCATAATAACAATGTCTGAGTTATCGTCCGATCGTTCGTACTAATATAAATATTATATTGTCGTGGTGGGCATTTAATGTGAAAGGCATTTTATCGTACATCAAAAAAATTCAACTTTTCATCAGATAATAGACTAATAGAGGCAATGACGTATATATATAGGTGTTTTTTTTCTTTTTTTATTTGTTATACACATGGTAGTGCAGTACATGCGCATATCGTTCCCTCCTCCAAAGAATGCCTGCAGTAAGAAGGGGTCGACTACCCAAAATAAGGGTCGTCCTCCACCTACTGTTATTATAACCAGTGTATGCAAATTGTATTATGTTAGTAAAGCAGTATACCGACAGCAGTAGTAACAATCAGAAATCGGTAACAGTTGGGCCGTGTAGAGGTTGGTTTAATTCGTTCTTGGGGTGAAAGCACGGCGTTAAAATTCTGAATATACTTTATAGAAAATCGGTCGAATTTCCCCAAGAGCTTTGAAACGGTAGGAATAGAAGGACATTTAATATTTTACTCGCAGTGGAATGAAAAATCATTAGGTATTCTCTCTCTCTCACTCTCTCTCTCTCTCTCACTATGTCTGTACTATTTACCTTTTACATACGCCATGTGCGCGATATTCACTTAAGTTTACAAATTTTGTTGTTAATTCCACGCCTGTTTTCTCAAGGGTCTCATGTGTCTCTTTCCCCTGTACTCCCTGTATCATATTAGTATTTATTAGAACGGATCTGAGTGCTTAGGTCCCGAGCGAACCATAAGAATTGGATATTTGAAAATGTGGATAAATTGAAATATAAATGTATGAATATAAAATGTGTTATTAAGCGAAACTCAAATGTTTTCGGAGGACATTTAATTAAACTTAAAATGCATATCCAAATTTATGTTCTCATGTCATTCATTGTGTACTGTGGGTACTAAAATATTCACAAAAATCATATTTTCTAAATTTTTAATACATTTTAAAAAGTAAGTGTTCATATTAATATTGTTAAATGTTATATCCTATTTCAATTTTTCGCCGTTATAAATTATAATTTACATATAAAACCAATTATATTTGATAATAGTTAACCTATGTCTGCTTATTTTTAGTTTATTTGGAATTTATGATCGTACTCGAAGTGCATATATAAGAAAAAATCATATTCTTACACATATTCTATGCTATTATTTTATTATTACATATGTTAAGACTTAGACTATTTTTCATATGAAATCATTAATTTGCAAACTTGAATTTCTTTGAAGTACAATTTTATTTGCTGAATATTTCAATAGATTTGTTATGGAATGTGCTATACTCAAAGACGACTTCTGTTGAAGATACAACCTTTTAATACATTGAGTTGTTAAGTGTTTATTATCTATGAGATAGATAATAAACATGAAATCAAAATGACGTGGACGCAATAATTATTAATATTACTATAGTATTGCGCAACGTCGTAAAGTCATTCCTGAGCATTATAAAGTCACCAGACGTTATTGCAGTTCAGTGGTGAATTTTCCCTTACTATTTCTTTTCAGTTCAGAAAATGAATCCTAGTCACGTAAGTATAAAACCGACCAACTAGACGAAAATAAAAGATGAGGGGGATAAGGTCTTGGATTCCTAATACCACCAGAGCTAACCTGCCAATCCAGTTTACATTAATAAAACTATCGCAAAAGTAAAAACTTCAAGGTATGTATAGAATACACTGAAATGCGTAAGTTTAACAATTTTAAAATATAACCAACGAGCATTAGCATAATCTTTAGTATTTAATTACTCACTTACAGTTTGGCTCCGACAAAGGAATACAATTACACGTATGCGTCATAATAAGTTCAAAATTCTACACCAAACATCGTGCATATTACAATACTCTATATTATCTAAATTCGGGCGTTTAGAAACTCAGTTTTCATATACAGTGGAATTTGCAGCAGCTAAAAGTGATCACAGAAATAGTTTGCCATCCGTATACATTCATTACGAACACATTACCAACAACTTAATTGAACGTTTAAGTTAAACATCTAAAATGTTCAACGCGCATTATTATTTATAGTAGTGTCTTACATAATAGTTTCAATAAAATTGAATTTTGATATTTAACATAAATTGAAAAACTAAACTAGTTTAAAATGATTATGATCGATAAATATATTTCTATCGCACATACCACAGTGCCGACTAGAGTTTGATGAAGCAAGAATATAAAAATACTGCTTACACTTTCTAAAGTATAACAACTGATATTAAAACGCTTTAGAATATTTGTTGTACATTTTTAATATCAGAATATACCTTTCAAGTATCCATTTCTTTTTATAAATAACAATATTTTATCCAAAGTCCAAATTATGGCGTATACAATACACATAATTTACCTATATTTTTATATGATTGTATTAAATTTTTATGATTTTATTATCTTAAAAGAGTGTTTGGAAAACACTCCTATAAGCTATAAAATAGTAAACACAAGTAAGCATATTATTAAAAGACTTCAGAAGTTCATATAAAACGTATTAAAAAAAATGTTACTCTCATAAATAATGGTTACATTTCTTCCAGTTTAAACTGAGTGTGAAAGTATTCACAGTGCTTATTTACTAATTTACTAATATTTATAGGTTGTTATTGATTAAATAAATTTGAACTGTACACGATACTATAGTATAACACATCCAAAAATTGTCACCTCGAATGTTGTGACACTTTACTGTTATTAAGAGCTTAACGAATAACAATTGAATCAATAGCTGACGATTAAAATGCACAACACAATAATGAATTGGATTGTTTGAAATCTTATTTGTAGCCCATAAAATATGTATAGATACGTAGCTTACAGTGTATATGAAAATTACATAAATATTGACCATATACTTTATACATATGCCGTTGTATACTTTAACACGAGGAGACTTTGAAAGCTCAAACATCTCGAACACCTTTTCGAAACGCGTTAAAAATAACGGGAACCCCTTAGGGCACTAAAGCTTTCTTTAGGACCAATCCAGCAGTAATATTTTCGAAAATATAACATTAAAAACGCAGGATTCCGTAGATTTTAAATTTTACTTTGAATTGTAACACCTATATAAGAGTAGATGTGAGTTAGTATATTGTAAGACACAAACATGGCGATAAAGACAATGTTTATGATAATATCGCGTAAATATGAAATACACTCGTGGATTCGTAGTAATTTATAGGTTATAAAACAATATAAATGTATAATCTTGATTCACATAGCTTATTATTGTTTTTATACGACTATTTTTACATATATTTATCACAGAGCTGTTATTTTATTTAGGCATGTTGGTTAAATAAATAGTTTTATTCTTAATATAATTTTAACAGAACTCACGTTGTATCTTATCTTTTCATAATAAGCATGATTTAAATTTTGAAGAAAAAAAATCGTAAGACAAGGTATAAATATAAATGCCCGTGAAATGAAAATGTCTTACTATATAAAAAAAAAAAAATTCGTTAGTCTTAAAAGTACAAACAATTTTTGAAAAATATAATTATTTTTGAAATCGTATTAATTACGTACTTTTTGAAAAAATATTCAAGCGACGTTTAAAAAAATCTTCTTTCATAAATCTAAATTTTATGAAAGCAGAGTGGACGAGTAATTCAAATTCCATAATTCGCCCAAATTGAAAGTATTTGTAAGCCAGAATGTTTGTCTAATGATGTCTGTCAAACTCCATGTAAATGTAACGTAATTGATTGGAGGTATCGGCAAGTGAGTTCATAACGGGGTTAAGACCACGTGGCACAAGTTATCGGTTTAAAAAAAATGAACGTACCCCTGATACGTTGAAACGCTGCGGGTTGCTGATAAAAAATGAATATTACGGTAACGTTTAAATCATAACCAACCTATACTCGTGCGACGGCACAATATTTGCGTTACGCGCGATCCACTCGTCCGAGGGCTGAAACGGTGCGGCGCGTAAGGACACGGGACTAACACGGACAACTGACGAGGTGATACGATTAATTTATTCATCGTACATCGCTGTTTGCGGCGGTGAACCGTGACCGAGGTCGAACGCGTACCTATGGAAAAAAAATGGTCACCGAGACGTTACCATCCGCCGACGTATACCGGATCATGACGCGTTCGTGCTCATCAATTAATATATGTATTGACGACGTGCAATATACGAGTATAAGACGGGTACACGCGAGTAATCTAATCTCACGATAAGCGCACGCGCGTTACAATATTATGTGTTGGCTCGTCGCTGGTAATACTGTGATACGACCAGGGCCATATTTATGCAAGGACAAATGGGACATTTGCACTGGGCCCACTCGAAAGAGGGGCCCACTGACTTCAGCCTTATAAAATTTATTATATACCATTTTTATCATATTTTTGGAAAACACAATTTTACTTGGATATTTTTGTGGGTATAAAGTATAATGGGGATTTCGCGAAAACGATGGCTTTAATCAACATTGACGATAACTTAAATTCATTAAAGATATGCAAATATCACATGCATTTCAAAACGTGGAAACGTGTCTACAAATTTTTCTTACAATGCCTGTTACAAATTGTTCCAGTAAACGATCATTTTCTTCATTAAAAAGAATTAAAAATAGATTACGATCTACATTGAGTCAAGAAAATATGGACGCTCTAGGAATATCTATTGAACGTTATATCATAGCAAACCTAAATTTTGATGATGTTATTGACCACTTTTCTAAGCAAAAAGCAAGGAAATGTTTGTGAAAACTGAAATAAAATTAGATTTATAACATTTAATTTGATACCTATATAATATTTATTACCTATATAATATACCTAATATTTATTCTATAATCCAACTACTCATATACTCGTACTAATTATATACAACATTAATTTAAAAATATATTATGCGAACATTTTTATTTTAGCATTGAAGAAAATAAAGATGGACAATTTGGGGCCCAAAATTGTATAATGTACTGGGCCCACAAATTGGTAAATCAGGTCCTGGATACGACAAGATAACTTATACGGTATTTTGCCTATATAGTAACCGTGCACATTTTATTGTACGACCCGCGAAACAATTACGTATTTTCACTTTCGGTTTAATTAATATCGTGCACCGCGCGTCATATGTCACAAGCACAACGAATCAATACGGAGATAATAATAATAACGAAGATAATAGTCAATAACGTTAAAAACTAACAGACGTCAACGAAAACGTTGCGTCGCACACGCACTAACCGACCCGGAGAAATACCTTCGGACAAAAAATTAAACAGTGCCCCCCGTGCATCGCAAAATTTTATAAAAATTGATTAAATTTTTTTATTCGCACGGAACAGAATGTAATATGCGAGTGTACATATAGCGCACGAGTATATGTTTTGATAGCAATGAACTTTTATGCAGTGCAGGTGTGTACGGTAGTGTGAACAATATAAGATCTAAATCGTTCGATCGAAGTATTGAAACTACGACTGCAATGGTTGAAAATTATGAAACCGTAAAAATGGATTTTTAAACTGATTCAAATTATTATTTCAATTTGTAATCGAAAATCGTTTTTACATCCCATGCACATTCATTTTTGTACATCGATCGAGAAACGATTAACAACCGATGAAGGGTAAACGCTGTACAACTATACCTGCCATTCGTCCATTCCTCGACTTTTACCATGAGTTGTACACGAATTACTTTAATAAATACGACAAAGTATGAATTTATAATACACCAAACACAATTTTTATCACGGGATCCGATAAGTTTTATCAAATACCGTTTGATATCTTATTTTATGAAAACGGTAATGCTTAAAACCTTGAAATTATATCGTGACCAAAATTAAAATTATATTTTTTTTTACACCTATTGACAATATTGAATACACTTTACATAATTTTCAACCATAAAAAATCGGCAAGTAACTATTGCTATGCGTTAGTGGTATTTATATTTTTAGGTACTTATACATTTTAAAGTAATGACTAATGACTAATGAGTAATGATAAATCGTCGAACACTGGCTTTGGTGGAATGATGTAATTTATAGTTATTGAATGTAAGATAAGTGTGACTCAATTGTATTAGACGTTTGTAAACCACAGATCCGAACGAAATTTGGTACATCATTTAACAACAAATCCATGCTTTACATAAATTATAAGTAGTTATAAATATATATTTAATATTTAGTATAATGTTTCATAATTCCACACAAAGAAATACATTTTTTTGTATAATAAATATATTGAAAATGTTTGATACGTAAGTATGATCAAAATAAATGACAAATTCGAGGTACGAGTACAATAATTTTTAAAATTTCCAAATAAATTTAAATTACGTTTAAAAATAATAGTTTATACTTGTGTTACAAATTATGTATAGTTGTATCAACCAGCCGTATTTTATACGTTTTCATAATATACATTTTTCTCAAGTTTTAAGCCAGTAAATTAAAAATTGTGTGAAATATTTGCATTTACTAACAATTTGTTATGTCTACTTCAATGCCGGATTGACTATAGGTACTTTGTTCAAATTGATAAAGTTTCTGCCGGCTAATGACTCTAAAAAGAAGATAAAACAATCTAAATAAAAGTTATTGAAGATCACAATCAAGTGATTAATATCAGGAAACTTTTGCGAGATAAACGTTTCCCCGGGGATCCAGGATATTGTAAGTTTTACATTAAAGAAAAAATGGTATAAATCAAACGAGTTTTAATTTTCGAAATGTTCTTCAGACACGATTGTTATAATATCTATACCGCTTTAATCGTTTCACCCTGAAATTAATTTAAAATAATACCCTGGTAATATTCCAGAAGGTGAAAACAAATTTGAACATAAAATTATCTCTAGAGGAAAAATGTGTTTACTAAGTGCCCTGGTTAAATATCGCATGTCTCTTAAAATACAGTACGTGGATTTCAACAGAATAATCAACATTTGTTATGTGCTTGGATTGCAAACCTCCCCAGATGCTATTATACACATTTTGCTTAGTACAGAGAACTATGTAAAATAAATGAGATATTTTAAAAATAATATCTTTCGTTGAATTAAAAAATAACAAGGTCTGTATACCTCATCATACCCTCGTTTTACCCGTTTTTAAAAATTCATAAAATTAATTTTGAATATAATTGACACGTCATATTTTTTTATCACTTTACCAAGTAAATATTTTAAAAGCTGGAAGTGTATCTACATTTCAGGTGTTTTGAGTTTATTTTAATTACATGTGTCATAATAGGTTTTCATTATAAATTTAATCTTCTAACAATTACTTTTTAATATTATTTTTACAAATGTAATATTTATATTTTTCAGTATTGTTAAAAACAACGTTTACCTAGTATTCAAATGATCTATATTATTATTTCCACCGTTGTTAATGGCCAAGCTAATGGCATTTTATGACTCGGAGAAAATTAAAATGTACCTATAGGTACTCAAAGCGCTCGTTACCTAATATACAACCAACAAAAAATGACTTTAACAATGTAGTTAAAAAAGCAGATAATATTTTTTTTTTTTTCACAAAATAACACATTTTTCTTTTATTGTTTCAATCATTTAAAGAATACTAAGTATTATTTCACAACCATAAAATATTAAAACCCTGATAGAGTTGTTCTACAGACGTTATTAAATCGTTTTTCTTCAAAATGTTATTTACAATATAAAAATGTATTTTTATATTATATTTTTCCTTAACTGCAGGTGAGTTGCGCTATATTGAACGGTTTCTTTGAATTTAAAAATATTTTCTTACCAACTAAACATTTTGTTATTAAATGAGTTTTGATATTTCACATTCTTCTTTTAAATAATATTTCAAAGTTTCATTCAATGAATTTGAACAAATGATAATATATAAAATGATTTCACTAATATATGTTTGTCAAATTAAATTTAAAGTTACCGTTAGGTAACTTTTTTTTCCAGTTTAAAACGAAGATCAGGTGAGAATAGTTTATTACAATACTTTCACTAACTCATAGGTGCTTAAACATAGTGGAGTGCAGAGCACTGATTTGACTTTATCAACGAAATGTAAACGATCATATCTACAAGATGAATTTTTAAACATGCTCACCAAGAACCAAAATGTTCAAGTAACCATAAAACAACGTTGTTTTCCACATTTCTTTTTTTCATGCTACCTTAAGTATGTCCTGTGGCGACACAAAGTTTTGTTTTTCAAATGGGAACATCCCGTTTTTACTACTACGGTATTTCATTGGGGTAATTTTTGATAAAATTTGTAATGAAACGTGATCGTTCATTACTACTAATGCGAGATAAAGCGAATTTTACACTTTTCGGGCGCAATTTCAAATTCGAAGTACTCCGAAAGTATTGATCCGAATTCGGACCACGTTACGTCGAAAATTCCAGAAAAATTGATCGAGAAATGTTGATGAAAAAAAAATTCAAATCACAGCACTATTAAGGCCAAATCACGGGGAGGAGGGGGGGGGGGGGCAAGCACGTCTAAAAAATCACCCGGTACAACGGTAACGGCACGAACTCATCACGTTCGTCATTCATTCGGACGGCGGCGAGTTATTCCGAGCGCGCACCACTGTTGGCAGCCGTCAATACCGCGCGGTTAAAAGCCTGTACGAAACACTGTCGTGTTTGCGCGCGATTTATAACGCGCAAAGGCGACGACGCGTCCGACAATCGACCACGTACACGCTTTATCGTGCGGGCAAAGGCGCACCACCGCCCCCAGGCGGACGAGGGTGCGGGCAAAGGTACTATCGCCGGGACCGGGCGCTCGTCATCAGGGAAAATCGGAACTAAGTGCGTCCGAGGTGCAGCGAGTTTTCAGGGATTAGGTCCGGGACATGACTGTGCCGCACTCGATACGGTCACCGCGGCGGTAAGCACTTGCGATTACCGCCCGCCCCCGAAGCCCCGGGCCGCGTACCTAAAATTAATGGGGTTCGTTTTTGCTTTTTGACGCGGCCGCCGAACGTACGCCGGCCGACACGCGACGCGTAACGCTTTGAATACTGACCATTCGCGTGTTACGCGGGTACCAACTACGTACAGGGTGATTTCTTAGACGTGTGCTCACGGTCCCTTTGTTGTAACCGTAAAAACGCTTTCATTTGAAATGTACACGTTTTTTTCAACGTTTGCTCAACCATGTAAAAATTACGTTTTTCGCAATTCCCCCCCCCCCACGTTACCTTTAGCATGTGCTGTGGCCATACAAACGACTTTTGTTTTTCAAACGCGAACACCATATTTTCTACGCAAAATATTATTCAACCGATTTTTCCGGAATTGCTCACGTAACGCGTGGGCTAAATTCGGACCAATACTTACGAAGTTTTTTTTTTAACGATATACATAAACAGATTTAAAAAAGAAAAGAGAAAAAAAACAGAAAGTGTATAAAAAATAGTGTTACAAGCAATGAACGATCTACAAAAAGTATTTACAATGAAGATGGTCTAATTTTAGACGTCATGAGGACGACCACGTTTTAGTCTTCGATTGATGGGGCCGACATTTAACCCGAAATGTCGTGGACCGCTTGCTTAGCGTAGATGACAGAAAAAGCTTGCCGATAGATCCTTTATGTAGTTCTTAATTGTTGGTAAATTGAAGTTGTTCAATTTTAAAATTGCGTCCGAAAAATGTAAAAATCGCGTTATCTCGAATTAATGGCGATAACAACTTGTTACAAATCATACCACAGGAAATGATATTTTTCTAAATACTCAAATTAAAATAATTCAAAAACTGCTCGTTCGAATTTTGATTTTGGTACATCAAAATTTACAAAAAAAAATTACTCCAATGAATACCGTGATCAAAAGGGAGTGTTCCCGTTTGAAAAACCAAACTTTGTACCGCTACAAGACATACTTATAGGTGTCATGATAAAAAGGCCTCGCGGAAAACACAGCTTTTATGATAACTTGAACATTGAGTGAAAAAAATTCACATTAAATCGGTTTACGTCCAAAAATGGGGATAAGTACGTCTAAAAAATTATCCTGTATACCGCAGGCCACGGCATATGAGAAATTAGGCAGGACGTTTCAACCGTACCTTCGAATTACAGCTAAGCTTCTTGCAACTCATCCGGGAACGACCGGGAACCGATAAACTTTCGACTGATTTCAATATTGTTGTAGCTTCAGGTAACGCGAGATGCGTACGCTGCGGCTGACCTGTACGGACACCGAAATCGGTATTGTAAACGTTGCCTTCACGTGTTGTCGTCATTTTTTAACGTTCAGTTTAAAGACATTCCATTTCAGTATGTTCACCGGTTAGCATGACGTGCGCTTTCATTGGCACGGATTTATTTTGACGCTAATACAACGGTCCAAAATCGACTAACGTAGTTGAACAGTAACAATTAATAAGTACATCGATGTACACACCACGTGTATCTATAATAATCCTCGGATCGATTCGCTGCGTGACGAAACTTATGTTTTCCGGTACGGACCCTGGCTCGATAAGAACATTATTTTAACATTTTCGACCTGCCGAACCGAATATTGTTTCGACGTGAACGATAATTTTCCTAATATTGTTAGCGATATACATAGCTAGTACACTAAAGTCTACCGAAATCAATTAATACTCGAGGGATTGACTTCATACATAAAATAGTTTTTATAGAATAAAATATTATAGACGTCCCCCGCCCCAATAACACTGAATGAGTTGAAAAATATTAAACCTATACCTAATTAATTATGTGTACCAAAAGTATTTATGTGCACGTTAAAACGGTTCAAACCGTGTGATTACGAAAACAGTTTCAGAACACGTTATTTTCATTTTTACATTGTACAACGGTGATAACGATGATAGCTACCTAAGTCTTAAAGAATGTTTATTTTATATACTTAAAAGTTTCTATAGTTTCGTGTTTATTTATAATACCATTATTAAATACTTATTTTTCACACTGTACCTACCACGTGAATACATTTTCAGCAAAATTCTCATAAATTAAAACATATTTTAAACGAAACCCTTATTAACAAATATGGCACGCAATTTCGCTTTCTTTTTAACCGTCGTCAGTGGTTTTATTTGCAGTATAATAGCCTTTACTGGTTTTACTCTATGGAGATTGGACAAAAAAAGGTAAGAAACCATATTTATTTTAAAAATTATCTTCGGCTTAATATACTTTAAGTATAAGAGTTTTTATATTATAACTCATATATTAATATTTATAATCTATATCTTCAATGTATTTAAGTCCCTACTATCGATTCTTTAATCATATATAGTGCATACATTTGATATTCACGTACTCGCCTACGTTAAAGACTCGACGTATATCTAGCATTAAACGAATAGTACTATACTTTAATTCAACTACACGTCATAGCAGTCAAATTTTCCAACACCTTTATATTTTTATTTCTACTGTTTTTCTCACGTCGATAGCCAAAGAGAAATTAATATATCACGCCGAGAAGTACCTATAAAAAGTATATTGGTCTACCAACTCTACCGATTCTGTAAAAATGTTGATACTATTTTCGCAGGGTTTCTGATCCAAACTACCAAACAAATTTGATTGAAAAGAGAAAATTGATCAGATTCATCAAAATAGATAAACTCAAATCACGGTTATCGAAGATTCCCGAACCGTGCGACACGGAAAGAAAAAGACACTTTGTCATTTGCAAGTTTGTAAACGCCATAAAGTACTTAAAGATGAGCGAAGACGAATTGGCCACCGAACTTATTTCTGATGCATTGTACGTGTTTAGTTGTGAGGGAGCTAATCGGTTTTTAGCTCACACATACACGCTCTCGCCGAGAATGTATTATCTAGTGCACGCAAAATACAGAGAATTGAAGAACGCCAATCGGCAATTAAAGAATAACTGTTGGAACCTTTAAACTTTGGATAAAAACAAAATATACAGTTAACGAGGCCCAGCGTGACAAAAATGAAAAATTATCCGCGCTAAACAGTAAACACACAACATAAACGAGAACAACAAATTAACAGTTTCCCAAACAATGATTTGGTTTCCATGATAAATTCATGGGTTGTGAAATCGTAATCAAATAAAATTAATTTCCGGTAATTTACCACCTCCGTCTACGATGACGAGTGTGATTTTCCAGACAAAATTTCAGCATGACCCAGCGTTAAGACAAATCTATGTCGAAAAACTTTTAATTTTGTGCTGTAGAAGAATAATCCTCGAAAAAAATCTTAACGTGAAAAAAGGCCTAGTTCCACACACTATCTCTGGCCAAGCCTGCTGATTCTTTAGTACATAATCTCACTCATGTTGTCTTTCATGAGTAATACTGCTCTTTTATTTGTACTTCTTAACATTTGACAAGTTTCTGAATTCAGTGTAAAACACCAATATCATGGAGAGAACTCAAATATAATATTATGTTAACATTGAGTACCAACGTATAATAGTTATCTTCGAATCAAGAAATATACGTACGTTATATAATATATGTGCAAAAGAAAATTTATGTCTGAAATAGCATCGCTCGTGGCGCGTCGTGGGCAGTTCAAAGGCCAGTTGACTCGGTTGTCTAATTTCATTAAAGATAACGTCACAAACATTGACGTCGACCAAATTATATTAAGAAAAGAAAAAGCGAAAAAAGTTTGGCAAGATTATGAGCAGGTTCAGTCGGAAATAGAAGAAAAAGGCCTTTCAGATGATACGGAGAAATATCGGGCAGATATGGAAAAACTGTATTATGAAACAGTGGCGGAGTGCGAAAGGATTTCACGCAAAGGAGTACCGGCGTTGAACGATTCCAATACTATCTTGTCAGACTTAGGATCCAATTCGCGGTCTAATCATTCAGTAACATCAATGGTAAGATTAGCGGCCATAGAAATTCCTAAGTTCTCGGGTACGTATTCCGAATGGAAGTTATTTTTTGACATGTTTACTGCTCTTGTCCATAACAATGATGCGTTAGGCGACGTACAGAAATTTTTTTTTCTACGTTCGGCACTCAGTGATGATGCAGAAAATAATTCGATTCGGTGTTTTCAAACAACTGCCGTAAATTATCATCTCGCGTGGAATGGTTTAATCGAGCGGTATAATAACAATATACTTTTAGTGCAAGCACACACTAAATCACTGTACGAGTTAGAACCGGTTCGGCAAGAATCGGCAACTCAACTGAGAAAATTGTACGATTCAGTATCCGGGAATATAAAGTCACTCGAGACTTTAGGACCAAGTCCAACCGCATGGGGATCATTATTAATACATCTCATAATTTCTAAATTTGATCGTGATACCGTACGTCAATGGGAAATCGATTCCCCGAGTTCCGAAGTAGCAACAATTAAAAGTTTACTCGATTTCCTACAAACTCGATTCAGAATGCTGGAAGCCATCGAGTCATCGAGTAGCTTAAGATATAATGATACTGATAAGTTTGGCGAAACTAAAAAGACAATTAGTATTAAAAAAGGGGTGATAAAGTCGACTTCGTTTGCAGCCTCGGTACAATTGCAATCCAGGTGAAAAATGTAAAGGTAGACGTTGTGCTAAATGCGGTCAATCCCATAATTCGTTATTGCATTTACGTCGGAGCGATACTTATAAAGAATTAGAATTATAAAAAATTAGCTCCGACGTAAATGCAATAACGAATTATGGGATTCACCGCATTTAGCACAACGTCTGACCTTACATTTTTCACCTGGATGCGTGTGAAGACAAAGTTTACAATGTTTTAATTCGGTTATGTATTTTATTCGCTCTATAACGGAAAGCTTTACGAATGCTTGACACTTATAAATGGTGTGGTTTTGCTTACAATAGTAGCATTGCGATTGTACTGAGGCTGCAAACGAAGTCGACTTTATTACCCCTTTTTTAATATTATTTGTATTATTAAATTAGTACAGTATAGTTGTTGGAGTGAAGAGTTTACTGCGTTAATGACCGCACGTCAAATAACTTCGAAAAGTAAGTTATTTCAACTTCAACAATTTTTAGACAAAAATAGATTAATCAGAGTAGGTGGTAGACTTAAAAACGCAGTTACGTTAGACGTTTTCAAAAAACATCCAGTTCCACTTCCAGCAAATAGTCCGTTCACAAAATTGGTATTTCTCTACGAACACGAGGAAACATTTCATGGTGGCCCGCAGATAATGCTTTCGAGAATTCGGGATAAATATTGGCCAATTAATGGACGTAATATCGCAAGAAAAATAGTTCAAGGGTGTGTCAAATGTTTTAAGTATAAACCAGTTGTTGTACAACCTATTATGGGAAATTTACCAGAAGCTCGAATTGAACCTGCAAAACCGTTCCAAAAATCTGGTGTCGATTTGGTAAAATCTTTTTTCCGACGGAATGCGCCATCTAATAAAGCGTATGCGTGTATATGGGTATGTTTTCTTACCAAGGCAGTTCACATAGAGTTAGTTGGAGATTTGACTACACAATCGTTTATTAACGCATTAAAAAGATTTTGTGATAGACGTGGTTTAGTGAGTGATATCTATTCAGATAACGCGACAAACTTTGTGGGAGCTAGTCGTCAACTTACAGAACTGAAGACACTATTCTGGTCACCCGAACACCAAGAAAAACTCCAAAATTTCACTGCGAATAATGGTATTCGGTGGCACTTCATTCCAGCACGTTCACCTCACTTTGGCGGGCTTTGGGAAGCTGCAATTAAATCTATGAAATCACATTTGGACACTTGGTAACGTATCTCTAACATTCGAAGAGTTATACAGTGTTCTAGTTCGAGTGGAAGCGATTTTAAATTCACGAACTATCAGTCTGTTATCAGAAGATCCGTCTGATTTATCAGCGTTGAGTCCAGGTCATTTTCTAACTGGTGACATTTTCAACGTTTTACCAAAAGTTGATGTGACAGCAACGCCCACTAATCGTCTAACCAGGTGGAGAAGAGTCTCGCAGTTGTACGAGTATATGTAAATTGGTTTAATCAAATTTATTTAATAAAAACCATTTATAATTTGTATATTTTTGAACACACATATATATTAATACATCCAAAAGATACGAATAATACCCTCGTCTTGAAAAAAATGTAAATTAATATATGTTCCCCAGTAATTATAATTGGATCGTTTTAAATCTTTATACAAGGGTTGTACAATCACTTTGACGATTTCTTAGACGCAATATGGTCTTTAAATTTCAATTAATTTTAGTATACTGGTACAGATTTATATATAGAAACATCTGTGAATGCTGTATCTGCCTGCAGTTCTTCTATAATGTATTAGTGAATAGTGAGCAACTAAAATTAATAAACACACATTTTCGAATAGATAAGTCCACAGTGAAATCGGTGGTTGCGTTTTAACAGAATTCCGAGTCTCATGATTCAAACGCATCAGCGGGAAACGTTGAAAACATATCGACATCTCATGTTGCATATTACAGGATGTGGGTAATATATTTATATATTTGAACCACTTTCATCGATCCCAGAAATGCAACTCGAGGCAGCTAATAATATGTGAATGGAAAAACTAAGTGTATATCTGTTTATAGAGTATTCTAAACCAATTGCCTACTGAAACGGAATTCTTAAAACTGTACTTTCTAGGTTTTCCGATAATGTAAGCTGTTACCCTTCTGTACACAGATGTAGGAGTCGTAAAAAAAAGTTGCAACAGCCGACAATAAAAACACTATTTCTGTAGAGCATTCGTTACCTCGTAAACTATACCTCGTGAAAAACTACTAGGAACAATAAAATTAATAACGAGGTCATATTCTGCCGACCAATTTGTCGTGAAAAAAAAATATGAAATGCGCGTCATTTAGTTTCGTACTTCAATTTATGGCTTTATTTAAAATTCAATGATGCAAATTTAGTAGAATAATGATAGCTTTGCGTCATTTAGATTAAAACGGAAAACTATGGATTTCAATAAAATAGTTTTTTTTCTTTATTACACTTTTTGAAATAGCTTCAAAAGTTTTATGTAACAAGTATATTCGATTGGAAATGTTATGTAGATTTTATTTTGAGAATAATTTAAAAAGTAAAAACCTATAAATACTTGAAATTTGTTAATAAACATTTAAGCCTTTATAATTTTCTCAAAATAATGGATAATTACAAAGAGTACCTACAACGATAGATGTTTTCAAAACAGAAGATTTTCGGTGTTGTAAATCACATGGCGATAAATTTAAATCTCGAGAGAATTTATTATTGGAAAACTTTATATGCTTAAACGTATCAATTTTTTTATCGGATGTTTGCTTATATGTACTTTTTTTCTATAAAACATAAAGTAGTGCACCGTTTACGATTTGATAAATCATTTTTGACTCAACAGGTTAACAATTTATTTCAATACCTATATATTCAACGCTTTATCATCAAATCATAACACATGGATAAGTACTAACTAAGACAAAGAACATTTTTGAAAAATGTATCTATTAAAATTAAATAGTATTTAAAAAATGCAATAAGAAACTATTTTTAAAAATAAATAATATTCAGTTGATAAAATAAATTCATGGTAAAAATATTTAAAAATATGTACTTTTTAGATTTAAATCCAAGGCATTATTTTCCGTAATACTTTTACGTTTTTAAAACCTTTATTTTTTAAAAAACGCATAATGCACTGCATTTATGTTAATATTGAGGAACTAAATTACATTCACGAGTAAACAAAACAAGACGGGTAGGTTGCCTAATACCAAAATAAAATTGATATACGAATATCTCTTAATTACCCATCAATCATTAAATGTGATTAAAACTCACCGCGTAAGACAATAGTATCAAGATATCGATATAAGTTTAAAAAAAAAACTATTTTTGAGTACAGTAGCTAATGAAGATAACGAATAATTTTCTTGTCGTAAATATTAACACTTTCACTGAACCAAATTGCCGTCGAAAGTTCGTAAAAATGATACCTTTACAGTACGGCCGGCATTAAATTTCCAAACGTTTGATAAGGTCATTACTGTGAAATCAGTGAATCGCTATGAGTCTGTGCTACACAGACATAATGTCAAGCAAAAGACAAAATCAACAACTGCTGAAATAGTTCTAAAATGCGTACAGAAATGCAGTATAACAAACAATATGATTCACATAAGCTGAATCACATTTTTTTTTTTAAATTTGTTCTTCGAGTTATTTAAAATCTGACTTTATTTAACGATATTAAAAGCGTTGAGCGTAAAACTTTTGGCACTGTTTGTATTTTTTTTTTCGCTAGGAAGTTTTATTTTGATAATTATTATCATAAAAGTTCCCGGAAAAATGTATTAAGAAAACTTATCCGGTTACCGCTATACATCCCGTTGCCGTTAAGATTTTTTTCCCCATTCAATACTTTCCGGACATCCGAGTAATTAAAATATTATAACACTGTGTTCACTTTAATTCCACTTGCGGGAAAAATACAATCCCATGTTTAACAATATAAATGTTACGTAGCATAAACAACGGCACTCGGTCACTGTACCAAAAAAGTTGTGCACACCTTTTGTTTAGGCAGATATACGTATATATAGGTACAATGGAAAATTACATTTTGTCATGCTCGTGACCGAGAATCGTGCTCACCAAAGTCTTTATGAAGCAACACTTTTTAAACTTCTCATTATTAATAAACCAATATTTATAAAACCTGCCATTGTTATAGTTTTTATATAAAACATATACTCATAAATTACACGGTTTTTCTTTTTAATTAAAACATATTACTATGTTAAATCGTTTCAAGATTTTTATTGTTGTCTGCAAACATTTGTTTTTTTATTCTTATACTGTATTTTACCCATGTAGTCTATATTGGGCTTATCCATAATTTATTACGTTAAAACTTATTAACATAATCACTGAAATGTCATTTTCATTGTACAGATAAAACATACTTCAATGGCTTACATTAAGTAATTTTCCTTCGACGTAAATCAACTTCCAAATAATGAATACTCGACACGTCATAGTTAACAGTAAACATTTCTTTAGTCGCAAATTTGGTTAGAAACGC
Source organism: Periphyllus acericola (assembly GCA_949715065.1). Lineage (NCBI taxonomy): Eukaryota > Metazoa > Arthropoda > Insecta > Hemiptera > Aphididae > Periphyllus > Periphyllus acericola. The sequence continues at coordinate 13,822,218 of OX454268.1, read as the reverse complement.
ATTATAATTGAACAGAAAATATGTAAATATTCAATAGCATTTATTAAATAAAATTAACAAAACCAATTTATATAATATAGTTTCAAGAATTTCGTAATTAACAATTAATGTCGGTAATAATTTCTATAAAATATTCATAAGACACGGTGAAATTTACTGTAAAGTTATATGCTTACACCAAACCTCCAAAATTTAAATAAATTATCAAACCTTATTACAAATTAAATTGATGTTTTTTTTAATAACGATTTCGGTTGATTACGCTTTACGACGACTATCCATTATGTGCCTCTCTACTACAACTTAAAGGATCGTTTTAATCTTGTGCTTGTATCAGTACTTATTAACAGAATAAGAAGTTCTGTACTTGTTTCTTACATATGATTTAATAATTATTTTAAGTGTTATGGACGCAATTCGTGTACCTGCTTATCGGATTTTTTATTTCGTGATGCAATTCGCGTGCAGCGTATTAATATAACATTCAATAGCGTAGGAAAAAAAACTGTTAAGATAGAAATATATCTTTTTAATTCAAATCTTCTTTAACAAATACGTGTGTTATGATAAGTTAATTGGTTGAAAGTCTTAGTATACAAAAATACAAAATTATAGTGCACTAATTCAATAATTATATTCAACATTAAGGAAGAAAAAATAAATTTAAAACTAAATTTACAATTTATAATCTATAAACAATTATTTATATTTTTAATTGTTATTATATAAACATATGCTAAAAAATGATTAACTAATCAATTTATACTACTCTAAGTACAAAATCTTAAAGAATAATATTTTGACTTTTTTTATTCCAAAATTACAAAATTGAATATCAGTATCAAGAGGACGCTACATTATGTACCGAGAGTATGATCTATAATGATTTTTTTCTCGATGTTACCCTTTGAGTATGATGTATGAGTAGACAAAACGCACTTTCCATGTAAAATATAGCTCAAAATTGTTTGGGAAAAAGTTAACGTATGGAGTACATTTTTATTTTGCATACAAGTGAATTTACTTTTAATTTATTTTTTATCAACTCGTAGTGTTATTTTTATATACTTCAATATTGTATTTAAAACTTAATTTGAATATTTTAACGGAATTATCAATTTCAAATGCGTGATATGTTGAAAACATTGAATGAAATAACGATAAATTCCTGTTTAATATTATTACAAATGTACCTTTATATTTTACTATTTCCTTGGCTCTCTACAAAAGCTCTTAAATATCACGAAGTTGTCAACATTAATACCTTAACCCTTATTCAACTTAATAAATAAACAATCGTAATCACGTTGGACGGATGATATTTTATTGATTTTCAAATAATTAACTATGCAAAAAAAGTTCTGTTGGAAAACAAATATAAATGAACTTAATGTAGTATTTCGAAATTATTCATGCGTGTCATATAAGCTCATATTCATAGACTATAATCGACTGATTCGAAGTATCATTAAATAATAAATGATACACCTGTATACCATGTTTACCTAAGTAAATATAGTATATACACACAAGTTTTTAAGTTATATTATACTGAAAAAAATTTACTGGTTTAAAACCTCATTCACGAACAATAAATTATAGTGTAAAACTTAACATATTATTAATTCTACTATTTTACAGCCGCGAAAAGAATAATCGTGAATAACTAAACTACGCCATCGACCATTGAAAATGTCGAAATCTAAATCAGTGTATGTTTTGTTAAATAATTACAAAAAATATACATATAAATTATAAGAATTGGTAGTTTATTTGTCAATGACTTTTATCTACATTTAAATTCTTTATTGTTTATAAATATTTAAAATGATATCGAATTAATATCTCACGTCTATATATGTGAGAGCAATGTAAGCAGCTACTCCCGAAGAAAAAACACCTCTGCACTATATATAATATATATGTAACTTGTTATATTTTGCAACAGAATGAAAAATGTAAACACTAAATTAATCTTAAAAGAAGATAAAATAATTTATAAATACATATTAAAACGTAATAAAAACTCAAAAAAGGCAGTGATGATAATAATTAAATAATTAAAATACAATTAAAATACAAGTGAACGCAGTTATAAAAATATCCTCTACTGGTCTCGGTTTTATGTTGGTAATATATTTTTTTCAAATTGCAAGTGCTTGTAAAAATCATCACAAATACGTCATTTATTAATTTGTAATTAAAATTCATATTTAAAATGTAACCATACAAGTACTTTTTCAACTACTTACTTATTTTTAGCGTTAACAATGTTGCATTTAAAAAAAAAAAATATGTTTTACACAACAAACATAAAATTTAAAGGTCAAAAAGTATTGGAACAGATGAAAACTAATTAAAATTTAAAACAAAACGTTCAGAACAAAATTCTTCCTCGAAACTAAACACCAGCTTAGAACCGACTGCAGTAATCGTTTAATGTTTACCAATTATCCAAAGATGCGGAAACGTGGAAAAATGTGTTTTTATCTTTTTGCCATCACAAAATAATGTTGGCACAGAGACACATTTAAGCAATCCGTTTAAAACAACTTTGATCGCCAATATTCTTTACCTGTTATTCCGGTTTTCAATGTTTAAGAACACTTCAAAAAATAATCACATTCTTAAGAATACAATATATTGTGTCTGAATTAAGTCTTAATGCACCTACGTACAGTTACATGATAAAGTACTAGGCGTTGCCAATACTATTATTATGATAAAATAAAATGAAAAGTGTTTGTAGTGTTATTATGATAAAAGCTCATAAACTTATAAATCAATAGAAACGGTTCGTTGAAGATATTAAAAAATGGCTGCGTACGAATTGATTCCCGGGTACCTGTTTACCTGCACCGACACCGTTGAGTTGATTCCCGGGTCATTAGAGGGTACGTACGAGTTGAATCCCTATTGTTGTATATCAATTATCAATAGATTGCACGAGTAAAAATTTTACGACCGTAAAGAGTTCGACCGTCACACACAACTTGCTCTTATGTCCACCGAGACCACGCGCGAGTTTACAAAAAAAAAACGTATATTAAATGCAGTAGTAATGGAACTAAGAAATCTAAAAAACAACAAGAATTTTACACATTTTTACCAAATTACTAAATTTTTTTATATTTTTTTACCTAGTTACTACTAAATGTTTTTAATAATAATTTTTTACCTAATTACTACTAAATGTTTTTAATAATAATTTTTTACCTTATTACTACTAAATGTTTTTAATAATAATAAATATAATATAATTCAATAAATAATTCATAAATAAAAATTGAATGATTTTCAAAATATGAAAAAACTAAAAAAACAACATTTTTGAGAAACTTGTCAGCCAACTTCCTCGTGGTGTTATATTATTATAGGCTGTATATTTTACTAAATATTGAATAAAATATCTAATGACCTGGGAATCAACTCGTACGTACCTCTGAATGACCCGGGAATCAACTCGTACGTACCTCTTAATGACCCGGGAATCAACTAATACATGATAAAGGTCTCGGGAATCAACTCACCTATTGCGTAAAAAATAATGTACTTGCCATACCTATTTGAGTAAGACACATTATTGATATCGTACGGTAAACATCACGGGACCACGGTCTAAGATAAAATCGATTAAGAAAGATAATTTAAGTTTCAATTTTTTTAAAAATATTGTTTTCGATAGCAAAGTAACTTGATTAAACATTAACAACTATTAATTGCTATACGGCAGGTCAAATACGGAATGCAGTTAGATTCTATTATACGCATTATTATATTGTACAGAAACGAATAATTTTACCGATACGCCGCCAGCGTTTGTTGATTCTTAACGTATTTTGTTCTAGTGACGCCAAAGTATTTATTTATCAACTAGTTCAGTTGGTATAAAAAATCAGCATACGCATGATTATACTACTATAGTATATAATAAATAGTTTGAAAACTCCACATCAGCTTACCACCCACCATAGGTGTGTCCAGACCTCCATGGCCGGAGAGGCCATTTATATAATTTCAATTTTTTACTTATTTACAAATTTGGTACATAAATATCATTATCATTGCACGTTTGAACAGTTCTTTTTTTAAAAATATCTTGGAATTCTTTTTCATTGTTCCTTAATGATATTAAAGATTGTTTCGGTGATGTAACAAGTTCAACAGTAGTTAATAAATGTATGTCTGAAGATAGCAGATACACACTTACTTTTAAAACTAAGGATAGAATAGGATTTAGCATAAGCATTGCAAATATAAATTCATAAGTTAAATAAAACAGCTTACGTAATATGTATAGACTGTGGATAAATGACCGATTGTTTTATGACATAATTTTATATTATTTTAAAGTATTCAATAAAAACTTACCAGAATTTTGTTTTGATCTTTTCGGCATGAAAAAGTCATGGGAACTTTTCAATATTTTACATTTGGATTTGTTAGTAGTCATACTGATTATTGGTATTTATATTTTTATATTTATAATTTGTGTAAATACCACACAGCCGCCATGAGGCATGAACAACACAAGTTCGGTATGATCAAATTCGTGGCTCATACATAGATCACAGTGTAATACTAAATGCACAAAATATTTGATATCAAAACACTATTTTATTTTATTTCGATATATTTCTACATCGTATTAAACTTGTACGGATTCCGATATCAATTAAAAATAACGTTTCGTCGCCGATATCAATAATTTGGAACATGTAACAGGCTGCTGCAGCTTATTAACAAAACAAACCGGCGTTCTTCACAAAAACTTCGGTCCACGCTTGTTAAAGTTATCTACGTGTTACAATCGTGGTCGTGACGAAAACTCATTGACATTAATCTAATTTCTTATCGATCACCTACTATGGTGCGTACACATACATTTACACATACAATGGTATGTTAAAAGCCAATCGGAAAATATAATCACAGATTTTATATTATCTGTGGTATAATGTTTAATATATCGATAATGAATATTTTAAAATATGTATTAGACAAACTGATAGCTGTTTAAAATTTATAGTTTTAACCACGGTAGATTTTTAGCCAAGAGGCCATGAGTTAAGTCATTGGCGAGGCCGGTGCTCATCCGTACGACTATACATATAAATGTGTGAGTATTTCCAGTTCAATTGAACCGGCTGGACAATGCATTTCCACTATAGATAACAATAAAATGTTTTTTTAACGTGAACTGAAATAATGCAAATTTGCTCTCATTTTGTCGTTTATCGAAAAAAAAATAATATTAACATTTTGCAAAGATAAATATGTGTATATTATAAAGTATAGATAGAATATATACTTGCATATATATATTTAATCAATACGTGAACATTTCACTACATTAATTTATATAAAAAATAAACGGAGATGTGAATTTTCAACAAAAGCTTAACGTCAAATAAATAATTAACTATTGTATGAAATTATTTATCTAAAATGTGTAGCATAATAATTCTGTAGAAACTGTTTATAATGACATTCAAGGGACCAGTGAAAATTGGCTATAACAACAGATAGTCGTTATAACAAAATTGTTAAAAAAAAATTTGAAGCGACCATACATATATTTATGTAAACATTATTTGTTGTACGTAGTATGTACGAGTATGTATATCATGTATAAAATTCATAAAAAGTATTCATAATGCATAAATGAGTTTTAAAATTAAATTTACATTGTATATATTAAAAAAAAATCCGTGATTTTTCGTTATGTTACCTTCGATAAATGTGATAAATGTAATTCAGTCAATGTAGATAAAACGTTTTTTTAAAATAACCAAAAATAAACCGTCATAGCGTCCGTATTGTCATGATATAGACATCTTTTTTTTTTTATTGAGATTTTTACTTAAAATTATTATATCTCGACAATTATGTGCATTAGTCTAATATATGTTGGTAAAGATCACACTTTCAAATTCGGAGGCCTGACTGCAGGATATAAAGTTTAATGTATGCTTGATTATATTAACATTATCAGTTGAAAGAGCGTCAATAAGGGAAAAATTAATACCATGAATGGAAAAGAGAATCTTCAGCTGAGATCTTTGGATAGAGAGAGATGGACAATTTATGAGTAGGTGTTGGAAGTCACAGTATTCTCCACCGCAGTTGTATAGGGGACAATAAGTACTACCGTTGAGTCCCAATTTAAACGAGTGGTGAGGTAGTAGGCTGTAACCCGTACGTAATCTGGTGAATTTATTTATGGCAGCGCGGCTCATCTTTAGGGATTGAAACCATGGTTGAATAGGGATGTTTTTAAAAAAATGACCTATAACCGAAAGCATAGAACTCTGGTAGGGCATCATATTCCAACTTCCATAGCTCCTGTATGGATGTGCGATGTAAAGCGACTAAATCTGTATAGGGACACCACTGTGGGCCCTAGTAAGACTATATACATCATAATAGTCGATATTAGTTCATACAATATAGGAGTTTTGCCGATATCTCAAATTTAAGGTCATTACAACCAGTTTGTCACTATAACCGGTGTCATTATAAAAGATTTCTTCTGTACGTATATTATAATAATGTTATATTCATGACTATTGGCTCGTAAAGTAATAACTAATAACTAAAATTAAACTAATAAGTATAGGTATGACGAATAGAAATATATTCATTTTTTAAATTTAAAATTCAAACAAATTAACTATACTGTTATAAAAGTACTTAAAATTAATAAAAACACCAGTCAAAATTGAAAGATGGCCAACTAGTCAAAACTGACAGCAATTTTAACACGCCATCGAGTGCAGTAAATAATAATAATTCACGGGTGTACAAGAATTCTTGTGTATTATTACACAGTAGTAACTACCTAAGTTATACTAATATTAATGCTCACATAATGTAGAATTAATTTCGTGCATAATAGTCAGACGGTTAATTATTAATTAAACTATTTTTGTTATTGTTTTAAAAAATCCTGCTCTTAAATTAAGCTAATATGTTCGCACACGTGATGTTGTCACATTGATCCGAATTCGTTATAAATAATTAATTGAAGAAAAAGTGTACTATCAATAGTGTTGTCAATGAGTGCTTACAAATTATTTACGATTACGATGTGATAATTTTAGAACCATACTTTCAGTAAATATATAATATCGAAATTTATACTAAATTAATTAAGGTTTTTTCAACGTTTTCGGACTACTAAAATGCATGAGATACGAGTACCTAACATTATATTTACGTAGCTTTAACTGTTCAGTACTATAATATAGTATACGCTGATGAAAAATACAAGTCTTATTTCTTATTGCACATGAAACATATATTTTTTTAAAATTACAAGTCTTTTAAAATATTGTTGAACACTTCACCTTCAATACTGTCGAAAAAGAACTGTGTATCCTTAAATTACGAAAATAGTTTTGATGGAAAATTGCGATATATGCCTCCGAACCTTTCAAACATGGGAACAAGGGTGATCAGAGAATAAACCTGATGGCGCGGCGTTTGGAAGGGACGACAGATACTAAATGTGTTTTAAAAATTAAACATATTAAAATGTATTAAATGCGACAAGTAATGTACTACGATGTGATTTAATGTCACTAAACGATTTAACTAATCTTATAACATTACGATACATCACACAAGTTCATAATCACACCCCACGCACCTTTAGTCGAAAACCATAAATATATTTGGTCAAAATTATTTTGGCAACTGCCGAATTGTAGAATCAAAGTATTTTTCGTTCAAAGCATAATTTCCAACTAAAATAAAAATCGAAATCTTTACGTTTGTGAAAATAGAAATTTAGACCGCACCACATGTAAATGGCGAATGAAAATCTACAATGTTAAGTGTTTGTGACGGATGGTTTTAATATAAAACTTGGACAGAATTTTCGAATTATATATTTGAAAGTTTTGCATTAAGTTAACTAAAGTAAGACATCTACAGATATTACAGGATCTAAAAGAGAAAACAAATATTAAACTGTTCATTTCCACACAACACATTTCACTATAATTCATTAATTATGGTAAACATACGTAATGGTAAGCGTTAACGCGCGGGTATAATGTAGTTATAGAAGTTATATTATACGTTATAAATTTTACTTTACATGTTATATTCTTGGTGAACCATTTTTTTTTCTCAACTTCACCACTCGTATTATTCGATTATTAAAATCACAGGCAGTTCGCTGGAATTTTTCTTTTGTACTAAATATTTATTTATATCTATAAATTCTTCTTGAATACAATTGGGCTACAATTGAATATCAAAATCGATTTGTAAAACTCAATTAAAGTTTGACATGCTATCCTATTTGTGCTGTGTAAAATGAATTGATTATGAAGTCATATTTGAGTAAAATTAACATTACTGTAAAGTAAATCAATAATCTATAACATAAAGGACTACGTTTCGATTCACTAATGAACGAACAATGTTGATCGCGATTTACAGCATCTGGGATTTCAAAAATTGAAAATAACACTCAGACAATATATAGCCTAATTGACGTATAGTCGAAAATCAAATCACAATCAAAACAATCATTGCAACAAGTTAGTATTGACATGATTCAATATTAATTTATCGAGTTTAGTCATAAAATGAGTGGAAGCGATTAGTTGACGTCAAAAATGCATTTGAATTTTAGCGTTCCGTTAAAATAATATTTCGACATAATGAATAGCGATAAATACCATTTATTACAGTGGTTAAAAAATATCCTCCTTTATGTTTTGTCAGTCAATAAAAACGTATTCAACTCTTAGTTTAGTCTTTGTTAAATACAATATTAGACACAACAAACAATAAATAATATAAATAAAAATGAAAGAAATAAATGAATAGACAATATTATAGAGTAATTAATAACATAATAACAATTACATAGTCTATTGTGCTGTATCTCTTCTCTTTGATTTCGCCAACAAATTTCAGCAGTGGCTCTGCGTGACAGATTGTTTCGCCCGGTCTGCCGGCCTAGTCCTTCACTTTTCTCTTAGTCCACTAGTCCAGATTTCTCAATATTTTACTTCTTCTATTCGTAGTCTGTTTTATTTCTAAATAATGTCCAATCAACTCTTATTTTTCATTAGATTATTTATCTCAGACATTTATAAAAAATTTACCAACAGAACAATCTTGCAATTATTTACTCTGGATTTATAATATTCACACTTTCAGTTAATTTTAATAATTATTGAAACATTTTATTTCTTTAAAACTCAATTTCAAATATTAGTATTTTGATAATCACAAAAAAAGGATTAATATAATTTCTTTAATAATATTTTTTTTTATTTTATTTAAAATATGTACAAAGAAATATTTTAAATATTAATCGTATCAAGCATACTTACACCTCACTTAGGATTATCAAAACTAAAATAATATAATATATTCATTAATTTCACTTGTTTCTTAATGTCATTAATTTTTAAAAATTAAAATATTGTTTTAGTGTAATGTGTAGACTTCTTTATCATGTTATAACATATTTTGTTGACTCACTATAACATAATAATTTCAAAATTACGTTTCATATTACATTAATCTTTAAATCATAAAACATCCCTTCCAATAAAAGTAAAAATATTATAAACACAGAAATAGTGTCGAATGAAAACTTTAAAACACTATTAATAAAACCAATCAAACAACAATATGAATCATGCTCGGTTAGCAAGAGTCGATTTCAGACCTCAAAACTTGTGTTTCGCTTTTCGGCAAAATGAAAGGGGTGATGGCAGCGACAGATGTTCCCCTATGTGTGATTCGTAACGCGTGAAATTATTATTATTACTTTTCTTTTTTTTGCGGGACACCGTGCAATATTTTACAATGACAATTTTTTTTCAAACGAGTGTCACATAATATATCGTAAATCTGAGTCCAGGAGTTCAGATTTAAAATAATAGTACACCGGGAAATGAGCGCAGTGCAAAGAGAGTAGCAAGGCCATGATTTATTATGTATTTTTCAAAATCGTAAACTCCGTCTCTAATTTGGGTTAGCTTTGTTGTCACAACATAGCCATTAAGATAAGACTTAAAGCACTTTATATCATATTATTACAAAAAAACTACAACAATATTATGCGAGTAACAAAAAAAAATCGTATTTAGCTAATAAGTCAATTTAGAACATATATTTAAAAGTGTATTTGTAACATAAAGTTACACTAAGAATAAATAGAAGAGTATCACTGCTTAATGTTAAAGGTATAAAAATAATCTTAATTTTTATGCTTACTCGTATATGAAACAGCAGTTTTGACTTATTCTTAAATTTATCACAATAATAAACAAACATTACAATTCGCTATCCGTCATAATGTGTTTAAACGCTGCTTTTTGATGTTTGCAAATGAATATAAACACTACTCCAATATAACTTACTTCAAAATAAAAAGGAATAATAAGCTGTAATTCATATACCAATAAGGAAAAATGAAACCTATCGGAAAAGTTTTAAAGTCTTAAATTAAAAGTAATGACTGTAGCGTAATATAGGGTTCACCAAGGCGGATGTTAATGTATTTTTTACCTCAAACTACTTACACAACTAAGTAATACTTTTGTTGTAGGCAATATATCAAAATTTTCAAACATTCATTTTAATATTATATACCCAAAATCAATTATACAAACTTTATTTACCTAATGAAAATAAATTTGTTAAAAAAAGTATTATGAAAACACTATTAGAACTTTTCTATTGTATTTAAAGTTAGCATACATTTAAATAAGTATATTTATCAAAAAAAAATTTAGAATGTGATAGTTATTTTTAGTGATGTAAATCATTTACACTTCACTAAATAAGTAAAGACTGACTTTCAGATCATTTAAATAAATATATTATACAGTTTGTATTTAACAGTGAAAGATGTTTAGAAATCAATATTCCGCTAAATGTTATGGAAGTACCTATATCATGTAAAATAAATTTAATTTCCGTAAGAATTGCAAAAAACATATTTAATGTATTATTTTATATTCTAAAATTATAGCGACTTTAATTTATTAACACATCATATGTTTACAACATATATACATCAAATATATTATAACAAAATATATTTTTGCATTGTAAAAATATGTTTTTTACTTATACCTAATAACTACCTATTATCAATTATTAATTAAAGAACATCGATACAAAAAAGAAACTGAGGAATTACTGAATCATATTTATATTTCAATATTGATTAGAAATAAAAAAATAAAAATATTAATTTATTATATACCATTTTTAAAAAATATATTTATAAAACCAAACGAAGGAGTGTTAAGATAATATTATAGCCTATAAGCTCTCGGGCAATATGGATTAAAATTAAATGTAGGTAATGTTACAATAATTCTACATTATTTGTAACCTTGTTTTTATGTTAATATACTTGATTTTTGTCCAACCATAAAGATATTTAAACAGAACTTTTATCAGGGGACATGATAAATTACTCAATATTCTATAAAATTAATTACTTTAGACAGAAATGTATATAATGTTGACTAAACTGTAGGTTACTAACTTTTGTCTGACGTAAAATGGTTAACTGCTTTACCACCTGTTGAGGACTATTTTTTTAAACCACAAAACGATAACGTTCTAAAAAGTCCATTGAAACATAAACATTTTACATTGATAATAATTGTACTTAAACATTCTTCGTAACCTTTTTACCTTACTTATAACGTATGTTTGATACAACCAATACATTTTTTTTAAAGAAAATCAAAATATATTTTAACGCCACAACTCACGATTGCCATTACGTCAGATTTTATTTTTTGTTCTTATAATATTTGAAATAACCGAGGTAGTATAAGTTTTCTATCGATACGTTATAACTTGAGCATAAATGGTTTTGTTTATTTTCTTATTACACGTTGCACGCCGATGGTAATACCGGGTGGAAACTCTACAGAATATATTTTAGTGAATTGACCTTTTGGTAATTGGTAAATTTCAATTTTTTCATGTTTATAAGCTTAAATATAAGTCGTGCGGTCTGTTCCCACCTCCCGGTGTAGATCGTTAATCCGGCTTGCAACATAGAAACGTTTCGAATGCTATCCCACTACAGCGGTTTTCAGTGTCGTTGCCCAGGTAATTTAGCCATATTTATTTTTACTTAATTTCAAGTGAACTTAAGTAGACATTTTTCTGATTCGAATACGATTTTTGCCGACCCAATATTATTTTATATTCACATCGGAAAACCGATGGTTATGAATACATGAGTATATTGCATAGACAGTAGGCGCCTCCCGTATAGTTGAATTGTAGAATTTATAAGTACACACGCACTCACACACAATATGGTCGGATTAAAAACAGACTGAAAATAAAAGGGCCATAACAACCTTAGAAAACCAAAACCAACCATCGTTATTGTTCGTTAATCCTCTTAACGAAACACTCATTGTTGTCGCGTATAATATAAAAATATCAGACCATTTTTCCGTATTAAAAGACCTTTAATGTTATTCCTCGTTTTGTAACGAAATTTTTTTTTTTCCACAGCGATATAATAGAATGTATAAGACTTAAATTTATGCATTCAAAATCAACGATTGTATTTTTTCCCTAGTTTTCAAACGATAGACGGTGACCGGTGTTATACTGTGGTTAATGTACCGTTAATAAGGGACACATGCACGACACTTTCACGTATTTTAATGGCCCATGAACCCCAGCTGACTAACGGGGTCAAACATTTTTGCAATTTGTCTCTCTGCAACTAGACGCTTGCCATGAATTGTTGCTTATTACGCAGTGTGTATATACATATATATAGTCCATCAGCTGTTTGGAGATATCCACCCCATTTCCCGATCGGCCGGGCATCCCCATTGTTACGATAACAAACTGTATCAAATATAACTTTTTTTAATAATAAAAACATTTATTATACTGTCCGATTTATACTGTAAGGACTTTGTTTTTATAAAACGATTTCGTCAATATTTCGAAAATATGTTTTATTTCTTTTGAGCAAATATGAAAACACTTTTATAGACTGCAGTGAATGAAAAATACCATCACCAGCAAGCCATAACATAGTTAATAATAATTCTCTCAAACAATATTTTAATAAAACGATGAATAATAATGATTATAATGCAACAACTATACTCTACATACTATAACCTAACTGTGCTCTACAAAGGCGGCCCAATAGAGTGTTTCGTTAGTTTTATCTTGATCGATTATATAAAGAATTTATGAACATTCTTTTAAAATGGCTTTAGAAGTGTATTATTATTAAATTATATATTAAAATGATACAATGAAATTCGTAAAATGCTCCTTAATAGTACATACTTGGAATGTATTTTTATTGGTCCAATCTCCAGTAGAAAACAAATTATAGGATAATTGAATAAAATAAATAGGGAATAATAATTCTACCGAATTTACTCATCAAAATAATGATAAATTAAATTTATCCGGGTAACTGATAAAAATTAATCGGTTGTACCAAATAGTCGCTTCCGTCCATCCCTAGTCATGATAAAAAAAAAAATAATAATAAAAAGTATGAGACAGTTGGCATGATTGAAGGAGCTAACCATTGTTGGGACTTAAGGAATTATAACTTATTGCAGTAAAATCTGCTTATTAGTAGACAAAAAATAAAACAATATTGTTTTTATTCGGAATAGAACTACCTCTAATAGTAAGTTGTGGTGTTTAATGTATCAATAAGCTTCTATTGTTTACATAACAAATTATACTTTTTAAACACAAGTTTTATACAAAGACGTTCTATACTATTTCTACCAATTATTTTACACAATTGTACTTGTGTTTAAATAAATAATATTTTTAATGAATTAATTAGTGTATAGTGTATCCTCTGTTACAATATCCATCTATAAGTTTTGTTTTTATTAAAGATTAAAGACGACCTCTTTAAGTTCAGAGTTAAAAGTTTTTATTTTTTCATATCAAATTGAGCAATTTATACATTTTTTCTTTTACCAAATGATTAAAAAATAATAATCCTGCTTACATCGTCTGAAAAATAACTGATAATTAGCTACATTTTAAGATATGCAGGGTGATTTTTTTTAACCATGCTCACTTCTATTTTTGATTACATTTTGATGTTTCTTTTTTAATATTCAAGTTACCATAAAAGCTACATTTTAACTTTTATATATATAACTATACATTTTATTTTTCATGCCACCTTAAAGGTTCTTTGGCATTACAAACTTTTTTTTTCACTGTGTTGTATGAAATGTGGTCATTTTTTTGTAAAATTTCAAAAAATTCGAACAAGTAGTTTTGAATTATTCTAATTTAAGGTGGTATTTAGGAAATATAGAATTATAATATCTAATATTATGATATGATTTGTAATAACATGTATTCGCTAATTGTTATCGATTCAAGATAATGTGCATGTCACACTTTGCATCCACAATTTTAAATTTGATTAATTCTAAAATTATTAGTCTGAATTTAGACTATGTTACATTAACAACTCTGGAGTTATTTAATAATTGTATATTGCATATAATTATATTTTCCCATTTGAAAAAACAAAGTTTGCATCTACATACATTAACAAGGTTACCCTTAATTTGATATGAAAAAAAAATCCCAATGTAAGCTTTTTTCCTGCCTAAAAGGCGGTGAGCATGGATAAAAAAACCACCATGATAATAATCATTTTTGTATTAACTGGCAACGCTGTAATTTACTAAATTCTTGATGTGAAATAAATTTTTGAAAATACAGTTGATAACTAATTATTTCACATAAAATAAAGATTCGATAAAGAACATTTTTTTGCTATGAAAACATAAACAACAATTCATCCCTGTCCATACAGAGTATGTTTACTCAAATCGTTATACAACACAGAATTCTTATTTTTTTATATTAATTAATTATAAGTATTCAGTTGACATTATACTCGTATTTAACAGAATATACTCCTAATACAACATGTTTGCTATTCTACAACTATATTAAGATACAACCATTACGGTGTTACAGTTTTTTTACGCAGTCTAAATATATATCATAATATTTACCCCACTAAATCAAAAAAAAATCTAACGTGTTTATATATAGCTGTAAAGAACTGTCCTTATCAAAATTATAATGAAAAAAAAATTGATTACTTATGTTATAATAAATAACTTGCGTCTAGTAAGCATACAATTGAAGAACAGGAATCTATGTTTTTCTTATTTACAATATAAAATATGTAAGCGTGGTTATGCGTGATGAAATATATTTTTCGAATAGTTTTGAGGAAATAACTTTTAAACATTTTTGAAGCGTTATGAAAATTGTATTGTACAAACCAAAACTTAACGTCTTAGCGTTTTACTGTACACCGGGAAGAATAAATTTAAATGTCTTCATTAAATTCATTGTCTTCAGGTTTTTATACGTAAGTATAACTTTTCAGTTACATATTTGTTTATCGTGTTGTACATAGTGATATACTGTGACTACTTAATGAACCTTACTCGTACAGTTTCTGATGAATCAAAATACTAGTATAATATAAAAATAATTAATGAGAAATAAAAAATATTATAAGTTTAACGTTATAATACTATCTATGTATATGTGTATCGGACATATAAATAACGGATTTGACTCATTTGTCAGTTAATGTACACGTTATTCGTAAAATTAGTGATACATTATGATAATTGCGTCCTGAAACAGTAAAATAACTTAGTTAATGTAGGGTTTAAGAAATCACGTCACGTTGTATTAAATGATGTATTAATCTTATGTAGGTAAATGTATAACACTGAAGACGGAAGGATGAGATGTGTCTATTATAAAATGTTTAATTAACTTGGAAACATCGTAGTCGAAACCATAAAGCCTTGAGAGCTTATTGTCGGAAAGTATAGAGAAAAAGAAACGGGTACAAGGGAAAAAACACTTTAGGGCCGGTAATCAAAGTTTTACTAGTATTTTGCGGCGTTATTGTGTAGATATACTGGAGACGTCGAGGGCGAATTAATGGAAGAACCATTGCCGTGTGTTTTTCCCAGTGGATATTCACTAGGGCTGGAAAAGAATTAGGGAAGGGTAAAAGAAAAGGGGGATGTGTATATATATATATTATATATATATTATACGTACTCTCTAGAGAAATAAAAATTCTGATCAAATATAAGCCGACGGGGTGGGCGTTCCTACTGCTGTATGTGAACTAAGACCCCAATATGAAATGAGCATTAGGAGCCCTCCCGATAAATTGATACTTTCCAAATTGACGGGAAATTAGATCCACCCGATAGTTCATGCCAAAGGGCAGTTATATCATGTCAATTTGTTAATAGTGTTTAGATAATATTTTCAGGCTTTGAACTTTGTAAAACCTAATGATTTTGTATTTTTGTAATAATAACGCTGAAACAGGGAAAAAAATGTTTAGGAACAACTTAAAATCTTTTTCAATGTATTTCAAAACGATTTTTCGTTCACCGTAAAATGCACATACGATTAGGTTTTATTTATTTATACACATTGTTAAAAATATTAATTTAGATATTACACATTATAAAATTTAGTTAACTTAAGATTAGATATATAAGGAAGTATGTAAGTAAGTCATACCGTTTCAAACGATATAAATTATACCCATAAGACCGTTTTTGTGTTCATTTTCTAAACAACATATTTATTAGTTTTAAAGATAGTCATTTAATTTTTATCTTTAAAATAATTTCCGAAAATAAGTTAAAAACTTCATTAATAATAAAAATAAGCCAAATTAATATTTTAATGTTTTCACATTTTTTATAATCAGTCAACAGTTTCTATAGTAACGGATTACATAAATATAGATTAACTTTGAAAAAAAATAAAAATTCTAAATACTTATGATTAATTCAACAAAAAGTGGTATCTAGTGATTAACGAAAATATTATTATTTGATGCGGACAAGTAGATAAAATGATTTATTTTTTAAAACATCAACAGAAAAAAAAATGGTTTGTTTTGCTACATGACTGAGGAACAATAACGAATTTAGTGAACACTAACCTACAAGTTTTAGAAAATCAAAAGTTACTACAACGTACTTGCCAATCCCTGCGGTCATGCCAAACGAAGTCTCCGTAGAGAGTAATTGTTATCACTGAAAACAGATTTTGAAGTTTTCATCGAAAAACCGCTTTTAAATTCCTCTAGAGAATATCTGAAAAGTTTTGAATAACGCTTCTTGGACCGGTAATATTAGGAAATAAAATGAAAATATGAAAATTTTATATTATACTTAAGTGTAGGCTAACATACGAATAACAATTGCATTTTATAATTTGAACGTTTGAACAAATTCTAATTGCATATTTAATAATAAAGTACTATAGTCTAATATATTTTAAGACCCATATTAATACTTGATAAACTTTACAGTAGACGCTAAGACACAACATTATTAATTACTTATAATAATTCAACTGCTGAATAAATTATAACTATTAATAAGTTATAATATAATAATTTTAGGTTAATGAACAAGTAGAAATTCGATACCAAATACATCAAATTGATGTTTAAATGTTTTTGAGTATAAAAAAATAATAATAATAATATTAATGAAAAATAATAATAAAACAGAACACTATGTGCGGACGATGTCAGTTTAGTGATAATCTTTAAGATACATACAAAACAAAATAGAGTGATTCGATGGACCTGAAGCGATCTCAAATTTATTTACTCTATTCAACTTAAATGTTATCGTTTTGACCGTTTATTGTGAAATATTAAACCTAGAAAATCAGTATAGTAATTCACGTAAACCATTGGATTATTGTTTTATGTTTTTACCGTTATTCTCCGTCCCTTGAAACGTTATAGATTCGACATTTTTAACAATATTTATTTTTCCCGTAACGCATCAAATCGTAGAAGTTATAAACGACGTGTATTGTGTATTTATTATCCAAAAAGTAAACTAAAACAAAGAGAATTATCCGTATGCCCATTGGCTATACTGAGTAAACTACATTTTCCTGAAAAATTACAATTCATTTGTACGGTAGGTATCGCATTATTTTATTTGCAAAACCACACCTTAAATCATATCGGAATTACTTGAACGACAACGATACTCAAATTCTTGTCGTTGACTATTACAAAATGACCGAAAACGGACTGTATTTTGTAATGATTAATATGTATAGCCCTAATCCGAAAACCGAATATAGATGGTTTTCCTTTCACGTAGTTTTCCGAGGGCGCATAGTAATATTTTTCCAAACTAGAAAATTATTATTATTCGATCACCTACAACTCATTTGAGTTTTAACCGTTTAGCTTGAATGCTAGGGTTTTTTTTTATATCACGATTAAATAAAATCGATAACTACCATACCTTTGCGTTTATTTGAACCGTATGTGATGTCCAAAAACGTGACCGAAGGGATTTTTAATTGTTTCTATCACATAATCATCTGTTCCTCAGAATAATATTCTTTTATAAAAAAAAAAAAATTAATATAAACTTATGATTCTTCCGGCCCGTAATATGCTACTTTCACATCAAAGGTCAAATAATACGTTTATTGTGTAGTCATGATGAAAACAATTTTCCCCTCACCAAAAATTTAATCCAAGTTACGCCACTGCATAATAGTACCTTTTTGTTGTTGTAGAGAGGTAGATAGTTTTTAACTTTTGAATCAATGAATGGGTTAGTATCTACTATCTACCATTAGATATTCACCTTTTGTCATAAATATCACTGAGGAAATATACTCCAATATATACTGTAGACGTATATAGTAATATAAAATGAGAAACTAAATTTTAAAATAATTATGATTAACTGTATAGCCAAAGTGAAGTATGACTAATAAAACGCATTATCTATTCGTGCGTCAGAACAAATATGAATTTTTTTTTATAAACTTTGCTTTTTACATGTTTTTTAAACTACTCGCATGACTATTCGGTCCAATAAATTCATGTCACTAAGAATGCATTTTAAAAACCTCATCTTAAACTTTTTGCATTTTCTATAAATCAAAGTTAGTAAATATTTATCGGCAACAAATATACTTTTACTCATTTCGCATATCGAGGAGACACAACGATGTGTTTATACGGAAATTGTAGAACTTTGACACTTAACTCTCGAACGAAAAGTTTCCGTGTTTTCCCATAGGTTTTTGGTCAGTGATAAATTCTCTGAACTTGGTAATATTTTTTAACGCACTATTAATCAAAATACGTAAATACTCACTGGCCACTGCTCACTTCAATAAGATTTTTAACTAGTATAAAAGCAATCAAAAAACAAAGATTTTCTTAGTCTTTTAATTGTATAATACATATACATGAGGTATTTTGTAGTAATGAATACTAAAAAAAAAAAATCAAAGGAACAGAAAACCAAAAAAATAAACGATTTCTATCAAACATCTAGGTTAATTTTTGAGATCGTTTTTACGGTTCGTAGTTTGATTAAAAATAAAAAGTTATAATATCTTCAAATACCACTAGCATAATTTGTATTATGCGGTTTTTACCACATATACTTATATAAAGTTGCATAAAAAACCAGTAATTGTATCACTTTTTAATAATCTAGATGGCTAGATCTATGATTTCGGATGAGATTATATACGGGAAGCGGGAGTTGGGTTAGCCCTCGAGGGCTGAATTTCTTTGACTTTAAACACAATGATAAACGACCGCTACAGAAACGATTCTAAGCGAAACTCAATCTAGTAGAATGACATATTATGCATTATGTTAAATTCCACTAAAAAAATTGTAACTACCAATTTCAAGATAATTTCCATGTAGTTGGAATCTGACAATAATAACCATACATAACATTATCAAGTTCAAAATAAATATAAAGATTATCAATTGAACCAACGTACAAAATAGTAGAAAGTAATGTTCAATGTTTGCCTGAGAAAGGTCAAATGTTTTTATTAATCATTAAATCCTGAAAATCGTGCGTTTCTTGGATAATATTTTTTTGAATTTGAACAATACAATCGAAATTAATTTTGTTGAAAACTATAATGGTACGTAGATTTTTTATAATTCTTCAATGTTATTCGTAGTTATAAGAAATTGAAAAAATTGCCGCTTGAAATTTCTAAGTTTATACGATTTTCAAAATATAGATGGATATCTATGAATAACTTCTAAAACGTCTGCCTACTCCAACACAAAATGAAATTTGAAAATCGATATATTTTTTGCATGAGAATTTAAAATTAAATCTGGACAGCACCGCATGCAAAATCTGAAAGTTAAACACAAATATAGTTAACCTAATCACAAACCAATATAGTATTTTGTAAGCAATAATTAATCAAAACTGTTTGTGGGCTATGTTTAGTCTAATGTCTAAAAACGGTCAATATTTCGAGAACACTGTTTAAAATTACTCAAAAATTCAAAAAATGCTCTCAATACATTTGTAATGTTGACCGATCAATTTTATACTGGTAGAGATATAGTATAAATATAAAATCTTATATTGTATCTGAATAATTTATAAAAAAAAACCATGTAAAACCAATTACATTAATCTGATCTAAATGTAATATAGTTACATTAAATTTCATAAAACAATTAAATACCCTCACAGGTATAAAACTAGCATTTTACTCATTTATTTATCATATGATCGGTAAAAAATATTAGTTAATTAATGCATTTATTATATATTATTTATCATATAGCTATTGAACAAAAGTTGAAATTGTTTCAATTTTTACCATATTAACATATTGAAATGTAAAAAACGATGACCTTTTAATCAGATTATATCATTAATTTTATTTTATTCTAAAACAATATAATATATTGATACGGAAAAAAATCATTTACATCCGATTTCGATGACTATACAATATAGTGTTGGTGGGAAAAATGTATTTAAGACTAATCGGTAAGTATTAGCTGCGATAAAATCGCAATCCGTACAATCGTGGTCGATGATTTTTACGAGTCGAATTTGCTTTCTCATCTTTTTTTTGTTTAACTTGATGATATTTTATATCATTATGTACACAGACGATATTGTAATGTAAATTAATATTATAATCTGTCAACTATTGCTGACTTCCGCGAGATTATTGATGAGAAATAAACGTTTCCGAAAGTAAAGCCTTAATGCATGTTATAAAATGTGTCCATATATTTGGTGTTTTTATTATAATTATAATAATATCAATAATATCGAAAATTATTTATTTAAATCAACAAATAAGGAAAAGCATCCCAAGAAGTAAGAGTACAATAAATAATTATAAGAAAATATCGGAGTAAACACTATTAAATAAATAATATACATAAATTATGAATAATAAACTATAAATACATATTTTTAACACAGTATACAAGAAAAGAACAAAAAAGTTGAAATTATTCATTTGATTGCTTATTGTTGGTAGGCAACACATTGTTTGTGAAATAATTGTTATTTGACTGAGGTTTGAAAAACCCTAAAACATGAGTACTTATATCTATAATATATAATATAATATTAACCATAAATAAATCAAGATATATATAGATGTATTATAGCGATATATTGAAAAAATGTATAAAAACAAAACTTTGTATCTCTGCAAGATACTCATAAGGTGGCATGAAAAAAAACATCGTGGAAAACATTATAAATGTTCTTATGGTAGGTAATTTGAACATTGAAAAAAAAAATTTCAAATTAAACCACAATTACTGCCAAAAAAAGAGGTTGAGCACGTCTAAAAAAAAATCACCCTGAATATATATGTTACCAGAAAAAAGGCATTGTTTAATATTTCATAGTTGTATCTAAATTTACGAATAACTTTAGGCAATGTTGTAAATCGACACGACTGATGGAACAGACTATACAGATAAATTTTATATTATTTTACTAGGTTATATTTTATTATTTTTATCATTTATTGTCATCATAAGTACGGACAATAGATTTGTACAACATATACCAGTATACCAGGACAGAAATCAACCCAAGGAAAAACTTTTTGATTTTGAAAAGGTTGTCACTTAATCGAAAGAGAACGGACCAAATAACTCTTCGGGAATCAGCTGCGTTTAATAGCATTTCTGGATCACAAGATTTCACGAGATTCAACCGTAGAACACGATGTAAAACTAATAAATGTATTTGTCTGTCCTCAAAAAAATTATGCAACTCTAAGTGCCACAGTGGTTTATCGTGCTGTAATAAAGAATGATTGGACATGATTAAAAAAATAAATATATTACATTTATTGTTTACAAAAAGTGTATTATGATTCACCCAAAATAAAATACAACTTAAATAGTTGAATATTATTCATGTATTTAATATTTTATTATTATTGCATGATTTAGCATCATGCCTGCTTTTTTTTAGGAACCAACGTCAATTACAATCAATTTACGACTATTCCTCTCTAAATCGGGCGCTGTTGACAATACAGACATTGTCGACGTTAACTGATCATCTGCATTTTCGCGGTGACATATTGTCACCCAAACCTGCCCTAACGTTCGTCCAAACAGGTCCTACCCCAACGCGTTACGGGTTGTATACCAGGTACACCGCGGTGAACGGAGGCTCTCGGACTCGACGATCGACGGGCGAGAGGATCCGCTGACCGAGTGAGGGACATCGCGGGGATTCTTTGAATTTTACTCACTTTTTCGCGCGACGGTTTTGTTCACCCGCGTGCCGCGCGCGGTCGGAACACGGATCGGACGAGACGGTCCCTGCGACGGACGGCGACAAGCGAAACTCCAGACGCGACCCTCGGCAGACCGAAACCGCGCGTGAGATCGACGCCGCGGTGGTGGTTAGATCTCGTGCGGTCGATATGTCATTCGCACGGCGTGCGGCGGAGGCGACGGGTACGGTGACGCGGTAACGTGTCCGTCGGACGAATGAGGTTCGAGTGTCACGCGGTGCGCGCGGAGCCGGGCGGACGAGCGAGGAGCAAATGCGCGGCGGTGGCGCGTCGGTGTCGGCGGCAACGCGGGAACTGATTCCGCGGTCGTCCCGCGCTCTTCGGGAACCGCGCGGCGAGGGCAACCGGCTAGGACCGCGTGGTCGGACACGGCGGCGCAGAGCGAGCCACCGACCGAACCCTTATCCCGTCCCCGCGCGCGCCCCCTCCCCCGTTTTATTATTATGACGTTATCGCGGACGGTAAACATAAATATCGTACTCGCCGGCCCGGCTGCTACCCCTAACCTGCCCCCTTCGTAAGCCCGCGATTGAACATTATCGAAAATACGTTCTTCTCGCGGGGGGGGGGGGGGCGATTTTAATTAAACGTTTACCGTCCGTACCGATCTCGTGTCTGAAGCGAAACGACGACGACGACGACTCCTCCCTCGATGTCAACAATATAATATATATATTCAACGAATCATATCGGTATAGGTGCGTATCGTACATGTATATGTATTTTTTTCTAAGGTCCTCGGCAACAAGTGGCCATTGGGTGTTTGCATTTTAGCTTACACTTAAGATAGTTATTTCCTCACGTGCTGTAAGAATGCATAGTTATTTAAAACATTTCAAACGTAGTTCGGCGGAATTCGATGAAGTTGGTGATTGACTGTGGCCGATTGTTCAGTATTTCCGCTATCGATTGGGGGATATTATCGATTATTATGATGTTGAGATGTGTTCGGCATTCCGTAAGTACGTGTGCTTGATGGTGACTTGAACTTCTCCGCGTGTTAAACAAGTTGGAGGTTGTATCGTGTAACAGTGTACGTCTTATGTACGTTTTTCTTTTTCTACATCGCGGGTAAAGAATATAGATATACGAGGTTATGAACAGGAGCAAAAGAAATTTTGAACGCAATCATTCCACGTCAACGTGTTCTTGCACTCCGCCGTTCCGGTACCCGATTGTCGGGCGAGAATTTCAAAAATCATATTCTTTACGACGCGTCGCGAAAATCCGCGAGCGTTTTCGTTTGAAAATAAACTTAAGTACGCGATCTCAAACATTTTCCCCTCAATGCCGGCGTGTGATGCAAGTGTTACAGCATACATGTAGTACGTAGGTATACAGCGGTATATGTTTTTCCATAGGACATTGATGCGCACTATAATATTTATGGCACAGTACCTAGTGTAAACAAAGTGAAACTAGAAGAGCAGAATCGTCAAGTTCGAAATGCTGTAGTACCCGATCCAAATAGCAAGCGATCGCAATAAATTAATGATAAAGTAATAAAATAATGTTTTCCCTTCCAATCTTAGAGTATTAAGGCTAAAAACGTGTTCGTCGATAGCTTCCCCCAATATCTGCTTGCGAATTTTATACAATTAATACCCTTTACCCCGTATTTCCTTGGACTAAAACTCATCCTATACGGGCGCCCGCTATATCATTACACTATATTATATAATTATAGTGTTATTTAACATACGTAAACACTGAATGCAATATTAAAATTAAGTCAGTCGTGTTTCGGTATATTAGTACTTCATAAGCATTTCTATCAATACAATAGGTATATTATTAAACGTCACAAACACAAATTATTGAGATAAATTATTTACACGGTTTCGACGTAATACATTGGAATTACTAACCTTTCAATGCATTAATAATAATATTGGTATTTACTATTTATGAAGAAAATAGTATTAATTCTACATCAAATCGTCAACCTGCAAAATGAAAATAAAATAAAGTTCAATGTAATTATAAATCAATTTTATATAAGTTTTCTGTTTAAGGCTTTATTAATATCAAGTATTTATTTCAGAAAATATATCTTCTCACCGTATAATAATGAAAAAAGTATTTACTTTACAAGAAAATCGATAGCCTGTAATAAATAAAACATAATTTAACGAATATATTAAATTGAATATCATTTTTCACCTCAAGAGTTTATCATAGAGTATTGGTATTAAAAATATTATTGTGCTAAAAACTTGATAAAAAAAATCCAGTAAAATACTATAAGACCTAGTGCGGTACTCTGTCATCAATTATACATCCGTACACAAATACTAAATTACAATTTAGCTATAACAGTTAATTGATTTAAATTTTAAATAATGAAAACTGAACATTTCGTCATAACTTATGCCTTATTGAGAACCTCATTTTATTTATTTACATTGGCATATTAATTATTATTGTTTATGGTTTAAGATTCAAAATCATAATATATTTTACCTAATTAGTTAAATATTACAAATATATTGTAGACATTAAAGGGAAAGTATTAGAACTATTAACCTATGTCTCTTCTCATTCTAATTATATGGATTTCACAGTGAACACATGGTAAAATTAAATGTAAATGAGTAAATGCTATAAACGTTTAATAGTTCTTGGCTGATAATTATTTTTTATAAACAATTACTTTTTGGTTGCACACCAAGCT
Organism: Periphyllus acericola; assembly: GCA_949715065.1. Lineage (NCBI taxonomy): Eukaryota > Metazoa > Arthropoda > Insecta > Hemiptera > Aphididae > Periphyllus > Periphyllus acericola. Next base: position 13,796,837 of record OX454268.1, on the reverse strand, counting down.
TCTATTTTAATGTGGATGTGTATCATTGCTTTGGAATATAATGGCACTCGTGAACTGACATGGTAAACTCTTATATCATCCGTAAGAGTGTCTTCCAGACAATAAACAAATCAAATGAATAAATATTTTTGCATTTTGTTCCATAATAAATTATTGCTCATTAAATACTTAATCATACTAACATTTTTTACAAAAACCGTTTTACTTAATATATTAAAATAGTGCGTAAATACGAGTGAAATTCTTTGAAGGAGACGGGGGGGGATACTAGATTTATTGCCCGGGATGATCGTCGTGTAGTTGTATTACGGATCTCCCAACTGATTGCAAACAGACCATGTGAGCGGATCACTACAGTAGATAGACGAGTGAGAGCATTCAAAAACAGTAGAAATATTATAGAAAATATTACACGTCATGAATGGATGACAGTATATTATAATAATCATTTGGATGTATCGCCGTACGAATACAACCATCGAGGCGACTCGCGGGCACTTAAGCACTAATCAATCTTATACCGCGGTAAATTATTAGCCACGTCGCATAATCCGGCCATGCGCGGTGTTATTAGAAAACCGTAGTCTCTCTCTTACCAGCCGCACTTATATCTATGTGCACGAGGAGGCGTCGGGCGTGTACACGATGTATGGGGCACGCTGCGTCGGATTCGGTATTTCGGTGTTATTGCGTACGTGAGCGTCTTGCAGTGGTGCGCTCCATGGTGATTTATGTAGGTGTGTCAATATAATATATCATGTAGAACGGTGTAATTATATGACAAAATCGTCGTCGAGAGTCGCGTGACGTTTATTTGGTGCACGCGCGTAGGAAAAACTTCGAGTTAACGGGTCGTGGGGGGAGGGAGGGAAGAGAGGGGGTAAACTTTAAATTCCGCCGGATTTGGCAGAAGACTATTATTATTTGTTATGAACGAATAATGCTGCCGACGAAATTCTTCTCGATAAAACAATGCTGCTTTCGGAGGGGAAAAAACTATTTTATAAAAATCAATTTAACCAACTTGACTACCCGTATTACGATACGGCAATATTCAGTCTCTCTATTTTTGGCGGCGAATAAATTACAATGACAGACCCAACGCGACCATAATGTCATCGTAAATAATTAATCGTATCGTTTCCGCCGAGATGAATGTTTTTTCACGTAGGTACGTACAATTAATTTTACTTTTATGCTCGGAAATCTGTTTTAAAATATGTTATGATAATACAGTAATATCGTATACATAAATATTGACACTGGAAATTAATAATTTTTTGTCATTTTGGTTCTCCGTTGAAAAAAAGTACAAATATTTACTTTCTTGAAATAATTTTTTTTTTATTTAATTGTTAACAACAGTCAACAGCGCTATTAATAATTATTATCCCTTGTCTACCTCTTTTTTATTGTTACGGATTCTTTCCAAGGAAAGAAAACATATTCGAGAAACGAGGAGTAGGAACTACGAAATCTGGAACGAGGGTTTTTAACACACAAATTCACTATATTAAGTATATTACTTTGAAATTAAAGTGTTATAATGTACAATAAAATGTTGTTATAATAATGCTCTGTTCGTAGTTCGTACCTAACACTGGACTGCCGACTCGTTCTTACCATGGCTGCCATCCGGGCGCGTCCAGGCAAAAAGTCTTAATATTGTCACAATATTCTCTATACTTATATGTTTAATATTACTTATATTACAACTGTAATAATACAGAGTCAGGGGTTCTTAACATTATGATAAGTTTGAACGACTACTTGAATCCTCGACTCTTATACAATAAAAACAACTAATTTAACTAATTATTTTTCGTTTTAAGATGGGCCCATTTGGGAAAATACTCAAACTCGAATGGATTCAAAAGTACCTATGTAACCATAATATCCATAACCATAACATGTATACGTTGTATAATACAAAGTGTCTCTTCATATTTAGTAACTTTTTTCCTGAATAATTCTTTTAAATCTGTTTTTTTTTACATGTTTTTAAAATTATAACGTATTTAACTTATATCATTCCTGTAAGACAACGTATTCTAAACTTTTTGATCTCTTTGAAATACTAACCTATTATTAGATATTAGACTCCAATTCACTCTTTTCGTATTCCAACATTACATATTTATAAATATAAAATAGCCAATTTATAGGTCAGATTTTTCAGTATGTATGTAAATGGTTATGGTAAAATTATTAATTTATATTAAGTATTGATAAAGTTATGAATTTTAAAATTGTAATCAAATATATACTTTATCAATAACAACCATATACTTATAAAATAAACTTAATCAATACTAAAATAATTGAGACTACCATAAAACCAGTTATTATGAAATAATTCAGCTGCTCTACATCACGTAGGAAGTTATTTAGGATCTCCTGTACGAAAATTGTACCTCTAGTTTAATACTCAACTTAATATTTTATATTTAATGCACCCCAATCGATAATAATAAACATAGGAAAATTATTTACACTTTAAATCCCAATTCCCATACACAATAAAATTCAAATATTCAAGTTTCCACTATTGCCTATTGTTTAGTACGCTGATTTAAAATCTTTCTGCGGGCTATCACGTTATTTCAAACTGCATAAACTCACAACGAAATAAAATAGATCAGTTCTTTTAAAGTCATGTTAAAATTCTAATACATATATACATATAGGTTATCCCTCCGGGATTTACACAGATAATATGCGATATCTCCCGTGGTAATAGAGATAGTCAAATTTTGTTTTTTTATGAGCAAAAGCAATTTGGTCGACAATAGTTTGGTAACATAAGTGGTGCATAACTTTTATAAATTTCGAAGAAAACCATTTTATAGGTTTTATTTTTCTGAAAATTTTGAATGTTTTACTTTTAACTCTCATTAACAACTTGATTTTTAATATTTTTTCTAGTTGGCATGTTAATAATCTACTATTTACGAGTACATTATTTGAAATAATAATAAGTTATCAGTCAACCTTGAAGGAAAAACGATTGACGATTTGACGGTTCAACTTCAGTTTTCATTAGATTCATGATTTTTAATAATTTTTTTAGTTTCCAAAGAAATAATGTAAATTATTATCACCTCGTCCTTTTTCCTAAATGATTAAGAATCAATAAATTAATGAAAATTAAAAGTTGAACCAACAAAATGTTTAGAAAAATAAGCACTATAAAATGGCTATCTTCGAAATTTATAAAAGTTAATTTATTAACTTCTTTCATACAACGCTACTTATATTTACCGAACCTTTGTCAACAAAATTGCCTTTTCCCGGGGATGCTCGTAAAAAAAAAACAGAATTTGATTATCTCTATTAACACGGGCGATATCGCTCTGTGTAAATCCCGGAGGGACACTGTATATTTAGTAAAAAATCATTTTTTCGTCAGAAAAGTTGCGTACTCCTAATTTTTCTGTACTAATCCTCTGTTTTGGTTTGCCCGAGGAGAGATTTCCAACGGATTTCGAATGATATTAATACTATAAATTAATCAAAATAGAATGCATAAACCACAGTGGATAATCTATTGCGATAGCATTATAATCCATCGTGATATAACAACGATCACTTTCGTAGGGAAATTTTTAACGACTCTGTTGGAGATAAGGTCATGGACCTGGTGATTTGTTGTTTGCCAATTTTTTTATAATACTCACTATTTCAGCTGGGGAGGTTGGTATTGCGGGAAGAGACATAGGTAAAGTTGATTGGAGAGACTCCATGACTGTCGACATATGAGGTGCTGGTATGGGAATGAGGTGAGGTTTGAATACACCTGATAGTTCTTCGCCGAGGACGAATGCTTTTTCTCTGTCTGTGGTAGCAAGTGAATTATCTGGGTGGCGTAGAGAAGGAGTAGAATCCTTAAACCGTAAGATTGACTTTGTTTTGCGACAAAGAGATCCATTTTTAAAAGAGAGGTTCTGTATGTGATTTTTGTACTCATTGGTTTTGTGAGTTTTGAGAAGAGACTTGAGTTTGTTAGAAAGATAATTGTAGTTTATCTTGTCCGACGGGTAGTGTGTTTGTTGCCATTCTGATCTAGCTCGGCGTTTTTCCGCAATAAGTTGTCGTAATTCCGGAGAAAGACTGGGTGGTTGAGAATAGGGAGGACTCGGGGTAGAAGAGTCCCTGGCTGATTTTTGAATGTCATCAGTGAGCTTGGCAATTGCTTGATCGACGTCAGTAGATGATTTTTAATTTACAATTAAGTATTATTTTGTTTGAGATAGTAACCTTAAATTTGTTCCAGTTTGTGAAACACGGGGTAATGGTGAGTCTGTTTTGCTTCAAGGAGGGTTGAGCTCCAATGAGAAGCAAGACTGGTGTATGATCAGAAGCGTATAAAAAACAAACAAACAACGACACTGTGCGCGATATACACGTTATAAATACGTATGATATCGTGGACGCTGCACGCGACGCACGAATACGACGTGTTGAAAAATAAACGCGGTCTGTGAACGTTAAAAAAAAAGAAAATAACAAATAAAAAAAACCCGCCCACCCGACGCGACACATTTTCCGTGTACGTTACGGTGTACGCGGTAAAAAACGATTACCTACATGTACCGAGTGAAAGATGTGCGAAAATGCTGTTGGAATCTGACGAAATGTGGGAATAAAATATAACACTCGTAACTCGGCGTATAAAATATAAACAATGCACGTTATTGGTGGCTAACCTAGGCATGCGAGCAGCCGCGGTGTGTTAATTAATTTTTTTTTTTTTTTTAACTAAGACATTCCTAGCCTAAGGCTATCTATATCTTGGGATATTAGACAATATATAATTAGTTTTAAGATGTATTAATACGATATTCAATATTTTCAGTTCTAAGGATAATTAACAGTTGATAGTTTAGATATCTAGAAGTAACAAAGTGATTACAATAATACTAATTTACATATTTACATATTTACATTTTACAATATTTATGACTATAAATAACAGAGAGGTCGTAGAGTGATCTGGAAGAAGCGCATGTGTAGAGTGAAGATTTGGGTGTTGATGAGTGTCTTATTGTAGGAGGTCGTGGGGACGACCTCTTTTTAAACGACGATGAGTTGGGTGATTGAGGAGGTTGTAGTGAATTGCACCTGATGAATTTGGGAGAGAGCAGTGGAAGTTTTTAGCTAATAATTTAATATGGTCTTCGATTACTTGGATTTTAAAGTCTTTGTGGATATTTGAATTTCTGACAAACCATGGGGCACTTGCAATTATTCGTAGGACTTTGTTCTGTACAATTTGCATTTTTTTGGTGTGCTTTGTTAATTGTTAATTTTGGATAGTTGAATTTTTGTTCAGGATGGGATAAAGCATTGAGATGCGCTGGTATGCTTGCTGGACTTTGGATGCAATGTGGGGCCGTCACGTGAGTCGTTTGTCGAGAGTTACACCTAGGTATTTAACCGTCGGTTGCCAGGGTATATTTTCACTGTCAAATTTTAGTTGTGGGGGGGGGTTAATTAATTAGCAAGTCGGTATCGCCGTGACTCGTAACTCAAATACGAATGTTTGAGTGGAGTTCTTTTTTAATAAATACCTATATACATATAGTACTAGAGTAACAGCCTTTCTCCTATACGACGTCTTGAATAACAAATTAATAAAAAATCGTTCAGTTCTTTTTTCTACAGAATTTCAAGAAGTCAACTTTTTAAAGCTGACCGTTAAAAAGGTATTTTGAAAAATACAATTTGAAAACGGTTGTACGGCATGTAATTTTATGTTTTTTTGTTGATAATTGGTCACGAGCCTCGGCGATTACCTCGGATGAGGTTATTGTATAATCCTTTTAAATATAATGTATCACGAGGGTATTCCCACCCTCGTCTTTATTTAAACATTACTACTATTCATTTAGAAAGTAAAGGCCCTAATTTTATTTCACAACAATCATTTTTCGTTGTGTACCTGTTATTAGGGGAACAACTTTCTCCGATAACGGTACTATTTGCGTTTGATTATTTTTCTGCTTTTAAATGTGATATTCATTCTTGCAAATGATCTTTTAATATAAATCCTGTGCGCTCCGGCTGAGGCCTCGGCCACGGGTTGGCGACCCTTGCTATGCGGGTCTGTCACACGGCACTCGCCAAAACACGAGACGTCGCATAGGGAAGCAAGAATTCGCAGTGAGAGCAGCTGCATACTGTGCCATCCGCGAAGTACCGTCTATGCCTCTATGAGTATATATGTATGATGTATTGATGTATAATATTATGATCGTAGTATATTTATGTATGTACGTACTAATGTTCTGAAAGTTTAAATATTTAATATAATGTTATTGTTACAAATTGATGATGAACACCACTTATGTATTATGTTGAGATGCGACGATCACAGATGAATGAATGAACAGTATACAGAGTGTCCCGCCTAGTGTTTTCCCATAACGATATCTCCTGAGGTAATGAAGATATTCAAATTCTGTTTTATACAAGACTAACAGAGAAAAGGACTATTTTAGCTTCTAGAATGTATAATTTAATACCATAGTAGTAAAAGATAATTTTTTAACTTTTTTTAACCTAACCAAGGGATCAGGACTACAGATATTTTATATTTTAATTGAATTTAATGTCTTGGTAATAAAGTTAAAAAATAATTGTTTACTAGTATGGTATTAAAAAATACACAATATTTCTGGAAACTAAAAAAGTTATAAAAAATAATGAGGTTAATGAAAATAAAATGTTAAAACTTCAATTTTTTTCGAAAAATAAACCCGCTAAAATTTTTCGAAAACTTTGACATCATAACGTTAAATACATTTAAAATTTGAAATAATTGTAGTCCTTGTGCCCGTGAGTCTTACATAAAACGAATATTTTCATTATCTCAGGAGTCACGAGATGGGCGCAACGAACAATTCCTCGGCGGTACACCCTGTAGGCACGTCTACTGCGGCTCGGTTTTATTTTTATCTTTAACCGTCGCACGTTATCGTAATATTTTACGACGCCACTTATAATGTAGAATTT